>JBAJHX010000040.1:14374969-14396520 GCA_037176925.1 Amniataba percoides
GCAGGGAGAGACAACACACATTACACAGAAGGCAAAATACAGACATACACAAAATATGACCCTCAGGGTCATAACAACATATAAAACAATAAACTTTTGAAGTATATTCCAAATTTTCTGTCTGTATCTGTTAAAAACAATTTCTTTGGAAACATAGGCTACACATTTTTTTATTGTTGGCATGTAACTGGCTAACGCTGCCTCTTTACAGATGTTCAGGTCTGGACCTTCAAACTCAGGTAGGTTCACCCTCTTCTCCTCTCTCTCTGTCATGTGCATGCTGCCCTTGTCTTTCTCTATTTGTTTCCTTTTTCATAGCTGTGTGAGTGATGTGCCTGTCCTCTTTCCAGGCCTTTTTTCTGGAGAGGAGGTTGAATGACTCAGGTCTCTTTGGTGGTACCTAGAAGTTGTCTCCTGGATCCGTATTCTTCAAAAATATGTTTACAGTCTATCTATTTTTTTTCATCCTGATGTTTTTCATACGATAATATTATATTTCTAACTTTTGTTCATCTATTCTCTACATGTGCACGTCTTTCTGTCTTGGGAGAGGAATCCTCTTCCCAGCCGAGGTTTCTTTTATTTTGATATCGTTTGCAGATTAGGAAACAGAGGCTTAGTTTTAGAATATAAAAATATAAAAAACATACTGTCTCATTCACAACCTGTTTCCTGAGTCTTAAGTTGAGATAAATCAACAGTTTGGGAGTTTACAGTAATTGCACATCAGAATGGGTGTAGTTAAACCAGGGCCTTCAGGGGTTTAGCAGCTGCTTGCTAAGCAGACCGTAATTGCTTTGTCAAAACAAGCAGAGATACAGCTGCACCTTACTGCAGCTTAAGTGGAGCTCAGGTTGAACCTTTACAAGGTAAAATCGATTAAGGGATACAACAACAGCTTCATCTGTTTTACTTCCTTTTTCTAAATAGAAAAATATTGAAAGAATATAAGCAGCATGTTAGCATTTAAGCTCATTGGCATTTCCTGCATGCATTAATATGCAAGGTTTAATCTATAAGCACCTTAACGTGTAGATGGCATGCCGAAACAGCATCTTGGCATAAGTACAAAACATACAGTCATGAAGTAGTCGATTTATTCTCGATGGCTAATACTGACTGGAGGACAAAGAATTTCTCAGAGGAATTTCTCATTACATCATACTAAACCATGTTTTTTTTTTCATTTTCAACATTTTTTTTCCGTTTCATTTCCGTTTAAAATGTCAATAACAGAGGAAGCAGGAGAACCATCTATGACCATCTATGAAAGAAGTTTTTTTTTCTCTGTATACATCTCTCAATATCTTATCTCTTATGAAGCCTCTACTGAATCATGCCAGCCTTCTCTTATGGAGCTGTAAAGGTTCTGTGAGTCAGCACTGGAACAGGATCATAAAGCGACTGCACTTGAATGTGTAATATATGTATATGTATTTATTCAGTGTGCGCACAAATATCATCCTAACTTTTCCACCACACAATAATTCACTGATTATATTTCAAACTTTGTACTTGTGCTTGTACTTGACATGTATTCTCTCTGTTATCAGCACCTGATGCTGCACAGAATAAGAGTAATTATTCACCAAATGAGTCCGTTTGATTGAAATGCACCTTTGAGGGACCGTCAAGTTTAATGGACAATTAATAAAAGGATTCTCCTGTCAGCCCTGCGCCAGACATGTTAAAAGCACTTCATTAATGCCTGAATTTCATACCCGAAAGCTCTTTTCTAACTTGCTTTTATTAATGTGTTCCTAAAGGTTCTTCTCATTTGATGCTCACATTGTTAAATGGGCTTCAAACACACGCTATAAGGCTGAGAGAGCCGTCCGAATTCCCACTGTGCGTACAGTGGGAATTGTATTAAACTACATATTAGCTGTATCTCACAGCTAATATGTAGAACTGGATGTCTGACATGCACTGCACCTTGGTTCAAGTTCACCTTAATTAAAAGCTGATGGCAACTTCATTAAAGGAATTCCACTGACATTTCGGGTGTTGGAGGATGTGCTGAGTGTTGGCCTCTGTGTTAATCGACCACCCTGATGTTATGTAAGTAAAATAACCCTGTTTCAGAAGTCAGCAGCAGGGTTGCTAGTACGGCTGCAGGAATACTGAGCATATCACTGCCAGAAAGGACAACAACACTATGTCAAATATGGTGGTGGTTTTATTATCTTGCCTATGAGATTATCTAAACCATGACAACATCAACCTCTTGGCTCGAAAGCACAAGCAGAACTTAGCTGTAAACTGTCCACAAGTGTTGTATGTAGTGTATGAAGACTCCTTATACTACTGTGCATCCACAAGTGATTTCTTGAATTGTCATCACAACATGCACTTTTCACCTGCTGGCCAAAGTTTCAATTAGTTGCCTAAAGAGCAAGGGGTTCAGAAAAATAGTTTTTACACAAAGTTGTCATATGTTGTTATATTCATACTTGAGTAAGTGTTGTATTATTTCCCACCCACCCATCCGTCATTTGAAAGTCAAATGTTAGCTCATTGTCCCGTCTTTGTTACATAATGTCAAACACTGCAGCTAAAGAACTTCGCCCTATCCCACCTGGACTTCACAAAAAAAAAAAAAGAAAGAAATAAACATTACTATGATGATTCAGAAATACTGAGTGTACTATGCTGCAGGTTATTTTTTAGTACCAGATCCGATGATGTGAACAAAATCGAGACTTAGATCCAAAATGAGACAGTGTTTCCGTACAATGACAACAGTTTTCTCTGCCAGCTTACGATAGCTACCAGTGATATAATTGCCTCTTTATGAGCACATTCATGCTGTTACGTTTAAAAATGAGTCAGTATTGCCGAACGTCTATGCCTCTATGTGTGTGCGCATCCATGTGTGCCTGAATGTATCTGTAGGACGCTATTGAAGAGCCATCAGGTGGGCGCCTGTGTCAGCGATCCAAATTATACACAGCAAGTGACTGCGACCTGACGAGTCCTAACTCTGTCCCAAACAGAATGAGGAGGATGATGACGCACAGGCCTTCCCCAACTCCATCTCCTCCATATTCATTACGAAATCTAGCCATGCATAATTAAAATTTTAATTGCCACATGCAAGGAGATGGGGAGTTTCATGTCATTATGCTAATATAACGCAATCAGGGAGAATATTAAAATGTATTTCCGGTTCCCCTGAGAAATTCGAAATCAAAATTTTTTAAGTGACAGCTTAGTATTGTTGGTCAAATGTTTAGGAGCTTGTTCCAGAAAACAAATGACAAATAATAAATCATGAAATTCTGCCCCACCTGGATCCAGGCCTCTCTCCAAAATGTCTTTTTTTTTTTTCAGAGTGGGTTTCCGTCTTTGATCCCTGCAAAAAAAAGATCAAACGTAACACAGTTGATAACTCAAGCCGGGCCATGGTCATATAAAGTACACAGAGTACACAGATAATATCACAATCTCTGTGGGCTTGTTTATTTCCACTGTGCTTTCCTTTATTTTTTTTTTCGGCGCTTCAGTGTACTTGTTTCTATTTCGCAGGAAGTGAGGACAGACAGAGGAGGTGTGATGGCTGGTGGTGACAGATATCAGTCCACTAAAACCCAAATAGAAATCCAATAAGGGTGCTGACGTCAATGTCCAGGTTCAGAAGGCGCACGTTGATTGAATCAGCGAGGATATTGTAAAATGAACCAACCATAGGACCTCTGTTTAGCTCGGCACTGTTTGTTGTGGTAATGACTGGCTTCAGGCTGCAAATTTGACACCGAGTTATTGGGATGCGAATTTAAATGAGCCAAGCTGAGTGGGGAGTATGACTCTAAATTAGCAAGGAGATGTCCTCACAACAAGCTGTCAATTTGCAGTCTTGGGATAACAGGTTTTAAGGAAAAGTGCTTCCATCTATTACTGCCCAGTATGAAGAAATAACTGTGCTTTATTACACTGTGGGTAATATGTCTCTTCCAAATGCCATAATATAATGAATTTACACGGTGGAATTACAGTGTCTTAGTATTTTTTCTATTAGTTTTTCTAAGATAATTAATCAACACAGCTATTTGCTGGGTGACTTAATGATCCAGTAAATGCTGCTGTTGAGCAACTGGAAGTTGAAACCAGCTGCACTGCTGAAATGCTTTCATGTCATTTTTCCTCTGACTTTGCATCCAGCACCTCCACGAGCTCGACATTTGTATCTTTACGTAAAGTCACAATTAGTTTGTAGTTTTTAATGCAGTACTATATATTCACGGCTTATAAGCAAATGTTAGTATGTTAACAGTTGTTAGCAAGCAAGCGAGTTGATGCACCTCACGAAGCTGCAAGCATGTGTTAAAATCTGTTTTTCATTGATGTTTTGTTGTTCATTAGGAAAAGGTTGTAAATATTGCAAAGCATTATCTATTAATGAAGCAATAAACCTGTTTGCTTGAATGAATTCTCTTCTTTGAAATAATATATAACAAAGTGAAATGGACCTCTGAGATGGCGCTGGTTACTCATAGCAATACCAGAAAAATAAATGAAAACAATAGTGTTTCTGAGAGGCATATAAAGGCTTCAAAGAAGCAGACATCCCCACCAAGAAGATATGAATGAAAGCATACAAATATTAAATCTGCACAGTTGGTGAAATCGCTCAGGGCCATACTGTCTACACAAACCAGCAGGGTAAATTTTCAGATTGCGGTTCGAAGGGCTCAGCGGCCCGTTGTGGTTGCTTACAATTCTCTGAACAGACTGCCTTGATCTCTCTTCACCTGTCTGTTTGTGTAACAGACAGGAAGCGGCTGATGCTGTGTTGTAAAAGAGCTCCCATGACTGAGCAACTCCTCTGAGCCTCTAATGGTCACTTCCGCCGCGGACAACCGAACTGTAGCGTGATTATCTGCACGTCTCGCTCCTCTCACCCCGGAGAATTCCTCCGCCATCAGTGTCTTAAATCTATTAACCTTTCATTTATTCCTTAAAGGTTTCAAGGTGATTACATACTGAGGGCATAAGAGTCCTCAGTTTCACTCAGGCTTTTGTGCTTGCCCTGAGCTACTGGTGTTCAGTGACATACAGAAATCAATGAGTTTCTATAGAGCTTTTATTTCCTGTGAAGCCCAAGGCTCTTGCTTTTCAGCGACTGAATGACAGAACAGAATAGCCCCAAACCGGAACTGATGAATGATAAACCATCTTTTAGAAAATAAATCCAACTTTGAGAAAAAGTCTGCTGATGCACAAATATTTGTGTGTGACTGAATAAAGTATGTAGTCACAGTAAATACATTTACTGCTACATACAACACATTTGTGCTTTCCAGGAGAGGTTGCACATGAAATTTGTGCATTGGCACTTTTACATTTCTATTCTTCCTCCTGTGCATCAGACTCAGCCTAACAATTTCCTCTTTTTTTAAAAAAAATCTGGTAATTACATTCCCTTCTTCTTTATGTGAGTTCCTGTAAAAATAAAGCCAGCCCCTCTGAGCTGACTTGGGGCAGATAAGCTCACTAATAAAAAGAGTAACTGCAGAATTAGCACCAGTGTTTGCAAAATGAGCACTGAAACAGCAGCATAGTGTGAGCAAAAAGGCAGCAGTGTGTTACTATCTTCTTTCCTTTTACTAAGTTATAATTGCTGAGCCATAATTAGGATTCTCAGGAAACTGAATGAATGTATTTGATGTGATATGATTTGTGCTTTTTCACCCAATAACCATTCAGTGTATTTACACTGAGTAATTACTTTTCTATATATTAGTTTCTATTGTTAATGACAGACTTTGCCATTTCTGCTCAGAATTAAAATGACCTTCACGTGCTCGGGGGATTCACAGGAGACAACATGCGTGTCCAGCATCACCGTTTTTAATTTAATCTATGAATTCATGTCAGTTTCCTGTTCCTGTTTGCACTCACTGCAATTGTTCATTAACAATGCACCTATAAAACAACAGCAATTTCTCACAAGGGACAGACAGAAACTTTCCTGCTTCCCCCGAAAAAACTACTCATGTTGTGTGCAGTGCAAAATTGGATTAGCTTCTTTATTAAGAGAGTATGTGTTTGATTTGCTGCACAGTCAACACAGAGGTTGAATGAGTGAATGCCAGCAGAGTACTACTGTACCTTGCAGAAGGGAAATTTGTTACCAGAGGGAAAGTCACTGAAGTATGTCCGGAAAAGCCTCCTGACAATTACAGTGAATGAAAAAGAATGTATTTTTTCAGAGGTCTGGTCTAATCACTCAACACCTCACTCCAATTGCCTTGGTGAGCTGGTACTTCCAAGTAAGTGATTGCTGTAGGTGTTAATTTTCTGTGGTTCCTGCCTCCCTTAAAATGTTATTGACGTCATTGGAGTAAAAAAAAAAAGAAAAACGGCTAGCCTCAACAATTTCTCCCAGACCTTTTTCATTCCTAGTCAGACACAAATTAACCGCGCACACATGCACGATCGCACACACATATACAGCAGAAAGAGAGAGAGCAGAGTGAGTGGGCTGATTGCAGTTATTGAACACAATGACAATATGAATGACAGCACTTCAATAGCCTGAGCTGAAACAGACGTCATTGAACGCTGATGGTGAAAAGAGACAGTGAAACAAAGTGAAGGATTTAATTAATTCTCAAACGCAGGGGGGACTTCAGACACTACAGCATGAAATGTACACTGAGAGGTGATCAATGAAACTCACAAAATTAACTGCCCTCGTTAATCTGCAGGCGGTATGGATGGAGATTTTGCATTTTTACACCCTCTGTAGTCTCTCTCTGTTATTTGGTTTGATTATATCTGCACCACTTGTCTTCACACAAGCCTCATTTTTCTGTTTAATAAGAAATTAGATTAGACCAAACTGAAAAAAGGACACTAAAAGAGTCAAGTATGGAGAAATTTGTGCAATGTCTGCAGAAGTGAAAGATGTAATTCTCACAGTAAGCATACCATTCACTATTTCAATGAATGCTGTTCTCTGCAGTGCATGTCTGAAATACTGACTGAAGTACAATGAATACAAGAACAATAAATTATGCTTGAATACATTTTCGCCAACAGATTTCACCTCTGTCAGAGGCTAAGTGCTGCTGCTTCCCGAGAAAATAAATCTGTTATGCAACTGCACCAAGCAATTTTCTCATACGTGTGGTGGTAAACTTCTGATAGAGTTGCATTGACTTTGAAAGACCTGAGAAAACAGGCAAAGAAAATGGTATTTGCACAGCCTGTGTGTCTGTCCAGTGATGGAAGAAATCTCCAGGGGGGCAGGATGTGTACATTTTCTTGGCACTCTGGCACTTAAGTTGTGTGATAATAAAACACTTGAGGCAACCGATGGATTTTCAATTTTAAGTTAATGACAGAGTACCTTTGCACAGGGCTGACATGTGAGAATCGAGGAACTTTACTCTTTCTATCAAATCATTGTCATCACTGCTATTGACTTTGACTCAGAGCAGGTAATTCAGAAATATAGTCCCTTTCCCACAGTAAAAGCAAGAACATAGAAATGCACAAGCTTTGAAGTAGGTCAGTCAGGTACATTATGCAATAAAACAACTAATGGTGAGAAAAGCTTAAATGGAAAGTTCAGTCTCAATAATAACATAAATGGGCCTCATTTAGTTTATTGAGGATAAAATGTATGTAAATAAAAAGTCAGGATTTAATTGATTTAATTAATATTAAATGCACTATAATACAATATTCTTAGATAATAGGATAGATTTTCCATATTGTCATATATGACTGTGTGGAGAGGCTGTCGTAGAAATGTTAAGTCAAATGTTTTTTTTTTTATCTCTGTTGTGCACTACACCAACAATTCAAGTGAATGTTTGTCTCTTTAGCTTTATCCACCATGTTCACAAGCTGGTCTCTACCTTTGTTCATCTGATGTTTGGTCCAGGTAGGATGGCTACTTGTATGACTACCATACAAGAACCTTAATACATATACATAGTTATTTGATCATTGTCCATTCATTCAAAAATATTCAACAGTGCAGCTTTAAGTTTTTATTATAATTTGCCAATGACTGCAGAAGGTGTCTGTGTAGTTCTTTCAGAGAGAAGATAATCTGTTAAGATAAGCTCTCGATTTGTTGCATTAACCTTCTCATTTGGATTACTATCCACTTCCATAAGTCCCATGTTAGGTTAAGATTTTCCTAAATAACCACAACATGTGTTTTTTAAAATTTATCTGAATGGATTTATGATTGCAGAACAATATGTCACACAAATAACCTTCACAAAATAAAAGATCTGTGTATTTAATACACAGTGATTTCTCTCTTTGTTTGCTGCAGTGCAACCAGCTGTTGATGAGATAAATGTTCCCCTTTAAATGTTTTTTTTTCTTTAACCAGAAATGTTCAATGTCGGTCTGTGTCTTTCATTCAGCTGCAGAAACATATGGCTTAGTCATAAGCACCTGGTGACTCCACCTGATAGAGGAAAGACGTTACTGCAGAGAGATTAGTCTCACACAGTTCTAATGACGCACATCTAGCTGAAAAAAATCGCATGCTTGGTGAGGCAGAAAGGCAGGTGAACAGCAGGAACGTGAAGTCCATGTTATGTTAGATCAGTGACGCTTTCTTCGGTTTCCATTTATGCAGGAGGAATCAGGATCTGCATGCAAAGTTATGAAAGTGTTATCATTTTCAAGTTTACTGCAGCAGATTTAGATTCCTTGATTCTGTGCACGTGGCCATCGTGTTAAAAAGCAAGTCAGAAAGTGCTGCAACCCCCCCCCCAAAAAAAACAAACAAAAACAAGCCTTGTTTATGTTTCTCTCTCAGATGACACAAATCCTCCGTCTGCCTTTGGCCAGGTCAGGGATAAACGCAGGCTGCAGAAGATACAGAAACACTTCTGATTGACCGCCCACACCTCTGCACGCTACACCCTTTCACATGCATGTGAATACAAACACTCACTCTGAGCACCTGTATGCTGCGTTTGACACAGCAGATAACTGCCGGAAGTAAATGCCAAATTAGAATAACGCCCTCCACACAGGGTAATGTCTCTTTTCTTATTTAAACTCCATTAAGGGTATTTTTCAGCGAGATGCAGGGAGCTCCTCTGTGCTGGAACTTCACCGCGAAACATGTTGTCACGGTAACTGAGCCCGACATATGGAGGAACCCTTAGCTTGTGATAGCCGTGTTGCTGTGGTGATGTCTTTCCTCAGAATAAATTAAACGATAGGAGTGTGAACTGTGAAGGCAGCAGGGCGTTCAGATGAACATTTAACAACATGATTTCTACATTAGCAATGAATAAACACACTTCATGCCACTGCAAACGTTTATGGTAGTATAAGATGATAAGATATAAATGCAATCCAATGTAAAAAAAGGGGTGAACATGGAGGACTGATTATCGATCATTTTGATGATTATTAAGTGTGATATGTATTGCAGATGGTACGGTTAAAAACATATCCCTAACTGACTATTTCCTTCACAGCAAGATCAACAGGACATCCTGCATCAAAAGGCACACCTCTTATATAGATGTCCTCTAAAGAGGGAAATAGGAAATAGGACTAACTGAAAGGTCAGGATAAGACATGGAAAGCAAAATGAACGTCGTCAAAACGGAAGCTGCATGGATTTGAGAAACTCAGACAAGCGTACATAGAGTCTCTGTTGTGGTGTAATTATAATGGCTTGCACTGGCCATCAGTGTCTGGTAGAGCCTCAGCTTCCGGCAGCAGCTCAATACAGAATACTAATGCCACAATTAGTGTAACCCAGCAACAGGAAGTTGGCTGCCCTTGAGGGGAGACGGGAGAATGGAGCTGAATACATCGCTCTGATACTGACAAGCTGTAGTGGCTGCTGTCAGGTGGCTCATGCTCTGTGCCTGGACCTGAGAGGAGGACTGGAACAGTAGGGCATTGCTGAGGGCTGCACTGACCAGCATGGCCGGAAGGAGGGGAATGTTAAAGAGTGTCAAGGTCAAGTGCTCCAGGTTCATTACAGGATATCCCCACGACAATGGAGAGAAAAGCCACTTTTGAATGTCCCCACCTCTGTTGAAATGCTGTCCTGGCAGGTTCTGACCCTGCTATGGCTCACAGAATACGTAATCAAACAGGAAAAGTTGTAGAAATGGGCTGAGTTCTTCTTTTGCAGACTAAAGAAGGTAGCATTTAACTAGGAGAAACACAAAATGCTTTTTGCCTTCTTCATGTAACCAGTCATCCTGGTGTCCTTGATTCCATACATCGCAATTTACATTGAAGTGCCAGTGCAGGAAGTCAAGACATGCATAGCAAGGGTGTGGAAGGGAGGTCACAGTAGTAGGCAGGCAGGTTGTGAGTCTGACTTTCATGGAGGAGACTGGACGTGGCGTCCTGCCACACACCTGCAAAAGATGTTCATCTATTTATTAACTAATATCCATGACCTTTCCCTCATACTGAAACAGGATTTAGAGCATCTTTAGCTCCAGTGATGTCACGTATTTCCAGGTGAAATGGAATTTTTTTTTAATACAGAGAGGGATTTAAATCAGACATTGATTGGATCACTCGAAAGCAGGCTTAGCTTATCAAACAGAGTGATATGGAGCTGCAGATGATTGCTCGTCTCCCCAGATCAGAAGTTGGAGGACACAGAGGAATAGATAAATTAGTTCTCAACCATATTGTTTTGGAAATACACACAAAGCTTTTGCAGACCAAAGAGAACACACACCCTCTGCTATGATACTACAAACTAACACGAGACGATGAGCTACCAATGTTTTAAATAATAGCTTTTCACCCCAAACCACATTTGATTGAACACATTCATGTAAGGGCTGTGAATTCAAGCTAAGTCATCAGCAATAAATGTATATTTTCTGTGAACAAATACTGACTCACAAATCTGGAGCAAAATGACAGTGTAATGACACACTTTTCTGCATATATACTGTATATGCATGACACCTGCACACCACCTACTTCCATGCGGTGGCATCCCTCTTAACAACTTGTCTAACCACCCACCCCCTGATGGGTGGTTGGACAAGTTGTCCCACGGACTGCTTGATTATAATAAATTAAGTAAGGTGTGATAATAATAACATCTGTACAGTTTTCTTCTGTTTTCCTTATTCCATATTCCTTAACTGCCCTGCTGCATATATCCATGTCTCCACAGTGGAGGACTGAGAGAAGAGCTGTATTTTAATACACAAAAATGATTTTCTGAAACATTTATTTGAATCCAGAGATAGGTGAACACCATATATGAATATTAAAATAGCATGCATTCTTTACATAGTTTTTATTGGCTTTCTTTGCTTTCACTCATCAGCGTAAAGTAGTCGGACAATCAGCCTGATTGCCTCTTTCGCGGAAACATTCAGAGGTGTGGGCAGTGTATCAGAGACCGAAGCAAGGCAACACCCCACTCACTGACCTACAGCAGTGATATTGCATGTAGTTAACTTTCAGATAGACAGAAGTCATTCAGTCTTCTGTGTTATAAAAGACCGTTTGGAATAACTATCCAGACAACAGCCCGAAGTTGTCAGATGGACACCTGCTAATTGTACTTAATGGCACCATTTGTGACTCTGCAGAGTGCATCAATTCAACCTGCTTGTCCTCTCTCTCACATCTCAAGTGGAGTTCGACCATACGTGTCCTGCATTCTGATGAACCCGTAGCTATGGAAACTCATCCCCGAGTGCTAACTTGTTCAATACAACACACTTTGAGCATTGCACAGCACTTTCACTTAAGTGCAGCTTTCCGCTTGACTCACTTATTGCAGAGGCCTTGCACCCATTATCCCAATGTTGATAGACAGTAAAATGATAGACACAGAGTCCGTTTTCCACAGTTTGTATATGCGGTAGGGTTTTTTTTTTCTGAATGAGTAGTCAAGCCCATTGACAGCACTGACACGCCTGAGTTTGTACCTCCATTCATGTTTTGTCTCTCGGCTTGTGGAAAGGACGGCGCAGAAGAAGAGCGAGGTTTACTAGTTGTCATGCTTCCAACGCGTTTATAGATTAATCTGAGATTTATTTTTGCCTTTTTCGTGGGAAGACAGTAAACATGTTTATTTGCATAACATTATTCATTAAATCACATTGTCGGAGGAGGACAACATGAATGGGACGTGATCTGACACAGAACATGGTTATACAAGAAGGGAAACTCATGTAAACCCCTGGACAATGAAAAGTGAACAATTGAAAGGGAAATGGGACTGGCGCAATGAAAGCAGAGCTGCAGAACTCCATTAAGATGCCTGCCTATGATTTGCATTCCTTTGCTTTTTATAAAATATATACTTTATGCTGCCGCTCAATGCCCCCCCTCTGTCGTCCAGGACAGGTGCTGTTGTGATGTTTGAGTGTTCATGTGTGCTTCCTGCTGAGGACTAATGAGGGATCAAAAGGAAAAGCTATTTTACAATGACCACTCAAGGGGCCATGATTACAGTCAGAGGTTGTGATTTCCTCAGACTGCACCAAAAGAGCAACTAGTTCAGACAAATTGCCCATCGACTGAGGAACAAAATCATGTACAGAGAAGTATGTATGCAAATGCAAAGTGATCTGGGAAATGCACTCCCAAAATAACCTGCAACACTCTCTTGCATAAGCTCTCTTTGCAAAACTAACCGTACAGTCACACCTGCTGAACATTAGTTCACTGAATAAATGTTCTGCGTTGGGTGTTCCTTAACTCTAAATGACATGTACAGTATAAAAGCTTTTAAATGGTATTTTTAGGTACTTTATGATTAGCTTTCAAAATTTCACCACCATTAAGTCTGTCAAAAGCAGGGTTTTGTTGTTGATGTTGTTTTAATGTGGGTGGTAAAATAAAGGTTGGCACTTATCAGGGAGAACAGAGCATCTTTTGTGTTTTAGTGGGCTGAGCTGTCAACTTTTCCAGCCATTATTCTTGAAAGTATGCCAAACCATCACTCATAATTCAGCTGATATCTAAATAAATAAAACTTTTGTTTGTCAGTAAAACTTTTCTGAAACACGGTTATTAAAAAAATTATCTGTTGTAAATTAATAGAAGTGCTTAAATGAAGTGCAAGCGTTTTAATTAGTATTCAGTTCAGAGACAAGCAAAACGTATTAAATAATGAGGACAAATGAGAGCAACGAAGCATCAGTAAAATGCCTTTGAGAAGAAACTGGTCTTGAGATCTGTTACAAGATTAGCTGAGCTCATCCCCAGTGGGAGATTGTTCTGTAACAAGACAGGAAAAAGCTCAGTCACTGTGTCTTGAACCTTAAGTGGGGCACAAACAGAGGATCTTTTTCTGATGACCAGAGAGGCAGAGTGGACCTCTGTTGGATCTGCAACTCGCTGAAAATTTGGTGCCAAATTGTGTAAGAATTTATGAGTAACTAGAAGAAACTTGAATTTCATCCAGCGTAGTTAAACTAATACAGGGATGACTTGTGCAGTTAGTAACTATGCAGAAGAATTTTGAAATAAATGCAACAGCTTTTAGGCTTAAACTTGAGGAGGCAAAAACACTGGATGATTTTTTTTCAAGCTGCTGTAAAGATAAAAGAAAGATAAAAACAGCTTGAACAAATTGATTTTGCCTCATTGTTTAAGTTTAAAGTGGTAAACCGTCTTTGACTCTAAGATCTCTGTGCTTGGTGTTACATAAAAGACAGTCTTTCTCGTTTCCTCTCTACGTATGCATTGTATTTTTCCCAGAAAACGTCTTGTGATGCAAGTAGTTCTTTTTTTGACCTGCTGATTTCCCAAAATACTATTTTCAGCTATGGTGGGCTTCATTTTAGATCCCAGTTTTCTATAAATACATGTCTTGAAAATGAGCCACTGGTTGCACACCACCACTAATTATCTTTAATGCTTGAGAGTGGATTCAAGGAACTATTTTTAGTTGGTGTAACTAATAATTTGCCCGCGTGGGGAACCATTGTTGATCACAATGCCTCTGCCAAGATGTTTCTGCCTGAACAGTGCACGCCCAGTGTCTTCTGAGTACGCTATTTGTATGGGACTATTCGGAGCTCGCCAGAAATAAAACACAGCACAAAGCAGCTCTGCATGGGCCCACTGGTTGCGCATGCATCAGTGATGGCCCTTTGTGGGACATAGCACGGGGTCATTGCGCTTGTGATGTCACCCAATGACCCACCACAAGATGATAGGGAAGACATACTATTTTGTGAGACACTTCATAGGTTCCCAACTTCACATCCATTTTCAGCACAAACACAGGTGGGAGGGATTTTCTTTAACTCAGTACAGTGCAGTTGACCTTGCCTAATTTGTATTTCCTTCCTGCAGCTAGAGAGCACTTACATGTCATGAAAGGACTGAGTCATTGCGTGATGGGTGCTTTCATTCATGATCTCTCTTAGTTCACGTTGGTGCACAAGGAAAACTTAGGCAATGGTGTGAACAACAGAAAATACCTCAGTTGCGTCAATTCTGCAGGTGAGTCATAAGCACTTGCTATGCAGACAGGTCAAACCAGAACAAAAGGCAAGCAGATTTCTCAGTTCATGTGCGTGTACTGTACTTAATGCATGTAGATTATAAGGCATGGATGTTATAGGTCTCAGATTTTGAGTTTTGTCCTCTCTCATTCTCTTTTTCTCCCTCCCTCTCCCCTCTCTCTATCAGGAAATCTGTTTATGGAGCTCCCGCAGATAGGAAACCTGTTTCCATGGGGACTGCTGTCTTTTAGACTGGCTAGACGTGTGTGCGTAAGACAGTCATGCAGCTCAAAAAGAAAAGTTTTCAGTTTGATATACTTAGGTATTGACGCAAGCTGAATTGGTGAGAGTAATCTTCAAATTTCAGTCCAATTAATCAATGGTCTGTTACAGCGTTGTAGTGCTGATCGATTCTAAACTGTCGGAGGGATTGCAAGTGGGCTGCAGAGTGGATCAAAGTGCACAAAGCTAAATCAGCTGTTACATCAGAGATATAGTAAATTGTCAGTGTTAACATGCACTCAAGTGCAATATATCTTTTCTTTGAAAATAAGAATGGATGCATCCCTTCTCCAGACTCACTGATGCCAAGTTATGGTTTGTGCACGTGTGGGTGCATGACACCAACACTGCGCCTCGCATAGGCACTGAGGACACAGCTTGCCACTGTTTCTGCATCGTTCAAAGTGCAAAACAAGTGTTTTTGCTGCTGCAAAAAGTCACAGCAGCATTTCCACTAAGAGTAATATTCCATAAATATGCAACAAATGTCATGTCCTGGATGAATTTGCATTTCTCACATGCCATGAGCATTAAAAAATATATTTGTTTAAATGCTGTTATCATTTCATTGGGGGTTTTGGTGCAGGAAATATAGATATATGGTGCGTTTCACAGCTTAATTAGCCTCTTGGTTTTGGTGTAAAAATGAATGTATACTGCCACCCAGTGTAAACAACAGGTTTGTGGAAAGGTGTGAGCTGATGACTCATAGGCAGATGTGCTATGAATCTTTAAATCAGGTTGTAAACCATTTAATCATGATGGTTTTGCCAGTGTGCCGTTAATTACATTCATGCACATATGTTTACACTCTTCTAAATGTAGAGGACATAGACATGACCAGACAATGTTTAATTATGTATTGAGTCATTCGGGCAACAGGATATTTTGATAATGGCCCCAAACAGTGAGTGAGCTTCACTTATCATTAAGGCATAATTAAGGTTTAAACGAACTTGACATGGTCTTTAACACAGTCAAGACCAGAGTTCATACATGCAGTTAAAACCTCCTCCTTCCACAGTGACTTTTTCCACACCAGTGAGTCACTAATTGTAGTCTCTCATCATGACTTACGCAGTGGGGGCACAAGAGCTTCAGAATCTATTCAGCTCAGCACGAATGGAAACACAAACTGACGGCATTGACCAACAGATAAGTGCTTTCTTTTATTTGTTGTGACTAATTCTATTTCAAAGGGCAAATGTCAAGAATACAATGAAACCATAGCATTTGAAAAAAATGAAAGAAAAAAAAAAAATCCAGACATCCCCACAGGATTTTCCAATGTTTAACTGACTTCATTTTTCATTCACATTCTGACTAACGGCTTAAATTTCATAGGAGTGGATAAATAGATGAGTTATTTTACTCTACTCCACATAAAAAACAAGTAAAACAGCATCATACATTCACAAAATGTACAAATACACTCAAGTTTTGATGACTAGCACACGCCGTAACATCCTACTTGTATCGCTGCAAACAGTTGTATGCCTCTTCACTTCTTTAATACCCACGCCACAGGTGAGCTGTATGCAGAAAGCACTGAACAGGCAGACCTTGACATCAGCGTGACTCGTACAAACATGACGTAAAAGCAGCGTACCCAGAGAGTAGCATTTACGACATTGTCAACATAGATCTCTGTCTGCAGTGCATCATCTGCCAATGAATGACTGAGAAATTTGACCTTAAGTTCGCCACTGCAGCCAAAAAATTTAACCAAAGCTTCTGCGCAAGTAAGCCTTACTCATTCAATCATTTATGGCCTGAGCTGACTGCAGTGAGACCACAGAGTTAGGTAGAATATCTGAAGTGCACAGGGCAGCGAGACTGTGAAACAAGCTGCAACAATAGGGCCCAGTTTTACAGAGCACATTTCAGATGTTGTTCCCATATTTTGTAATTCAACTATAAGACACCACATACACTATCAGACATAAATGTTACCATTTTATGTATTGTATAGTGCAGCACAGTGACGCAACCGGTAATGTAGCCTGCTTATACTTTCATCAGCCCACACTGTGAAACCTTACGCTGGTCATGACCTCAAGTCCCCTCTTCCCCAGGAATCTTTTGCCAAACACCCAAAAAATAAAGTTTATTTTAATTTTTAGAATTTAACAAGTTAACATTTTATGTATTAAGCCACCTTTCAAAGTTTCATACTAAAACATTTCAGTCTTGTGGGGGAATAATGGATCCTAAAAGTAAAGCATATTTAAAGGCCGTGCAGACAAAAATATATGAATAAATAAATACAAGTAGAACAACATCTTACCACCAATCCCCAAAAATAGATTGTGTTTTTATAGATGGCAGCCTACACACACAAGCATGATTATATCTATTTACATATACAATGGCCTCCCTCAGTGCAGCCTTACCAGAATTAACCTCAACAAAAACAACAATAAATGAAAGGTGCTATTGACACCACAGCAGGTGTGTAAAAAATATTCAAGGAATTTATAGAGTAACACACACAAAAGACGTCCAAAAGAATGAATTTATTTAAGTAACAAGAGAAATTCATTACTTCCAACTCTGTCAGAGCCTTACTGGTAGTTAACATTTCTGTATATATGTATACATATCTGTCATATGAATGTAACAAAACAAACAGACAACTATCCATATGCTGACCGTGGCATCAGATGAAAATGTGTTAACACCGTTAGTTCCCACTGCTTAATTAAAACCTCCTCTAGCCAGTGACCTTTTCACACCAGTGAGTCACTACTGCAGGCGCTCATTATGAACAGAGGGGGCACGAGGCCTCTGAAGCTGTTCAGTTCAACAGAAAAGGAAAACTCACAGCATTGTTGAATGAATTAAAGCTTGTTATTTGACAATTGATATGTCAAAGGGCAAACGTTACAAAAGCAATAAAGATGCATTTGAAATACTCTTCTTTCTCTTTTTTTTAATTAATTAATCTGTAAGCTGTAAGCTTTAATACAACAACACTGTTTGTGAGAGTTATTAATTGTATTGCAGAAAGAAGAAATTGTCTAAGATCAGACCAGTACATCTTATAAATGGGTATTGCTACATCTTTGATTGGCCATTAAAGGGTAACATGCTTACTTTAAGTAAAAGAAAGAAAGAAAGAAAGAAAGAAAGAAAGAAAGAAAGAAAGAAAGAATAAAAGAAAGAAAGAAAGAAAGAAAGAAAGAAAGAAAGAAAGAAAGAAAGAAAGAAAGAAAGAAAGATGTTTTCATGAAGTGTTTCTCTAGCTGCAAAAGTCTCTTTTTGCATGTTTTCAATTTATTTAAACCTAACCCTGTGTTGGTATTTTGTATTTTGTTTAGTCCGTTTCTGCAAAACTTCTAAATGCAAATATGTTTAAAGTGACAAGTTACCGGTATACTTGACTTTTCTTAATGTGCATATTAAGGAGTACTCCAGAAAAGTGCCAAGCTCTTTTTGTTAACCTCTTGCTCAAAGGTTTTCTAGTTACATTCTCCTTACAAAAGGTCTTTTCTATTTTTCTGACATAATTTTTAACATTGCGTTCTGCTTTCTACTGAAGGAAGCCCTCTTAGGAAAGAGTGGTATGACATATGGGGTAACCTCGATAAAGTGGCATCCTGATGTACCACAGGAAGCTCTCTGAGGGCTCTGAGAGCAGGCTGACATTTTACAGGAGGAGAGAAACGGACAAAAAAGATGGAAACTCAGAATTTCTCTGCAGTTTTTCACAGGATGAAGACAATATTGAAAGAGAGTCTCCACTCTAACAGCTAACAGTGATGATTATCATCATCCAAAATCAAAGGGAGCAAACTTCAAGCACTTTCATGAGCACTATATACATATTTAATCTGTTTATAAAACATTTCATTTATTAATATAATTATCAGTTGTAACTTGTGCAGTTCTGCTGTGATTTTCAGTTCTGATTAACTGTCATAATTCATCTATCCATTCTGTTGTACTTATCCGGGGTCATTTCACCGGGTTGCAGGCTAAGTAAAGTAGCACAGACGTCCCTTAATCAAGCAACACATTCCAGCTCTTCTGGGGAGATCCTAATGTGCTCCCAAGTCAGATTTAGATCCTGTCCATGAACATCACAAACAGACTTGGTGACCACGGACAACTCTGACGAAGGGCAACACCAACAGAGAACGTGTCTCACTTTGTGAGGAAAGTATGGACACAGTCATCACTTTGGATATAAAGGAACCAGAGTAAACAAGCAACCCTGAAAAGTCTCCCCTGCCACCTGATGCAACACACTCCCAGATAACAACTCAGGTTAAGATCAGACAGGTCCTTTCTCCCAGTCACCCCCCCTCCATCATTGCCCACATGAACACTGAAATCCTCCAGCAGAGCTGCAGCTGGCACTCATCAGCACGTCCAGGTCATTGCTCCTCCCCAGCTCACATTACACCTGACCCCAATGTCTATCCATGTAGGTGGTGAGCCTACAAAGGGATTTATCTGCATTTTTAATTCAGGCTGTCACCAGGAAGCCCCCACCCCGGTGTGGCTCCAGGATGGGTGCCCCCGTCTCACTGTTCTGGGCGAGATTCTTCTCCTTTTAGACTGGCTCATTAGAGTTAGCGAATCGTTCTTACTCTGGTCCCTCAGGACCACTTTGCCTTGGGAGTCCCCACCATCTGCAAGGTTTCCCTGACAACACAGCTCCCATGGTCACCACTCCTAAAATAAAGTGTTTTTGATACTTCATTCAGCGTAAACAGACAATAAATAAGGGTTTATAAGGTCCAACCATTGTCAGGGGGTCATTATCTGTAAGTGACATAAACAAACTCAGGAACAATCACTGAGAATCACTAATTTGAAATGTTCTTTCCACCACTTCGTAATGCAGGTGCACAAACAACTTTCAAACATGTACTTTGTTTAAGCCCAACTCAGTCCAGTTCTGTTTTTTATTAAAATCCAATAAGGGCACTGTGGCTGCAGCAAGAGCCCACTGAACGGACTGAAAATAAACACAAGAGCAGCAGCAGCAAAAGAGACACAGTCAATGGAGGGATAAAGAACACATCTTTAAAAACAACCCCCCAAAAAAATCCTGACAGAAAACACTTGTACCAGATGATGCATGTAACTAATTAGATATTTTATCAGTTTCTATGGGGATAGAAAATTACATCAGAAATTAGGTTAATGCTGACCTCATTTC
The DNA here is from genome assembly GCA_037176925.1 of Amniataba percoides. Taxonomy (NCBI): domain Eukaryota; kingdom Metazoa; phylum Chordata; class Actinopteri; order Centrarchiformes; family Terapontidae; genus Amniataba; species Amniataba percoides. The sequence goes on from JBAJHX010000040.1 coordinate 14,394,869, forward strand.
AACCCCTTCCACTTTTAAAATCTCACAAACAGTGGCAGCAGATCGGAAGAGTCCCCTTTTACAGCATCTCCTACCCCTAAATTGAGACAGGTGTGAAAAACTCCTTTGTGAAGCAGGGTAATAGACAGATAAACACACTGCGAGAGGGAAATGAAAGAAACTGGACATCTCTAATGCAGTGCCATTAAAGGTTGAGACGTGCTTACCACTATTAGACCATCCATCACCATGTTGCACCCTCTAGAGAGCGATTTAACAAAGGTGTTAACATAGCGAAACAAACATGATGGACGTCACAAGGAAAGTGCTTCACCCTGCTGATGAGAGGTGTTTTATTGCAGGAAGTCCTTATGTGGTAGCGTAACTCATGAAGACTGTGGATGCAACCACCTTGTAGGAAATGATTCATAGTGTTTATTTACAAAACTAAGTTCACAAAGTGAAGGTCAACTGAATTCGCAGGGAAACAATGCCAAAAGAGCACAGATGCAACAGGAAAATCACCCAAAAATGATAAAACTTTGGATTAAAGAAATCCATACATTCATCTCTTGCCCTATTTTTCAAGATCATGTGAGACTGGATCCAATCACAGCACACTCAGTTTTTCAATTCATCTCACCTGCGGGAGGAAACTGGGTCACCTGGAGGGAATCTGGGTCAAGAGGTGAGCTTACGTGAAAAAACAGCCTCAGTCCAACTATTCACACTATACATTTACTGGTGAAATTTACTTTGGTTTGGTGTATTTGTGATTCATTTCAAAACAATTACACTCTCCTGTCCCCTAACACACAATGGAACACACAAACAGGATGGATGGTTTTTTTTTCTTCCTCTTGTTCACCCAGGAAGTAGCGGCCTGGACCTTTTCTCTATACAAGGATCTGTAAGGTCTCTTGAATTTTATGAATCAAGAGGAAGTATTGCAGACTAACCCATTTTCTGTGTGGAGTTAATCTGTTTTTTATTCTCAGTTTTTCATTAACGGACAAAAGAGGCCAACTTGGGTTATATTTTTTGTATGCAGAGCTTCTTGTTCTCCCTACATTTAATCATTGTAATAAAAGAAACTTTTAATGATAAAAGTTTAATGTGACAAATCAGCTTTTAAGTGATGACTCACTCTCTCTCTCTGTTTGTGTGTGTGTGTCCACTGTCTTTATATTCTGAAAGTTACAGATTGCAACATGAAAGGATAAAAAAATCTCTGCATCAAGCATACATACAATTTTGAATGAATGATGCCATTCCTTTTTCTGTCATTTATAAGCTGCATGCCTGATGATTGAACAAAGTATAATGCTCACTTTTCACTTGCGAGACTTACTGCATATTTGATTCTTTTCTGCAGCTGTACTGGCCTTGATTCTTACAGTGGCTAATTCTAGTTATAGATAGAAAAAAAATGAAAGGAAGAAAAAAAAAACCCTAAATAAAGTCAGAGGAAAGTGGAGCGAGGCAGGTGTGTGTGAGATGCAGTGTCACCACCAGATGGCAATAAAAATGAATCCTTAATCTGCCACACTGCACACAGCAGCAGTGCCCATCAGTCATTCAGTCAGACAATGATTTCATTAGATAGATAGATAGATAGATAGATAGATAGATAGATAGATAGATAGATAGATAGATAGATAGATAGATAGATA
>JBAJHX010000040.1:14397205-14412784 GCA_037176925.1 Amniataba percoides
ATAGATAGATAGATAGATAGATAGATAGATAGATAGATAGATAGATAGATAGATAGATAGATAGATAGATGACTTTGAAAATTAATGCTTTTTTGCCATAAAGTGAGGATAGATTTATTTTTCACATTGGATGCCATTATCAGTTCTCCCTGCTGCAGTTGACGCGTTCTCCCTGCAGGTGGCGGTAACGAGTCGTAAACATTCGAACATCCTGAAATCCAACGAAGAAGAGCAGACAGCCATGTCCAGCCAGGGGGTTAAAAGTGGACTACACGATCCAGTCACTGAGGGCTAAACGAGGTAGGTAAACAACACAAATCCCCGCTCTGTTTAAGAGAAACATCTTTATAAAACTAGACTGTTTTCATTTGGACAGCTGTGCGGCTGTTTTCTCACATTAGCAGCAGAAAAACCCACCGAGGCTAACGTTAGCTTAGCCATTTAAATACCCCACAAACCAGGGGCTGGCTTGTTGTTGTTTGTTGGCAAATGTTATTTTATCTCATGAGCTGTATGGCATTGTGTTTAGTCTGTGTTATTTTATCGATTAATAACTATACATTTGGCTGTCAATAAATGTTTGTGTGGTTAAACGAGTCAGCGTGTTGCCGCATTCAAGATGGTCAATAAATCCAACCAAATATTATTGTCATGTTAAAATGTCTGCTCGCTTTGTAGCACACTTGTCATCCTTAATATGGCTAATTAATATGTTATTGGGGTCAAGCTGGGTTCATGTTGTCCTCTCTCTCTACTAGGTTGCAGGTGTGGGGGCAAAATAAGCAGGGAACACCTCGCAGCTGCAGATCATCACACCAGTCTTTACGACACTGAAGCTTTGCCCTGATGGTGCCAAGAGATCAGTATTACTCAGTAGGGCTACAACAAAGGGATCCACTGAGAGGGCAGGCTTGATCTGTTTTTTCTTTCTTTTTTTTTTTTGTTTCCCACTGGAGACAAATGGTTTTGAGTTATGGATCCAGGTGTTGTGGACAGCCCTGTCACCCTTGTCATCAAGGCACCCAACCAGAAGTACGATGACCAGACCATCAGCTGCTACCAGAACTGGACCGTGGAGAAGCTCAAAGCACATCTCTCTGATGTGTACCCAAGCAAGCCGGTCAGTATCAGTAAAACACACCAGTTTCTTCATTATCCAGATCAGCTGATTCCCCTCTGAAGAGTTACACATTTTTTACATTCTGCACATTGTGGGGTTTTTTTTGCCTGTACTGAGCAGTTTGACCACATGCAGTGACAGGAAGAATGTGGCAAGGGAGAAACTGATGACATGAGCTTGTAACAAGTCTCACCCTGACAAAAACCTTTAGCATCAGCTACTTGGTATGCACAGTCAGCTTAGTCACTAGATGCTAATCACGCCTGTTAGTAAAGTTTAAACTGAAGAAATGAGCTCTGACATTTGTCAGTCGTTGAAAGTCAAATTTACGTGGATATTGTCGGTTATTTCAGACTCTTTAGCGCATTTAAGTCCACGACTTACGCAGCCAACCTTTTCCACCAATTTGTTCTTTGCTGTTTGACTCCTGCCAAGCTTCCTCTGTCATTTGCATCAGTGCTGAATTATCATAAAAGTGACGCAGGGGTGTTAACCTTGATCTGCTCTCCCAAGCGAAAGAAGTTGGGTCTACAGAGTCGTAGCAGTTGAAAGGGCTTTGGAGTCTGTCGTTTTGACGTCACCGTGGCAGGAAGGCATTCAGATTCCTGCTGTATTGTTCCGCTAATCTGACTTTGCTCCCTTTCCTCTCTGCCCAGGACGCGTTCTGATGCAATCATTGCAAACACACAGGAACAAACTCCTCCATATTCAGGCTCTGTAAATGCCACACTTTTGTTGAGTGTAATTGAGAGGACATTAACCGTGGCATGTTTAACAACGAGGCGGCTTGAACCCAGAATAAAAAGTTCTCGGTTGCAAGTTTGCCAGGATTTAGAACAGGCTATGTAAATTTCTGAATGGCTGTACAGTGAATGTGGGCTTTAAGAGGACACGCTCTGACCTTGTTGTACTGCTGCTTTAATCCACAGTTAAGACCCACTTATCCCGATTGAGGTTATTAGGATCTCATCCTCATTACTCACTCTCGGCCTTTTGGTGTCATGATCTACATTTCTGAATTTGCCTTGTTTCTGCTTATTTGTTCCCAATTGTTGTGTACAACAAAATTGTGAACTTCATTCCTTGCATTGGTGCTCATGTTCAGTTTTCTCCTCTGACCTTGTTATCATTTTAATTTTGGATTTTCAGAGCTCCAAAGACCAGAGGCTGGTTTATTCTGGGAAGCTGCTTCTGGATCACTTTACCTTAAAAGATGTGCTCAGAAAGGTAGGTGCTCCCTGTTGTAGAGTTCATATTTATCACAGCAGTTTAATAAGTTTGATGCAAGAAGCGCACAAGCTTTAACCTACGACATACATACATTGCAAGTATGTGGAAAGTTCTGTCCAACTCTCCCTCGATAGTATACTTTCAACTCTGTGGTAACAGTTTTGAAAAGCTCTGTTCCTGTTTAACCACGACAAAGCCCCCCCGTGCACAAAGTGAGGCCATAAAGAAACAGTTTGATCCAGAGTAACTTGACACAGAGCCCGACCTCAGTGCCCATCCAACACATTTGGAACTGCAGTGTGAGCCGGGCTTTGTCGCCCAGCATCACTGGCCGACCTCACTAATGCTCTCTGAATGGGAGCAAATCCCAGCAGCCATGTTCCAAAACCTTGTGGAAAGCCTTCCAAGAACAGCAGAGGCTGTTCTAGCAACATACTAAGAGCTTTGGTTATGAGGTGTTGAGTTACATAGAAGTGTCAGACTTTGTTTGGTAGTCACACACACAATTTCTTAGCTTTTTGCTTGTGTGTGTGTGTGTGTGAATGTTTGCATATTTTTCTTGCTTCAAAGTGTTTTGGTTAATCACATTTATTAATTTGAATTCTCACCTGGTTTATATACCATGGAAAGCTCCACTGTGTGCACATTGAAGTGTATTGCTTTCCTAATGAGAGTTTATCTGGTATTTTATATTCTGTTCCTTGCATTGCTTAGACTTGCTGCTTATTTTGCACCTCAAGTCCACAGAAAACAATCCAAGTAATGTATTTTTTAAATGGTTTCCTGTAATTGAGCATGTTGAGCATAATTAGGCATGTTGCTATCTGCTCTTCAGTAAAGCATTTATGAATACTATGCCAGTATGAATCGAACTCTTAAATGTTTTTAAATGTTCTGTATACCCATAAAGTTCAGAGGTGTCTCTGTTCGATAATCAGCTGTGTTGGCTTCTGCAGCAGGACGAGTACCACATGCTCCATCTGGTGTGCGCCTCGCGAACCCCTCCCAGCTCCCCCAAGCCCCCCCGCAGCCGCGGCAACAAGCCTCAGGAGAACTCGGCCAGTCCCACGGTGAGCCTGCCACGCGCTTCTCATGCCTTTCCATTCATTTCATCAGCAGCACGTCTCCTTTCATCACCCAGCTCACTGCTGCAATCTCCATCTCCCTCAGGGTGTAAAATAAAAACGTCACATGCCTTATCCATAAACTTTAACTCATACTCAGAACTTATTTTTTCTCGCTACAGCCTCTTCAAAACTCTAATAGTCCTTCCACTGATGAGCAGAGCCGAGCATCAACGGCAGAGAGAAGCGATGGGCTCAGACAGCGAACCGGACCCTTCCCTGACCACCATGCGTATCAACAGTTTATGCACAGGTAAGCTTTGGACTGGTGAAAGACTCTGAATGAGCTGTTGTTGTTATATTGTAAAGGACATTCGTTCTGTGCCAGATCAGTCTATAAAACATTTTTCCCCCCACTCTTGCCACACAGTGCAAAAGAATAAAAGAAATCCCTCTATTACTCACTAGATATTTTCAGATTTCATTCATGCCGCCTGCACGGATTCAATCATGAACATCCAGCAAAGCAGCATGTGAGCAAAGAGAAGCTCTTGTCTCGCTCATGCACTGCGGGACATTATGAAATATGCAGCACGACTCTGTCTCATAAAAGAGGGAGCTGATGAGGGAATTTATCAGGGGGTTCTCTGCGATGGGCAGGCGAGCGTCCCCCGCACTCTCAGTCGATGTTAATTGAAACTTTAAAAGGGGGAAAAAGTGATTCAGCCTGTGAAAGGGCAGAAAACTTGTCTTCCCCTGTCTCGCACGTTTTCGCCCTCTCACACATTAATGCAAAAGGCACTCACGTCTGATTGGACAGCCAAAAAGAGTTCACGTGCACTGATCACAAAGGGAGCAGTTTCGCGTTCCATCTGAATTATAGCGCAGAGCTCCTGTTCAGTTTGGTCAAGTTAAGTTTAGTTTATCTGGCACTCCAAAGTTACGGTTAGTTACTTGGCTGTCAGTTCAAGCCATTGCTATTAATAAGTCATCATATATGACTGTGTGTTTGTGTGTGTGCGTGCAGGTCAAATGCTTCTGTTTTTGTAAAGCCATATCTCTTTTTCCAGCTGGAGTCAGTACTCCTCACAGTTGACGCCTCCCACGAACATGCCCGCTTACTACAACCCCATGACACTAATGTGGTGGCAGCAGTTGTACGCCCGGCAGTACTACATGCATTAGTAAGTCCCTGCGTTTCTTCCCTCCATTTACGTTAAATGTTAACTGAGGCAAAACTAAACGTGTTACAAGCCAGCTGTGTGTTCTTCTCCTCTCTTCCCCCTCCAGTCAGTTACTGGCTGCCTCCTCTCAGCACCTCAGGCCGGACCAGCCCTCGTCTCAGTCTGCCCAGCCCGATCCCCTCAGCCAGAGGCCGCAGGCGGATCACCGCGGCAACCCCGAGGTCCAGATGAACGCCCAAGGAGGGGAGATCCTGAACGAGGAGGAGCTGAACCGGGACTGGCTGGACTGGGTGTACACTTTTTCACGTGCCGCCATCTTACTCAGCGTGGTCTACTTCTACTCGTCCTTCAGCCGGTTCATCATGGTGATGATGGCCATGCTGGTGCTTTACCTGTGAGTGCCCTTAAGTCCTGCTGCTGCATGTTCATTTGTTTCTTTTGGTAAATGTCGTACATCAGGCCATCACTCTCCCATAACAAGAGATATCGACGCATTACTGCAAGCGTTTAGTGTTAGGATTACATCAAGGCTTCTCAGGTTAAAATCCATCTGAAAAAGCAAACTAAGCTAACAGCTCAGTTTTTTTCTTTTTTCCTCAGTGCCTTTTTCCTGCTTTTTTTATTGTGAGGATGTAAAGCATTTATAATGTCCCCTTTTTGTTGCTTCTGTCTGCAGGCACCAGGCCGGCTGGTTTCCCTTCAACCTGGAGAATGAACTCCTGCAGCTTCCTGGAGACCGAGCCAATCAGGAGGACATGGAGGGAGATCTACAAAACCCCGACTTACAAGAAATGGTACCCACCTCTCATCCATCCCAGCCTTACCAACAACATTACCCAGGGCCGATGAGATTATTATCTGTAGCTATGTTTCTATCTGATGCTCAAGTAGTTCACTGAAGCACCAGTTTCTAGATATTTACAGGATAAACACAACTTTAACACAGAGAACTTTAACCCCTAATATACTCAAGCTACATATAAGTCTGAAATGGTCACTGAGAGCAACTTTGCATTAAGTGCTGTCACTCAAGTTTTTATAGTTTTATCTCATTCTTCAGTCAAATATGTCACAGACTCTGTCACACAGCTGTCTGATCCAGTGAGTCAGTGTGAAACCTGCTGTATCTCACTCGGTTCCCCTCTTACGCCGTACAGGAGGGAGCGATGGACGACGGCTCGGACGACGATGGGGAGAGCGGAGAGGAAGGAGCAGAAGATCCGAACAGCGCCCCCAACACGGGCTTCCTGTCGTCCACGTGGTCGTTCATCATAACCTTCTTCATGTCGCTCATCCCAGAGGGGCCGCCAAACGCTGCTAACTGAGCCGCCTCAGCTCTCCTCGGGAGCGCAGTCTGTCTTTAAGAGGAGGAGGAGGAGGAGGAGGAGGAGGAAGATCCTACCTGCTTATGGGAAACCGTTGCAATGCAGTGTTATTGTTTCCCAGTGATCGACGTTACTACATATCCAAGACTGTGAGCCAAGGTGATTTAACCTGAAAAGAGAAAGATAGTCACTTCATGTGGAGGTTTTTTCTTTTTGTTTGTCTGTGCAAAGACAGGTTTCAAACTGTCACAAGACAGGAATGTTATGCTATGTTGTGCTATATACAAGGATTGCTAGTGACGCCTTGTAAACATAGTCAAAATAATTACGTCTGCCTGTGAATTGTTGCCGTAATTCACAAAATGGCACATTTATTAAGAAAAATAATTCAGGACGACTTATGTTTAACAGTCCTTTTTTTTTCTTTGTAAGAAGCTGCAATATTTGTCTGAAATAGTTTTGTTATAGTGGTTGTGTCCAAATTAGGAATTTAAAAAGGCCACAAAATCTGAACTTCAGCAAATAATCCCAAATCACGTAGAATGTGCTACAGCGTACATGAGTGATTTTGTGCTGAGAGTTCATCAAATCTGTCTGAACACTGTGTGTGTGCTGTGTTGACAAGTGTGTCCCAGAGTGATGTTGGCTACAGATTTTCTTTTTTTAAACAGTGCATCACTAATTCTCTGACAGCCTGAAAAGATTAAGTTGAAGTAGAAGAATTGATGGAATGGGATGTTGAGCAGATGACAGACTATTTAAAATATCCTACTGTAAAGCACTGCCACAATTCAGCGTTCACGTAGGACAAAACGTCCACCTCTTGAGTTTGTGGGACTGGCTGCTGCTGTTACCTTTAACATGTTGTGTACCAATACTATTCATGTTTATTAAACCTTCGTTCATGTTAATGTAACTATGTGGTCTGAGATGTTTCTCTCTTTTATTCTGGATTCTCACTTGAATATGTGGCAACTTTGAATGTTTTTCAGTTTGATGTATGTAAAGGTTGGACAATACTCTTTTTAATGAGAGTTTGTTCTTGTCATCGTCACACGAGGATTTTTTTTCACTTAAAAGTAGTCAGATTTATTTTATGAAGCACTGCACACCAAATGATTAACTGAGCACTAACTGTAATGTTTAAAGGCCCCACATGTCACCTACTCTCTTCCTTCAGCTGATGCAACTTCTGCTCAGGGTTAGCTGTGAGTTTTCCTACATAAAATGTCCCTGAAAAACTAAAAGGACAGTGAGGGAAATCAGAGTCTGCCCACACAGCCCCGAGATGTCTCATGAGTCATGTTTCTATAGGGGCCATATCTCTATAATGATGAAATGAAAACCTTTTGAAGAGACTATATGTCTTGTGTAACTGCTCGGTGTCGTGTGTAATGCTTGTGGTTACTGCATGTAAAAAAAAGGGTGTTTTGGAGATATTTTGATGTGTCCTATCTTTAAATATTTACCGTTTAGCCCCTACCCCCTCAAATCAAAGAGGCTAAAAATGCAAATGAATTAAGCACTTAATGACTTCAATAATTCTAAATTGAGAAAACCTACAGAGCAGATAAGACAAAGTGATGTGTTTAAACAACCTGCAGCACCCAGTTATGGTGTGTGTGTGTGTGTGTAAGAGAGACAGATCTCTGCTGCCATCCTCTGTCCTTAAAATGAAAAACCCAGCTATGAAAAATGAGGCAGAACATCTAGATCATGTCTGTACATTTATCTCCTAACATGCCATAAGCTAAACTGGGATGTTGGCCTGGTCACTAAGTCGGTCCTTCTGTAGTTAAACTGCAGATCTGCAGCCTGAGCATCATCTTCTGCAGAGCTCACAGCGAGATTTGAAATGAAGACAGAAGAAAAATCACCATGAATTCTCTTTTATTGCTTTGCACCAATCAGCCATGACAGAGAAGTCACCATTCAAGCTAACAACAGGATGCTCTGTGCGTCGCTGATGTTACGTGTCTGTACATCAGAACAAATGCATTTTTTTTAACTTAGTGATTTTTGGAGTGAAGACAGGTAAAGGCTCCACCTTTTTATTGTTGACATAGTTTATCCACCTTTAAAACACACACACATAGATAGATATATATTTATATTGAAATTGATGTCATGTGAAAATAGGGTATTTTTCATCAAAATAAACAATATTATTAATATTATTATAGTTATTATAGGTACTTTGTTGGTGGACTTCATCGTGATGATCCCACTGATGGAACAACTCACATTTTTACATCAAATGTGTAGGGAAGTAACTCGTGAAATGCTCATGACTGAAATCAAACGTGACATTTTGTTTTTAGAGAACAGACATTTGGCAAAATGTCACCAATGGTACAATAAATTTGACATTTACTGATCATTAGAAAAAAGAAAAAAAACCAGTACCTTAATATCAATTACAGAGCTTTTATGTGCTGAACAAATACTAGAGCTGTGACAGCAAAACACACACGCATATACACACAGACACAGTATTACATTTGCAAATGGAAGGTAAGAGTTGAGTTACATCGCTTTTGAGTCGGTGGCTCAGGCTACGACACTACGACAGACAAAAAGCCTCTGCAAAATGAGCTGCGCACTGCTTCACTCTTGTAAAGTAACGATGGTCCGTCTTTGGCGTTTGCGTGCCGTGTGTGTGTGTGCGGCCTGTACATCTGTTCTGAACACTTGAAAAGAAATGATCAGCACACGACTTGCTTACATAAACAGCTTCGACAAGGCACATAAGCTATTGTCCCCACTGCAGCTACACACAGACAGAGGCGATGAAACGGACACGACAATCATTTCACAAATGATCCTTTGCCTGAATATTGGCGAGGCTCATGATGAGTCCATACATTGCACAGTATGGAATACTTATTGCTAAAACAGGACTGCACGTAGCAAGGTAAGAACAACTTCATAGAATATAATAGTTTTTACATTTACTGTAGAAATATCTTGCATAAAATGATTTGCAACGCTTAACCATAACAGTTTATCTTTACACACACACACACATCCTCACACACGCTCACATACTATCACCAACAATACAGACTGTATAAAAACAGGTGCGACTAACTGGGGATCACAAATATTCTCTATTCTTTTTTTATTTCTGCACCTTACTATACTTTATGATTTACAGCATTTATTAAAATAGTTGTGATGCCAGCGATGAAAGGAATACAGTGGACAGTTAATTATCACCGCCTCGTGACAAAAATATCAAGTGACCACAGTCAGAAATCGTTAAAGATTCCTCAGTTGTTTGACTGATATTTGAACAACAGCTCTATAGATACGTTGGGAGGAGAAGTAACTTTTTTTTTTCCTTTTTGTTTTTTAATTAATACACTATAATCCATTTTAGGTAAGAAACTATACTGGCAAAGTGCTTCCTGTACAGTACAGACTTCGTATGGCCTCTGAAGTAGGTTTTTCTATTATATTATAAATGAAAAGAACACAGTAAACATACATATACATAGTTTTTCTATATCACATACATTATGAACAGTGAAGTTTACAGTGAAAACAAATGACCAACTTATGCAGCAGCAATATCAATACTGAGTGTCCCCCTGCAGACAGGAGAGATGTGTCAGTCTACAAATATGTATGCAGTAGTATTGTGGTGTAGTAGCATCTGAATGTACCTGTGTTTTGGTTTGTGTCATTTACTGTGCCAGACTGATTACGACATACAATCAACTGGCACTGACAGTACCTGAATGGCTTTAATCAAATGGGTTTTGAAGCTGGTGCAATTCTGTGAAAAAAGGTCTCGTCCCGACCTAAAACACACGGAAACAAACAGTGCAGGAGAGCTCATGGTGTATGAGCTGCAAGGAACCCAAAATGTACAGTACTGTGACCAGCTAAAACAATAATAGTGAAACTTTATTTTATTTTATTTAAATATTTAATTTAAAAATTTATTTTATTTAAAAATTTAAATACACAATGGGTTTAAAGTAAAATTAACGCCACACAGTCCAAGATCCCCACCAGTGAGGCCCGTTCCTTTGGCATCTGTGGTTTTAATGGGAGACAAATTGCTAGATTGAGAGAGTCCCGAAACAGTGAGCATCGGTGGGCAGTAACATTCCTTCGATTCTCTGAGGTGTGCGCTCTGCGTTACATCGTAGCAGCCATCTGTACAAGCGCTGCACGTGTCAAGACTTGTGGAGCTCGCCCGCCGCCCCTGAGGGAGGGCACGCTGCAGGCAGGTTTGTGCTGCTCCAGTTCTACGCCCCCTTCACCACTAAGATGGAGCCCGTCGGCGGGATAAAGTGTTGCATGGGAGAAGGTATCGAGAGGGCGGGAGGGCCTCCCGTTATCACAGGAAAGTCTCGGCGGTGGGACCCCCTCCTGGCGTATCAGGGCTGACGTCGACTCTAACACAGGCCACCTTCTCCTGGCTGCAATACAGAGAGGAAGACGAGAGAGGCGAGGTGAGCGCTCGTGTACAATTCTGCCGGCGCCAATGGTGGAGAGCACGCGCAGATGTGAGATTTTTGTCAGGCAGAGGAGGTGACGGTGGAGTCAATTACCAATATTCTTAGAACAAGATTTCAGCACCTACAGCACGCACCTTGTTGATGACGGGGCTTATGTGAGGACTGTGTTAAAATATGCAGTTAGAATTTGTCAAGTTGTGTTGTGTGATTAAATACATTTTGTAATAAAAGTATTCCTGTTAACATACTCTCAGCTTGTGGAGCAAAAGGAAACAAGAACGAACCCTTAGCTTTGTTTGTACAGCTTGAGACTGTGATACCCAACACTTAAGAACGAAGGTTTATTTTCTGTGGAACTCAATTTAATTTATTTTTAAAATCCTGCTTTAAATATTAAACTGATTAAACTCCTGTCAACAAGGAAGTACGAAAATAATCTTTCAGTCTTAAAACTTGCTTGAAAAAAATTAATCTGTGAAAAAGAGCATTTGGGGTTTATTTTTCTGTCACATTTAAGTGATGCATTTGGGAGGAGGACCTCTGGAAATGGCATAGCTACCTTTCACTACGAGTCACAGGTTGGGCGCATGACTCTGCGCTCGAGTTCACTGCTTTCCACGTTGCGGTTTTGGCCATTTCATCAGAGATATTAACAACCAAGGGGTCACAATCAGAACTACATGCCAAAATGCAAATACACACACACACAGAGAGAAACACACACGCACACACACACACACACACACACACACACACACACAAAGAAGACAAACAGAAAGAGAAGACAAGCATGTAGATGTCAAATCAGCGGGAGAGTGCAGGACAGTTCAAACAAGCAGACACAGACATGCATATAAAATCAGAGATTAAATCAAATGAGGAGCACAAAAATGGCTGACCGGACGGGCCACACACACATTCCATGTTAACGTGGCTCAAGAAAGGTGAGACTTTTGCATTAGAGGCAAAAGTCGTCATGAGTTGATCGTGTACACATTATTAGTTAGTCAGACAATGATGAGATTATTTAAACAAGACAAACATTTCTTTATTTTATCAAAGACCATTTAACCCTCAAAATAAAGAGAAAACACAGCAATGCACAAAGCATGTGTTTTAAAGCCAGTGTTTCTGTTTGGTTTTGTTTTTTTTTTTTTTTTTTTTTTGTCACAGCTCAGGACTGACAGTTGTGGTCATGCGTTAACTGTCTCGAGTATCAGTGAGCAGGGTTAGATTGCAGCCATGTGGGTCAGATGTTCTGCATCAGACACACAGCCCTGCTACCTCGTCTTCCACTGGGAGGCTGTGGGTCACTAGTCCTATTCTGTACGATCTGTTCAAGGTGGACATAATAAAACACAGCTGACTAGCAGACAATGTGTTTACAGCTGGAGTTCATTACGAAATACATCTACGTGAGTCTGGGTCATATCAGCCATAAAGGCATTGATCAGGGACAAAGTAACATCTTCAGGGAACTATTTACATAAAGTGTCAGGCCATCATAAAAATGTATTTTACTGCCTCAAAAGCATCAGACCATACAATAATCAGATATAAACATAAAAAGATTAGCTTTTTGGTGTAATATACTACTGTAAATTAAAACTAGAATACACAACAGCACTTGAGATGAAGTGCTGCCTCTCGTCCCAGAACTGGGCATGAAAACCGTGACTTCACAGGCCGCGCACCACTTACCTCCCTGAGAGTGTTTTCACCGGGATGTTGAGCCGGTTCGAGCCCTCGAAGCTGACCTTCAGCCCCAGCTCCTCTTCTTCCTGCAGCATGGACTCTTCTTCCTGCAGGAAAACAGCATCGGAGGCCAAAATCACAAAACAGTCAGGGCTGCAGTGACACATCGCAGATAGAGGGGTTACAAACTTTTGTTTGTTTTAAATCTTAGATATATATTACGTCCAAAATACATTTGTCTTTCTAATTTACATAGTAATATCTGCTTGGTCATTATACCTGTATACTGAAAAGATTACAAATATCTCTGGGGTCATGTAATGTGAATAATATCCACTGTTAGTGCTCCCAGATGCATTATCACACAGACCTGAAATCTGAGTTATCTGATTACTGTCGATTAGCAGCCTGAGAGTTTATCAAGCAGTGGTTGGTACAGTTTCTGTCCCGACTGTCAAAACTAAATATTGCCCAGTTTTTATACACCGTGTTTATACACAGTGTGTCCCGAACAAACTCAATGAAAACTTCAGAGCTGCAGCTGTTAGTGAATTTAAGTCAAGGCTGAAGACTCTTCTGTTTGCTGCTGCCTTTTATTAGGTCAAATTATTCATCTTAGACTATACTGTGACTTTTATTCTTATGTTTTATTCCTGGAACTGTAACTTAACTTCTATTGTAGAGTGATTTTAATTTCAAGTATAATTCATGTTTTCAATTTCATTTGAGTGCCCTTATATTTATGTGTTTGCACTTGGTTGCAATGGGATCACTGCAGTACAAAAACACAAGTCTCATTCAGCCTTTTAAACAGAAAAACTCAACTTATCTCGCTTTATTTACACACTACAAAAAAACAAATACTCAATGAGTTTTACTAGTTTTTCACGAGCTTTCTTTTTCTTGTCATCTTCTTTCTTCTTCTTGCTTTCTGGCATTAAGTCATCCAGCCAGCTCAGCTCTCTCTTGGTGAAGAATAAGTCCAGAAGCTTTCTGATAAAGACCAGCGCCAAAACCTGGAGACACAGATAAGAAATCAACACAAAATAGAATCAAAATATAGTAAAGTACAACATTAATTATGTTTCATGGTGATATAAGAAATGTTCTCTCATTACACCTGAAACACAGTGTACTGTGTCGTGACAGTTAGCAGTGATATATCTCAAATGAGTGAATCTTTATCTTTGACATGTCACAGTGATGTGACATTAGAGTCTTTGAGGTTTTTACCATCATGGGAAACACAACAGCTGCTGCAGAGGCCTTGATGACCCAGAGCAACACCAAACAGGTGAGCTGCACCAGGGTGAAGATGTGGACTTTCCACAGTGGCACGTAGCGCAGATAGATCAGATCAGGCTGGTGCTTAGAGGGCATGCCGAACAGCTTGATTCTGTCAAAGAACTGTGGGGAAAAATGAGATGCAAGAGAGAGATAAGAAATCAGAGAAAGCAAATAAAAGGGTTTGGATAGACAGGGGGCAACGAGGAACTGGATGGGGAGTTAATACATTAATCAGGCAAGGGGAACGCATTTCAAAAAAGCCTTTAAGGATTTAGAATTACGATCAAAGGTTTCAGAACGACTAGGGGCTAACTTATCTTTACTAACAGCTCACAACTGCTGTGCTGTTCAGAGCAGCAGGGCATATTATCTTCAAAGACCAGCAGAGTAGAGCCTTACTTGAATGCCTTTGAGGGAAGAGACTCCCATGTAGAGAAAGACTCCATACAGGACCGGCATAGGAATAAACTGTAAAGAGCAGGTGTGGAGCAAGAGAGCAAAACAACGGTATAAATGATTCAAAGTACACTTGAGGAGAGGAAAATTGAGATGATTTGACACATAAACCTCCCTCGACACATATTAACTACTTGGATGACCCTTTAATTTCGTGTGATTTAAAATTTAAAGCAGACGAGGATGTAATTTCTCACCTTGAGTGCCGAGGTCATGAAAACAGAGCAACCCATTAGGACAAAGATCATGAACCCAGTTACTCGTTGCTCCCGGATGCCCAGAAACTTGGGCTGCTCTCCCGGAGCGGAGCAGCCAGACTCCACCTTGAGGCTGTTAACGTGGGAGATGGAGAGGACGGTTGCAGCCACGAACCACGGCAGGCCCATGATGGAGCAAATACCCAGCATGATTGCCACTACCAGCAAGTCCAGGTGATAGCCACAGCCTTTCTGTAGGGACACACAGGGAGACAAGAGACAGCAAGTAAGTTTGAGATCAAGTTTTCACTACAGGGAAAATGTACTGTAAAATTATAACAAACAAAAAAAAAGATTTAGAAGTCTTTACAAAATTCAGTTTGCTCCTCCATACTTGGAATTCAGTGCTTCAAATGTTTGCCTTTTGAATTTTCAAGGAGGAATGAAATTATTTTATCATAGTAGCACTGAAGAACCCTGAGGCATAAAGATACCTGAGAAGAAAAGCTTTTTAGTTGCAGCATTTCTTTGAAATGAACACAGCAGAAGGACAGACAGGAGAATATGTGAGATTAAACCATTATTAAGGATGACAGAGAGGGAGAGAGAGGACGGATGAGAAGTGAATGAGCCATAGCGGAAGAGAGAGCAATTCAGTGTGCTTAGATAGAGAGAAAGCAAGCTCAAGGCAGCACAAATGACTAAGTCAAAAGAAAATAACAGTTATGCTGCTTTATACTGAAATGTTCAATCACTGTGGCATATTTGTTTTTTTCTGATGAGGTGATGAAAGGCAAACTTGCGTTTTGGATATAGTTCCAGGAGCCTCATTCAGAAGCTGCAGAACCACTTTCTTAAAAAACGTTATAAAAAACATTACACAGTATATGGTACAATAAAACCTTAGTTTTACATATCAACATAAACTGAAAATATTACTTTTATAATTGTTATGGCTTTTTTGATTGTCCTCTGAAAAGTCTGGCAAAGTAGAGAGGACCTCAGAAAATCATGAGAAACTCTAAGTAAGACAGAAAGTAAACCTCCACAGGCTGGTCTGACCTTGAGCTTGTGCTCCTTGCGGTTGATGATGACTGCAGTGATCTGCTGGTCCATAAAGATGAGGATGGTGCAGAGCAGGGCAGGAAGTGCTGCCACCAGCAGCGTCCACCAGGGGTTTTCTCCCAACGGGTCCATCAGCCAGCCTCGGTTCTTTGAAGTTGGCTGCAGGGAAAAAAGCCAGGGTGGTCTGCATTTAGTATATTATGCACAAAATGATCTCAGAATAACTGATAATGTGAACATTTATTTGTGTAAATGTTCCAAATTTAGATCTTAAAAAAGCTGGAATAGATACCTCAAAACGGTCCGGGACATTAAGCTTAGGTGACGGAATCCCCATTAGGTAGTCCACCAACACCATGATCATGATGGTTATAAACACAGCAAAGTCGCTGATAGTGGACCGCACCTACATAACACACACACACACACACACACACACACACACACACACACACACACACACACACACACACACACACACACA
>JBAJHX010000040.1:14420971-14438449 GCA_037176925.1 Amniataba percoides
CTACACGTGTTGAAGCGCTGGTATTTCTCTGCATAAATTGGCTGCACATTTCACCATTGCTTATGTAATTTGAGCCATTCCAGATACAGGAAACGCTAGCACTTGAGGTGACATGAGAGAGGGAGATGAAATGAGGGAGTAATGTATTTGAATCAAAGGATAGCATATCATACTATCCTATGAAATTCTGAAGTAACACTTCTTTTACCAGCTTCTTTTTCTCATTTTCCACATCTACAGCAACACATTTCTCATTTCAGAAAGCAACCAAGCCAACGTCAAAGAAATTACACTTCTAAAGTCTTAAGGAATATGCCACATTCTTGTGTACAATTAATCCCAAGTAATAATTAAAATATGTCACTTCCATCAGCATGTGGTCTGGCCAGTGATCCATACCCTTGAACTGTACCCTGGAGTAACCCCAGTGGATGCTGGGTAGCTGTGACTGCTGAACAGGAGCATGATTGCTCACATACCCAACAAAGCCTCTTGGAATAAGGGAGGGATTAGCTAGGTAGCGTCCGCCAACACACTTCATTCAGGAGGGCTAAGCCCTGGAATGCTCCCCCATACTAGCCTTTTAAACAGTGGCGTCACAGCTCGATCTCATTCATATGCAAAAGAGAAACTGAAATAACTGAAATTACACCGATTTTTCTCTAACACTGGGCTGTTAGCTTTTTCTGATAAGAGGTTAAAAGAAGATTATTATAAATTTATACTGCATATTCATAGTATTTGTACAGATTAATGTATGTATTGAGCTTGGTTTAGTGATAGTAATATATAGTTCCTTTGTCAATTTACACTGAACAAAGACTCAGAGGGACAGTAACATACATGTATTATGCACTAATACCAGATGTTGATAAGCTATAATATTTCTATTTCAAAATGCCCGCTCTTCCATAAATATGAACAGTGGCAGCCTAGTTGATGCTAAATGACCAAATGAAGTGCTTAAGATACGAATCTCTTAAGTGGGGCCTAGAAAAACATGGGGCGAGTGTAGCAGTGGTTCTCTGCATGCCCTGTGTACATGTATCCATGACTTCATGCTCAATTGGTCCACGGCAAAATATATGTATTAATAGTCTGTGGTCAATTCAGTACCTTTAGGGTACACAGCTAAAATATCTAAAATGCTGCAAGAACATATTTTATTGCATTGCTGACTATGATTATTTCATTATTTGTCATTAAGCTGTAAGCCAGGTTAATACTGCCATGCAGACAAATTACTCTAAATGACACATTAAGGACATTATACTGTCTAACACTCTCTCTATTCACGCAGTTGGACAGCTAGCTATTTTAAGCCAATGCTGTAGGACAGTTTTTACTACCTAGAATGTTATTAAACTGCAATGATGAAGGCTTGAAACTCTCTTTGGAAGAATAACCCACACACTGATGTCAAGATGCTAGCCTGTTGGGAAATACTGTATATTTTCCTAGACGGGGTACAATTACACAAGCTTGTCAGCTATAATAAGACCACCCCAACCTTTCAGATTCAGCTCCCACCAAGCGATTGCTGGTTCTAATGACCCGTCCTTTGAAATGGAACCATTCCCAGAGTGAGACAAACACAGACGCACACACTCATACGCACACACTGTCTAATAATAAACTGACATGGCTTGGTTTGGGAAGAACAAAAAGTCGCTGTAGGTGCCAATATGATAGTACATACAGTACCAACACACGCAGCCTAGTCTCAGGCTTATATTTAGCCATGCTGCTGGCACACATTACCGTCACTACCTCACTATCGGGTAAAAGAATGTTTATACTTAGGAATTGATGAGGAGGAAGAGCATGAGTGCCAAATGATGCGACGGGAAAAGCACAAGGTGCATGACATTTATATCTGTACGGAACCACAATTGGGACTGTCATCTGTGGGATAAAACATCTTCTAGCTGAAAGGCTTTAGAAGGATTTATGTCAGTATGTCTACGTCATACACCAGAACAAAAACATAAGTACATAACAAATAGGGATTTCCCAAGCCCCTCTGCAAGATCTGTATCAGAGACCATTGATTGGTATCAGAGATTAAAAGTCTAATCCATTTCTAATGGAATTTCTAAATAAAGGACTTTAATCCTTTATTTCACTAAAACACTGAATACTCAACCTGTCAAGATGCCTCCAATGCACTCTGCTTGAACAGAAGGAACCTACTGCTAATGCAATATTGTGAGTGAGTAATCAGCAGAGTGCCACAAAAAAATAATAAACAGCAGCCAGCCATTCCAATTAATGGTATCCACACTGAGTGTGTACAAGAATAACAAGAATTAAAACAACAAAAACAAAACAAACATTTAACATAACACTAACAGCCATAATACAAATGCAGGATATATTTCTTCATGAAGATATCTAGCAGCTAAACCTATCTGGATTGACTTTACTCATTTTAATGTAGGCCTCTTTGAAATAAAGTTGTACTATGTAACTCTAAACTGTAGATGTTTTAGATATCTACCATTTACGATTTGATATTAGCAAAAGCTAAATAACTTAGACTTTATCTGTAGAAGAAAGTCAAATAAAAAGGATCCGGACATCCCTTTCAACATGAGACATCTGGACTGAGACCAGTCAGATGGGGTGGACAGCTAAACGTTGCAATAAAACATCACAGGACACATGATGCAGTATGAAAGAAAGACAGACCAAGAAATGTGGCAAGGTGCCCATGCAACCACCTGAAGGATGTGTGAAGGAGGAGAGAGCCAAGCAAGGCATAGATGGTGAGGAATTAAATGAAATGAAAATGTGTAAGAGGAGAGAGAAGAGTTTGAATAGCAAAAAAGTATAGAAAGTCAAGAGTGAGATAAAGGAGGAAAGACTGGGTCAGTGTTATAGATAGAAAGAGAGAAAGGAGAGAAACAGGAATCATGACGCAGAGAAGAAAGTAGTGTCAAAAACACTTGTCGATTAATACAGTGGAGCGTCTTAGCGTGCTGTGGGTTATTGATGAGATGGCCGCACAGTTGGAGGGTTGGAAGTTGACAGGAAGCAGAGCTTTCATGCTAGTGCTAGTGTTCTCTGTTCAAGCCGTGACTCACACTGGCAGGCTACACAGATATTTGCCTTCTAAGGGCAGCAGCTCGAGGCCCTGGGATGCAGAGGATGCTCGCCGGTTGAGCTGCGGTGATGCTGCCTCTTCTTCTGCAGAGGTTGGTGGATCATCATCCTCAGGAGGCGACACCACAACCTCAGGTATGCCTTGAGGGCCGGCGCCAGTGCCACGGGTGCGCGGCGGGCTTTGGGAAGAGGACCGGAAGAAACTGGGGCTATTTTGAGGGGTGGCGAGGGACGAAGGGCTTGGAGAGGCCCCAGAGTTGGAGGAAGAGGGCAGGAGATGGTTGAGCAGGACGGAGACTCTGGACTCTCGTCTCTGGGAGAGGTTGGTGACAGAGGAGGCTGTCCCTGGCTTGTGGAGAGAGAGACGTGAAGAGGAAAGGCCCTCTCCTAACAGAGGAGACAAAGGCAAAAGGGGGAGAGGAGGAGGGAGAGAGAAAAGGAGGGAAAGGAGACGCAGGAGGAAAAAGGAATAAGGGATGGAGCAAAGAGGAAAAACACATGAAGTAGGAGTACATCACAGAGATGGTATCTGGAGGAGACACGCAAGAAAGGGTGGGCAGCAAGAGCGGGGCAGAGGTGTAGTTAGAGGACTCTTGCTTGCATAAACGTGAGCGAAAAAGCATGGTTCTGCGCAGAAAACATTAAGAATGATTCAGTGAGGCACGTAGGTGGGTCCGCAAGGGCCAAACAACTCGTCTCATTCAACACCAAACAACCCAATCACACAGCATGACTGTGGTAAGGCAAAACTCCACATTCAGAGAAGCCTGCATGCAGGAGAGGATGTGTTAGCATGATGTCGGTGCTTTTTGAGCAAACATGTGGCTCTACCACAACAGACCATAAATCCTACACAGTACACAATCATTTTACAGCCATCTTTCACACTACAATTATAACCATCACCTACCACCAGTTTGATCGACATAATTTTGACCTTTCACATTTATATTTCAGTTTTAATAACATAAAAATGCAAGTCGAACAAGAACCGCAAGCACAAGTAGAAGTAGAGAATGTTGATATTTCTTTCATTCTTACAGTAAAACTTCAGGCTGACACCCAAGACCTTAAAATGCACACCATACATTAAACACCATGTGGGCATGCCCAGTCAAAAAAAAACAAAAAACCCACACACAATGCTGATTCCAGTTGCATGTAAAGCAATATTTCCTGAGTATCACCCTATGGGGTGAAAACAATCTTTAATTCAAACCCCAAGCCAGGCCAGCCATTCAGGTTAGCACAGTCATTAGCACCCAGATTTCTCTTTCACAAAATGGGGGCTGACTGCATCAATATAGATCATTCTTTTCATTTTTACTCACTTTTACCATCCACCTTCTACGCTGGCATTGAGGGATTTGAACAGTGGATGTTTAGGTACAGCTCCCCAATGGTGGAAAACGTGGAGGAAAAAGAAATGCGAGTGCATAGGATCTCACCGTTTCTCTCAAGCAAGAGGGGGTCTGAATGTTTCTTGCCTATGTCAGCAATGGAGCGCACCAGAGGGATGCGATTGCTGAGCTTTCTCTCATTCTGGTGGTGATGTTTCTTTAGCATGGCTTCCCGCACCTTGGCGCGCAGATCCTCCTTCAGCTGGCCCGACGCTACCATGCTGTCTATCACCATGTCTGAGTCACACAAAGGCAGGAGCGGGGAAAAAACACAAAAATGATGTATTTTCTTTCTTTAACTTATACAGTGTTTTTTAAGAAATAGTAAAATGCTATGAATATGTTATGTATCGTAAAAAGTGATTTCAATGTTGCTGTAACACGTACCCGCAATTTCCTCAATACTGTTGGCTCTCATATCCAGCATGACTGTGCCGTTGAGTATGCAGCTACGCAGTTCAAATAAACTGTGCAGTGACAGCGTAGCCACGTAGGGTTTACTCCACCTCTCCCCACCATCTTCCACGTCCTCTTCAAACTTCAACCATCTGTAGACAAACACCAAGAGCATGTGCAGACACACACACACATGCACACGCGCACACAAACACACACACACAGACACACACTATTATTACAACAAATTGAAATCTCACTTTTCAGAGTGCATACTGAAGCACTGCAAACTGAGTGACTCATGCCCTAAATCTGTCGCTCGACTGAACGCAAGATTTATTAGGGAGGGAACAATCTCTGAAATGCCACCAACATAACATCACAATTACAATTTCTAACTCAAAGTCACAAAATAACCTGATCTGATTATAAGTTTTGTGACTTGTGGATGAGTATGAGCCTTGTCTGGATCTCTTCAGATCTCCAGTGGAAATGTGTAAATTACAGGAAGTGATTTGGACTATTCACTCTCAGTAACTTCACAAAAATGTACACATGTACTATAAATGAAGCTACTAGGGCTTATAGTCACAATACCTAATATGGATTTCCAGTTAACTCCAGTTAACTCCGAATGATTATATTCTGTGCTGTACTGCTTTCAATTTATGTGTTTTTCATAATCCTGTTTGGCCTTTGTGCTGCTTTCTAACCTGGCAGTTTCCTTCCATTCAGTGGCACTGCCATCTCTGAATGAAAGCTCATCCAGCTCAGTGAAAAGGTCATGGGGGACGTGCTCGAGGTCATCGTCTTCTGTACCCAAGATGAACTGGACCCGCTGGGATGGTGTGTCTGCACAAAGAGTGAGTAAAGGCCAAAGGTCACATTTACAATGTTTGCAATGATAACAACAGCAAAACTCTTGAGGCGTTATGTGTGATTAAAAGGTACCCCATGGAGTTTTTTGACTTATGTGGTATGAAGCACATTTTATGAGCAGGTTTGTTAGCAAGAGCACATCCAGACGAGTGAAGAGATACACCTTCCTGCCAACGGTTTCACACTGTTACACTGATCTACAGGTGGCTGCAATGTGCCAAGAAATGCAGAAATGTGCCAGCAAAGGCAGGGAAGAAGAAGACTGCAAGCTAGTAAACATGGGTGTAAACAATGCAGGTTCCAATGTATTCATAAAATTTTCTTTCAGAATTTATTCTGGGGAGGGAATGTTTTGTGTTTTGTTTGTTAGACCTCAAGTGAGCAACGTTAGTGAGTACAACTGAACGTAAGTATAAATTTTGTTTGATTACAAAAAACTCTGCACGGCAACATTAAGCGGCTATCTCAATCTCAAATACATTTCTCCTGTAGTACTGTTACTTTCAGCTCTAGAGAACGAGGGGGTAAATGTCTCACACCCACAAAGATAAAATCTGAACACAACAAAATGAGACGTTAGTAGTATGAGGTAGAATACTACTACATTCAACAAAGTGTGTGTGAGACCACTAAAGCCTTCTGAGGATAGGGAGAATATTTGGGTATATATTAGGGTAGAGTACATCACTGTTACTGCTTCTATTTTCTCTACAAAAGACGGGGATACATCTGCTGTCTTGATGCTGGAAAATCCTGAGGAGAAGTGTGCAAGAGAGTATAATGAAAACTTGAAAGCTTTCCAGCAATCTCCTTTACATGTCTGATTGAATTAAAGGGAAGATATCAGGACATCTGGAACTAGAGAGAAAACAGAAATAGATATGGCAGATTACAAGATGAAACACCACAGGGAGGCAGAAATGGAATGACTGGGAGCGTTATTTTCTGTTGACATATCTTGGTCTGGGACTGGTGTGTATTATGCACATGTGAGCACTACTCCATGTAGATGCTGCTGCTGCTTACATTATTCTGCACCTATACTTGAACATTAAGATGGATAATACCTAATACATTCAATCTTTTAGTTTAGGAATTAATTTTTGGCATCTGAATGCTAACTGTAAATGAACACAATTGTTTATACATAGAAAAACTAAATATTCAACATAAATGAAAATACATTGTGTTGTGAGTGTTGTGGGGTGATGACCGGTGTGGAGCTGACCAGCAGGGGGTCAAAGCCCCTCCTCACCAACATATAACTGAGCAGTAAGAGCTGAAGGAGAGTCCTGGAGTAATAAACACCTAGAAGATTTTTCTCTCATCTGGAGCCATTTACCGGCGGGAGGAGCAGTAAGAATTTATTTTTTGGACCTTTGGATTAAAAAATGAATTGATCTTCATTCTCGCTTTTCAACCGGTCTGCAGCAGCAAGCCATGGGGGTTATGACCTCCACTGTGGGCTGTCATAATGTAATTAGTCTCTAATGGTACATATCGACTGCTGACCGGAGAAAAATAACAGAAACAACCAGAGTCTCTCGTGAGTGCTGAGTTTAGTCAGAAGCCAAACTGAACACAAACACACATACACACACACCCTCGAGACAGTCAGTGTCTGTGCTCGTGATAACAAGTGATGAGCTTGACAATGTTCCTGCCAACGCCACCTACCTTAAACATCAAGTAAAATATGCTAAGTTGTGAAAGCCTTGAATTAACACCTTGAACTGTACTCTGCCAGACTATCTCTGCATCTTTCTTTGCTCTTGATAAACATGGTGTGGACTGATATGCACTAACATGTACAGGTGGCCATCTTGACTTCAATCCGAGGAAGAGTACTAAACATTGTGTTCAAATCACAACACAGACAGAGTGTGACTTAATTCTCTGATCAGAATGCCATTACTCCACTATCTTTATCTCCTCAATATCTTGACAAAGCAAACAGCTGCTATATTAGTGTTTTAAAACCCCAATATAGACCCTTTAATCATTTATCTGTCATCCTGATATCAAGTATAAAGTGAGTATAAAGCAACACATTGCAGCATGAGTCTTAATGAAATTAATTCACACTCAACTCAGTGACTGGAGGAATGTGTGTGTCTGTGTGTTTCTATCAGGCACCAGCAGTAGGTCCAATTGTGTGAATGAGCACAGTGCTGTTTCAGAATATTCCTCAGACAGTGCTGGACATGATAACAGGCCAATGCTGTTTAGTTCAGCGTTGTCGTCATATAAAACTAGTTAACCCTTCATAGACTACAAAGCAGTGTTTGGGTGCTTGTGTGTCTTGAAGCTGAGGTGATGCAGCAAATTCACACACAGATGTGGTCACACATCACTTGAAATGTCATAGCCTTCAATCAGTGTCAGCAGCAAGTTCCCAGTGGCCTTTAATGCCATTTAGAGCTGAATGTTTTATTCAGAAGTGTTTGAAAGAGCTCTAACCTGGCAATCTGTGCATGGCTGAAAGGGACTCTGATTTCAAATCTCACCATAATGTGCCAAGCTTGAAAGTGAAAATTACATTTATTCCTTTACAAAGTCCAGCTTTTGATACATGTTTAAACTGAAGAGGTTTTGTAGTTTTTGACTGCACTGTCTGTAGTCCACTGCACGAGAGACAGCAAGTCATTTAAGCGCTTACATGAGTAAGGCAAAATGAAATACAAACACAGAGAAAATCCCACCAGTAAAAAAGTACATCAAGTGTAAGCTTGGTTTATCTAATGTGGATTGAAAAGGTTTCTGTTTATTGTCTGAGGCGAGTCCTCTGAGTGTATGAATAAACACAGTTGAAGGCTCTCAAAAGTAGACATAAACCGCAAGGTGGAGTGCTGTGTGATAGAAAAACAGTAGAGAGAGGGGTTTATAGAGGGAAACAAGAAAAAACAGTGGTTTAGACTTTGGTAATAAATAGGGGCATTAAGACATTTCGGAAAAGTGTATCCAACCATAAGGGGGGGATTCCCTGCCATCTTCTTTCCCCTCCTCCGAGTCTCTCTCCTTCTTCTTTCGGTGGTGTCTGTGTCCTCGGTGGCGATGCCTCCGTTTGCTCTCCCTTCCAAGAGGAACATGGACGCCTACGTACACTGCTCTGTGGCCTGGGGAAAAGAAAATGCCAGTTGAGACTTTTCCAATACATCCTCTTTCACACATAAATTGGGGAAAAAAAATGAGCAAAAATTGCATACATTAATATGTTGTAGATATAATAATGCTAAAGAAGTACATAATGGCATTATGATGCAAAGTGACCCAGAATACCACTAATTAAATGATAAAAATCTGAATGTTCTTTTGACACAATAACACAATATATAATGTGCTTAACTACATTTATCCACATGTTGTTTTCACACTACGTTCGCTTCAGATAAGGACAGACACATCTTATGTATAGCATCTACAACAGGTTCTATTTATAATGCTATAGATCTGATGACATATCTTGAAAATTTCCTACTGGAAAACATATTTAGACTAAAATAGACAAGACATTAAGTGTCTTGTCTATTTTAGTCCAGCCAACACACACAGCAGGTTTCTGCATTTGTTAGCAATTCAAGGTAATAAACGGAGAAAGTCAGAACGAGTCAGATTCTTCAAAGAACTATATCATATATATAAATCAAATTACAAAAGCAAAAATCCAAGACATTTAATGCGAATATAGTCCACATTATAAAACTAAAGCTTAGAAGAATCAAATCACAGTCTTAGTCATTTACAACTCAAATAGAAGACAGACTAACAATGAAGACACAAGACAGAGAACTTTCCATTTCGTTTGGGTGCTCTAGAAAATCTATTTGAAGGAAACCAGAGTATAATATTTAACTTTTTCACCCTTCTGTTTCCCTCCCAGTGTTTTATCTACTTCCTCTCATTATTGTTACTGTTGCACAGGAACTGCATTCTGAGATGTAAACGCCCTATTTTCTCCCCATATTCTCTGCCAATACTCGTTTTTCACAGATGAGTCATCTCTCTTTGATTTGAGAGGGAACCCAGGAGGAACGAAACCAAGATGCAGCTCTCAGAGGAAGACACAGACGACACATAAGCTGAACAGATGGAGGGAAACAGAGATAGAGAAAGAGGGGAAGAGGAAGAGAGAGAAGAGATGCAGGAGATAAAAGAGGGGAGAGAGGAAAGAAAAAAAAACTGACAGCTTAGCTGGACAGAGAGCAGAGTGCTCCAGGGGTGTCACAAAAGGGGAGATTGAGATATTATTGCATTGAGGCTGGGGGATATGAAGTGTGATGGACTGATGTTAAGAAAGAGCAATGATTTTGAGGGGGAGGACAGAGGGACAAGTAGCCTCCTCCTGAGGTGTTGTGGTGGTAATAACATTTGTGGTGCTTATACTTCCTCTGCATGTGAACGGCACTGACACATCATCAGATGTTGCATTCAATCTAAAATTTCATAAGCATCAAAATCCGACTGATTTCACCTGTTTCTAGCACTCAGCCTGATAAGCAGCAAGAAAACAAAGCATTGGTTTAAAAGAGGCAACAAAATAATACTGGCAAAGATTTCCACTTAACATGTGCTGGTCTTGGAATCACTAAAAAAAGCACAGGGTCAAAAGGACAATCTTTTAGTGTGGGGGGAGGGTGAACTTACTTTCCAAATCTTCTTTTTCATAGTTTGTGTGAGTAGTGAAGCTGGTCTTTCCATGGTCAACGAGTGCCTCCTCATCTAGACCCTGAAATAAATAACAATAAATTCAGAACTTGAAAATCTTGAAAAAGACAGGAAGGGAGAGATGAAATAAAAGAGTTGCAGAGAAACAGAAAAAGACACATGAATATCTTGTGCATGTTGATTATTTTAAATCCACTTAAAATTCAACTCACCTAGATTACTAGGTGAAAATTACTAGATGAAGTGAAAATTGCTAGATTACTACTTTCTTTATATAAAGTTACAGACAGTGTCATATATTGGATGTTTATTTTAAATTAGTCCAACTTTATCTTTAAAGCTCCCTGGAGACAAAGCTGCCCTTAAGTGTTTCTCGTAGGGAGTGAAATATTAGGACTTTTCCAGTAGTGTTGGCACTAAGCTGAACAGCATAGTGAGGATGGGCTTAGCTGTGGTTACAGGTATGTGGGGAGTCTTGCTTGTTTTTTTTGTTTCTCATTTTACCCCTTCTCATTTTACCCCATTCCAAATCACTCCAGTTCTCACGTGGGAGTAAAGCAAACAAAGTATTTCCGTTACGCACATGGCCAACACCGACAGCTAATTTCCATACCACTTAAACAAGGCAGTCAGGAGAAACAGCTCAGACCATGATCTGGACAAAAATATAATTAAGTGTGCTTAATGATGAATAGACTGTGATAATTCATCTCATTTTAAATGTAGCTGAGAACAAAATTAAATACTGACAAACAGCATGAATTAGTCAGAAGCTGTGATAACAGCAAGGCTTATCTCACAGATTTACTGCTGATAGTTTTCTTAAATAACCCGAAGACTATTTAACGCAGCAAGGTATCACTGGAATTTTATGAGGGTTTATCTAAGTGTTATTTTCCCCAAACTAATTAGTCTGATCGGAAAAATATATTCAATGTTATGGTCCGTGTGATAAAGGTCGAGTTTCATAGCAACGTCAAGAGGCTGGCTACACTCATTAAAAGAGAGGTTATGACCTTAGTGAAAATAATTAGCTTCATATCAATGTCATGGAAACATCTAGAGATAGAAAGATCCAATTAGAGCTGACATAAAGCTGTCTCGATACATAGCAGAAAAGGTATGCTTTATTAGTATTCTTCCCAATAATTATGTTTCCTAAACACACACACACTTGCTGCTACATGTCAGGATATTTATCCCTCGGACCAACCAGTAGTCTTAACCATTAGCATTTCTCCAGAAGTTAGACAATCTTAACCTTTAAATTAAACAAACAAAAAAAATTTATTCAATTTGAAGCTCAAAATTAAAAAATACAGAAGTGTAAGACAAAAAACTATAACCTTCTTAACCCAAAACGGTTTGGTCCAATTACCAACCTTGTTATTAGTGGTTCCCTGACTCCTTGTCCATAAGTGCCAGAGTATTTAAGGCAGCCACAGACACTCTGTCTCCAATTACTGCTGCATGTGTAGCCAAAACAGATCTAAAAGTGCATGGAGAAGTCACTGTGGATCTATCCCTTGAATACAGTAACTGATACCAATGTTACTCCAGGCCACACCTGCAAAAATAATGAGAAAACCAGAGTCCCATGGCTTCTTCTCATATCATTACGTCACACCACCTAAATAAAGTAAAAGCGCACACACATTAATTAAAGCTGGAATGTCATAGCATTTCACGTTTGAGAAAAATATGAATTTCGCATCTCTACATGACCTTAACACTTCCAGCTAAAACCACGACAAGAGACCACACAGAGAGAATCAATCGAAGTTGGGCCAGCTTGCCTTCATAATCAGCGTGTTTCAAATCGGCATGATGTATTGTGGCCAGGAAGGGGAATCTTATTTTAGACACACAGTCGTATAAGGTGCATAAATACCATGGGGTTGCAGTGAGCTAATGTTGGCTCTGACTCCCAGGTTGGACTACGGGTGTACAGTATTAAGTTTGTGACAGTTATGACTTACAGTAGGGATCCTTCCTCTCTTTTAGTGCCAATTATTTGACATATTTTACATTATATATATCTTTTTTAAATAAATATGAATGTCTGCATATTTCAAGTGAGTCCAAAATAATCAGACATACACTTCTAGAAACCTTGAAATATTTTTCAGCTTTTTACATAGGCCCTTTAATGTGATCAGAAACCTATATGCACCGGCCTCGTGTACAAACACTTTGTGGCAACCAAACCCCCAATTGGAGGATCCTTTCAATCCCTTCAACCAATCACAGAGAGGCGCTGCTGCCAAGCAGGAGAGAGTGGAAACAAAAGGTGACGATGCAGGCTACATGCTGAAAAGATACATGATACGTGGATGATATATGTGTATCGTGTGTCTTAGCCCCAACATGCCAATCACCTCCACTGAAGTTTCATCCTGATGGAAAATATGCACTGCATCATCCTGCTCTCCTTGTTTTATAACTGGCTTACTACTATGTCTTCAATGACATTCAGATTTCCACACATATATTACCATAATCATTCCCCTGTTCGAACTCCACCTACGATGAATGATGCCATCTGTGATTGTGTTTGTGTGCACACTTGTAAGCCTGTGTGTGTGTGTGTTTCTCAGTTGCCGGTGGATTTGCATGATAATGAGCCATGTTGCTCTCTGACAGTGCCTTGATGAGGAGCGGTAATAATTCAGCTGCAGAGAGGGAGAAGAGCAGCAAGAAATTAATCTCTCTCTAGTGAGTAGAGTTCTTTTCCCCCCTGAACGGCACACAAAGCGCAAGTAAAACTGACCAAAGATGACTAAGACTGAACAGTTTGTAAGAACAGTGGAAAGAATACAAATACATGTGAGCTGCAATCAAGTAATCATTCAGAACAGGCGATGTATTTTTGGGAGGTATAAAGAATTTCTTGCAGTTTCTTCTATTGCAGTACGATTGCTTTTAATCTGAACAACCTTTGAACTTACTGTTAATGTAAAACAAGTTTTCTTCAGGGTTAAAACAACTGCAATTAAATGTTAATAATGTGTAAATACCAATTTCTTCAAATGGAACAAGACCTCTGAAGCAAAATTATTATTAATTAATATATGAAGGTTTTCTGCAGAGAGTATCAGCTGGTCACAGCTCTAATTTTCCATACTGTAGAAATCACATGAAACTATGTTTATAAGCAGGGCACACAAAGCTGATGTGGAACTATTCCTTCTTCATGAGTATTGTCTTATTCTTAAGCCTCTTAAAATACCACTTTCACAAATCTGTTAATTTTACTGCATAAACACCTTTTACATACAAACATCCATTATTGTGCACCCTATATATGTTACCACCATGCCTGTTTAGTGAAGTATAAACACGTGTTAAAGTCTGTTGTGCCCTCGACCCCACATTGCTTGGTTTAATTTAAGAACGCATGATGCAACCTGTCACATAGCTTTGTCCAAAATAAACCCCCAGTCTTTCACCCGCAGTCCCTGGGCAAGTGAAGCAACTGGCCATTATGCTCACAAAGCACAGCTGTGGTTGGTCTGCAGGAGCGGCGCCAGCGGGGAGGGCTTGGAGGGCGGAAGAATTGCCAGCTGAGTAAGAAAAGCTACCATGCGACATCAATGTTGACAGAAGGCAGATGTGTCTCCGGCTGCATCTACACAGTGCAGCAAGCCAGACTTTATGTGCCTAGCCCTGTTTTCTTTCCCGTCTAGTGGCGACCATTATGATTCCAACATGTTTGTTTTATATGTGCCACTGAACCTGTCTGAAGCTAACAAGTGATAAATTAACCTGCAGGTTAAATTATCTGGATCAACAGACTTAACAAGAAATGCCAGATGGTAATTAACATGTAAAGATGAATGGAAACGGTACATTAAAACCTAACCATAGAGTCAACTTAATCCAGGAAACTATTGCATGTAAGCAGTGTGTCCTGGCTCGTCAGTGTCCACAGAAACATTACTCGAGGCATGAGCCACATTCTGCTCCCCCCTACCACTGACGAAACAGATGTCTAGCACGGTGGGAAATTCTATTCAGAAGCCTCTCCATGTCACCAGGGAACATAACGTCACCTCTACTCTGAGTTCAGAAGAACTGAGAGCATGCATGGTGTCTGGTGCAGTGTAAGCCCTGCCAGGGTTTGCTCAGTGCACTTCACAGGGGACAAATGTGGACAAGTGGGGAGTCAGTTTTATATGACAATCAAAGAGATGTTGGCAACACCAGCACACAATTTGCAGAGACACAATAAAACCATGAAAAAAATGCTACTCCTCATAATTCCTAGTCTTTCTATTCTCGAACCCTGCCCCCACATCATCTCTTCGTTCTCACAGTGTTGTGCCTTTAGGTTTCCAAACAACAATGATAAAATGTGTGAAAATCAGTGTGGAAAAAATACCACTAACATCAAACTTTCTGGTTTATCTGTGAACAAAATGACCCCTGTTGCTCTTAGTTATAGAGCTATACACTACAAAGAAATCTTTTGAGTATAAAATTAACAGCACCTACAGACTTGCTGCTGTAAAAATGCATAGCCAAAAGCAGAGGCTGTGCTCCATGTGGACTTATGGTGTTTACAATGGATATTGACCAGTTTAACACAATGGACAAAAATACTGAGATATCGAAAGAAAATCCTTACTGTCCGTACCAATATTACATTATGATATCGTTTCCATTATCACCTTTATACTTCTATACAACTTCTAATTTATCTATTTTCAAATTATTAGTATGAGTCCCTTTCCACTAAAACATACTCAAATTGCCAAAATGAACAGGAATGACCAGGTGATGACAACACTGGTTTTATTTTGTTTGTAGTTTTAAAGCAGGCACTAACAGAATACTTATGTCGAAACCAAAAAATGTGGTGTAATTTTTATGTTACCAACCTGATGTTTTATTGTATATATTGGGGTATACAACTATCAAAATGAAATGAATACAGATTGCTAATACTGCACAAAAAGGTACCTGCTCAATAATCAATAAAGGTAATAATAAAGACAGATAGATTTACATCATGGACACATTAATAAAAAAATATTAATATAAAAGGTTCCACTATCAATACAATTAAAGGGCTGGTACAATAATTACTGTAAATGTGTCTGCATATGAGGATTTTCACTGGTTTTTACAGCAGCTCAAATGGTAAAATCACCAATGTGTTGGGTTTAATGCATGGGTGAGGATTTACAGTTCACATGAGCTTTTAAGAGTAAACACAAGGCTTACCATGTGTCCATACACCAGGGAAGAAAACATTCATTTGAACCCACCATTGAACTTTATAGGAGGCTTAACATAATGCTTGTGATATGATCCAAGGTAAATGAGCATGTACTAGCTCAAGATCGTGTTCGTCTTTTCTGAATATTTACAGAGTTGTTTTCCATCAAGATATGATATGCTTATATCTTGACTGCAAGATAGGTCAGAGTTTGCTGTGTTGCATTACTTTTTATTCAATTTATTATACTGTAATGCACATGTATATATACATATAGCCTTAACAACACTTGAATGAAGACACAGTCAGACACAGTCTTTGGTAAAAAAAAAACCCACTAACATACACTGCAATGCTATTGTGCTGAATTCTATTATGCTTTACAGATGTTTGTGTTATTGAGTCCTAAATCTACCATTACAAAATTATAATTCCTAACCTAAATTTCACAAAATGCTTGATGGGAACATATTTTTCAACTTTTTTGACATGTAAGTAATGATTATTTTGAGTGTTTGCTCAATAAATTACTTAAAAGGTGTCGTGTATAGTGTTGCATATCCCTGAAGAAAAACCTTTTTGAAATGAATGTTTTTTCTTCTTCATAAACTGTGTGTAAATCCTGTTTCTCTTAAACTACAGTGTGAATCCAGTATTGTTCTGGGAAAGCAGTGTTCTTCTCTCCTGCATTAGTGTGTCTATCGCTACATGGCGAGTTACCATCCTCTGTAGATCAGAAGAATAGTGTGACAGCCTTGGCAGGAATGTACATCTCTTCATCCTTGTGCATGAGACAAACAAAACAGAGCTCCACATGTATACAAACTGCTCTGTAGCTCTAGTAATGGTCAGAAACTCCACAGGAAACGTTCAGTCTTTTAGTCAGTCTGCAGTCTTTAAATGCTGAAAAATAAAAACAATGTTCCACTACCAAAAATAACACATTCAAATAGCTTATTTTGTCTTACAAGCAGGACATAGTTCAAAGTTCATTCTTTCTAATATCGTATAATACAAATAGAAAACAAGAAATCATCACATTTTGGATGCTTGAGCCAGCACATATTTTACTTTTTGTCCAAAAAATGACTCAAAGGATCAATTAATAAAAAGTAGCAGCCAATTATTTTTCTGTGGGTCAACTAGAATAATTGATTAATCAGCTAATCATTCAAGCTTTGCATTTTTGACACTTTCAAGTAATTTTCTTCTTCACTGACAACATGTAGGTTAACCCCAATTCTGGTAAATGTGTGATTGTGTGGGAGTGATTTAACCACATAGCAGCCAAACAACTCTGCAGCCAACCAGACAGTGAATGAAACAACCAGCCACCCAATGAGCCAACAGGCCTGGTTCTCTCTCATCTCTGTTTCTTGCCAGGCTTGCTTTACTGGGACCTGGTCCAATCGATTGAGACTGACGTAAGAGACGTGTTACATAGTGAGAAACCTGTCCCTCGAGATTACTGAATATCCCTCCATCTCACACTGCCAAATGCACAATTGTATACTACGGACGAGTATATTTACATACATTTATTGCCAATTAATTTCAAATGATGTAACCAATTAAATTATGTCTGAAAACAGAAAGAAAATAGAAGCAGACACTTGAGAATTATTGATGGCTGCTAACCATGGAGTCTACTTTACATTATACTGTATGTACATGCATGATGCTTACTACACAATTTGGGTCTTGTAAATATCAATATCAAATATCAAAAGTACGTGAAAGATGCTGGGTGAACACAAAAACAATAATCATATAATCTATTATATTTATATAATTACATATCTGTTATATTTT
>JBAJHX010000040.1:14438549-14473406 GCA_037176925.1 Amniataba percoides
GAAAGATGCTGGGTGAACACAAAAACAATAATCATATAATCTATTATATTTATATAATTACATATCTGTTATATTTTCTATATTTTGCTGACTTCTCCCAACTAGCTACTCAATTATTTACCTCCCTGTAGCTTCCTCAAATTTGAACGGGGCACAGCTAAGAAGGCAGTCAGAGGATTGTGTCCTGTATCTAATGTCTGTTGAGTTAAGATGTGGTTTAATTATACAGTTTCAACACCTGGGAGGATAATTCACATTACAGAAATGTTGACAAACAAAACGCGTAGTCTCCATTGGATGCAATGAATGCTGCCAAACATGCACAGACTTTGCAGACATAAACACACGAACACAAACATGGATATCATTCTCTCTCTCACTGCCTCACAAATAGCATCCTATGTGCAGCTGATTTTCTCCTCTCTAGTCATTTCTGTGCTGTTTTGATTTTACATCTTTAAATTTTCCATCGGTCATTAAATACCATCTCCAGTGTGCCGACAGCATGCACCTTGTTTGAATTCAGCTACCTTGGCAAGACTCATTTTTCACCTCCCATCCTCCTCCCTCCCCCTCTCCGACACTCCTTGCCTCTCTCCTCTCTTCCTTCCTGTTCTCCTTGTCCCGCTCCTTCAAGCAGCCATAACTGTCTCTGTCGGCTCCCTCTCGCTCCTGCTCCTCTAAGCGATTAAAGAGAGGAGGGGAAACGTTTCCATTTCAAAGAGGCATGTCCAGCGAGGCAACAGCTACTCGCCCCGCTATCACCCTCACACCTCTGCCTTTTTCCCTGGTAAAAAAAAAAAAAATCTACTGACCACCTGCCCCATTCATTAGCTTAGACCATTACTCCACTTCGCAATGGAACAACATGAGGACAAACCAATATAAACACAAAAACATGCCAATAAAGCTGAAAACCACAAAGCTGCTGGTTCCTGTTCAAGTGCAGATCATGACAGTCAGGCACATATTAAAAACATCACACACACACGGGACCAGGCGTACCGTAAGCACATGCTCCCCTTCGCTCTGTTCGTCCATTTAGACTAAAACATCAAAGCAGAGCCAGTGGAGACGTCAGCCGGATCCTTCCTTCTTTTTTGACGTTTATCTCTATTGTGGAAGGTGTGTGTGTGTGTGTCTGAGCTAAGCGCTAACGGAGACACTGTCGCACTTGTCTGTTACCTCTTCCTCCGCTCATCTCTTTATACAGAGAGAGGAAGAGAGAGAGAGGAGAGAGGAGAGAGAGGAAGAGAGAGAGAGAGAGAGAGAGAGAGAGAGAGAGTGTGCTGCTTCAGAACACACAGTGCTCTGCTCTACCCTGTCAGCCCGCTCTTTGCTGAACAGCCAATCCCACCATGCCACCATGAATATTTCATTTGCCCAGCGAAGAGCCTAAAAACACACCACCACACGGAGGATACACACACACACACACAGACAGACAGACGCACATTTGGAGGACATTCAAATGCTCACCCGCTGAGGTATTCAGGTCACAAATGAAGACCCACCCCCCAACACAGTTAAATAGAAACAAGCACACGTGTGGACTCGGCATTCCTCAGAGGGTGCAGTGAATTGAAAAAAGGACAGATAACTGTGTATTCATTAAGATTCCAAATGCCTCGTGCCTTTGATTTTGACATTCACCATGCTTATCGTAGCCTTCAAGGTTGGCCATGTCTTTCAGCAACCTGTAATTTCACTAAAGAACTATGGGTCATTTGTTTCCTGCCCATAACAAGCACTGTTACATGAGTAGGGCAAAAAGAATGTATTCCTGAAACCTAAGCGGCAAATAAATTTTAATTTAAGGAAACACTGTGCGTCCCATTAGGCCAGTCCAGAGATACCCAATGTCATTTATAAGGGCGCCAGTCAGTTCCAAGTACACTGACCACAAAACCATAAAGGCAAAGGTGAAACCAAACCTAAAATTAAGATACAATTGGTAATGAGGGATATACAGTGTGCATGAAAGAAAATAGAAAGAGTGACATCTAAAGGCAGAGCTGAGCCATCAGGCAACTTTGACTGAAGGACATGAGATCCTGTGCTGATGGAACAAAAAAACCACATGCATTTGTATCATCCTGCAAATCTATTATTTTCCAAGTCAAATGTTACATGAAACCAAATAAGCTAATAAGGACTTGAATATGAATTTATACCTTTAGGTTAATATAAGGTTAATTATACCTTGTACTGGGGCGGCAACTAAATTATGACAATAATGGACAACCATTTCCCAGATTCATCGAATGATAGTTTGGTCTATCAAATCGTCAGTAAAAAACAGAGGCCCTGTACATCACCCTGTAAAGCTGGAGCAGTCCAACTTCACTTAAATCTGAATCATGATAAGACATAGTTCTGAAATTATGTCTAATACCAGTATTTCAGTGGTATGAAGCTGTGCTGTGACGTTACAACCAGTACACTGGTTCATTGCAGACTACAACAGCCAGTGTAACATGCGTCCAGAGTTGAAAAGAAACGAAAAACAGAGCCATCATAGTCAAAGTATTGCTACTGGAATTTTTTAATTAAAGAGGTTTTGCCACAGGCAAATATTTTATCTGGTCATGGTTCTTTGTGGTCAACTACAATAGACTTACATAAAAAATAGCCATATAAACATATTAATATTAACAGCACTGTTGTTCCATATAATAAATAAATAAATATAGCCTGCATCATAGTTTTCCTTTGATGGTTTCCTGCAGTATGTGGTAGTCTGTCCTATTTTCCTCTGTGTGGAGTAATTGTCATGTGGATGCGTGGGGTTGTGGTTGGAAGCTGTAGATGGGATTTAGACAGCCTCTCCTTAACCACCCTTATGAAAAAACACAGTTAAAATGTTTGTGAGGACTCTCAGTCATCCAGGTTGTGGTAATTTATAAGAGTTAGAAGACAGTCAGCTAGACTTGTTTGAGGCTCTTGAAGTTAAAACTGCAGTGTGCAAGAACATTCCTAATTGCTAATGCAAACTACAACCACCTTGGAAGTCAGTACCATTTCATCTCATCGACATACTGGGGCCCTAATGTGTTTTCCTCTGTTTAAGCTCTCATGTCTACAAAATCCTCTGTTGTGTCAAGTTATCCCCACATCAATATATAATCCAATATTAGGAATGTAACAAACATTTTTTTTCCATTATTTATTAAACATTACAATTGCTTGTTTTACCATTTAACAGTGCAAAACACAAATGACACTAAGGTTACTAGCATAGAAGAAAGAAAAAAACATCATATTCTCATATTTTAGAAAAAGGAGTGAGAAACTGCTTGAATATTTTTGTTGTAAAAGGTCAAGACCGGCAGATTTTCCAGGAACAGAGTTGCATGTGCACCTGTTAGTGTTTACACTCATGAAAGAGGCTTAGAGAACAAAGATTAACCTCTAAAAATCTCTGATGCATTATCCATCCAGGCTTAAACTACCAACCAGCAGAAAACCAAGCTCACATTACATGCAACCATCAAGACTCAGACCACACTCACACTCGACCGGCATGACTGGGCTCATGACTTTACTAAGTGTTATCCTGTAATGGGATGAGCATGCAAATCCTCTGAACACACGGCAGAGAAGACACAATACTATTTTGGTTAGTGCAATCTTGTGCCCTTTAATCTGTTTTTCTGCCTTTTACATTCAGCAAATGACCTTTAAAGGTGTCACTCTGCGTACACACAAACCGGCAGTACTCTAGGCAGTCGTAGGTCTCCAAAGAGCCCCCAGCAGTAATGTAGGGGCTTAAAAAGTAAGCTTGTTGCTGCTTCGAATCCCCTGACTACTTGGGGAAATGTGGGCGGCTACAGGCAATGGATGACAATCTCCCCTACCTACACAGCGTCTGTTAGTGGTTGAACTAAATAAAAGCAAGTTGGGTATCTCCAGTGGAAGGCTGGCTCTCTACCGACGTGTAACTGCTTTCAAATGTCTGAAAAAGTTTGAAAAGGTTGACAGCTATGGTGCCTTCTGGTGGACAAGCAAAATAAATCAAATCAATCAATCAAACTAGATGGGTATGATAAAAACAGCCTGTGTTGTGTGCACGAATTATCCTATAGCTGGGTGGAGCAGGAATTCATTCTTTGTATCATATTATCATAATGGTATAGCTGAACACAGCGCCAGACAGGCAAAGAGGCTCATTCTGTGTAATTACCCATTCAAAGAAATGCCATACATTGAGTAAGACACTCACTAACTCAGGCAGTAAATGCTGAGCCAATAATAGTCCTTTTTGTACACTCTTAGAAATAAAAGGTGCTAACTAGAACTAAAGAGAGTTCTTTGGCTTGTCCTCGTAAGAGAACTGTTTTTGGTTCCTTGATGAACCTTTCATAAGGGTTCCCCCATGAACCCGTTCAGAGGGCGCTACCTAGAACAAAGTATAAAGGATTATACTTGGAACATCTGTGAAATGTTCAACCCAGAACCCTCTATGAGAGGTTCTACCATCTATGGTGTAATGGTACTGCCCATAACCCTGTTTGGGGCTCTCTCCAGAACCTTTCCACCTTCTAAGGATGCTAACAAAAACACAGCTAGGGGGTTCTATCGAGACACTTTTCATACTTCCAGGGTTTCATCTGCAAAGACCATTTACATATTCCAGTGGTTTAACCAATAACAATCTTGTTTTCCGAGGGCTCCACAAAAAGCCATATTCTATTCTACAGACATGGCAAAAAGTATTCCTTCATTCTGTATATTATGGTTGTCCATCATTTCAACAATGCATGTTACAATTACAGATGATTATACTGAGAAAACATTTTTCAATGAGAGAAACATTTATTAAAAAATCTTGGAACAATGATGGATAAGGGTGGGAGATTCAGAGGATAAGCAAGCAGAATAGGAGAGTGTGTGTAGGTCCTGGAGGAACAGGTCAAAAGTGAGCACAGGACCAGCAGAATCAGCAACATGACAGATAAGACACAAGCCAGGCACATCAGGCTTCAGCGGGGGAATTCACGTCATCTCCAACAATAGCCACATAGCAGAGAGGCATGAGACAAAAAGGCGATCACTAGCATTACGTGTTAAGTCCACTTAATACACGACATGAATATCAAAAGGTATCTACAAACAACAAAGTAATGAGGGTCTAATGACAGCAGTAATTGTGGGTACATAATAACGGTGACAGTGGAAGGGACTGAATAAGCCTGTCCTCTATATACTATATTAAGAGTCCACCTGCACACCTTTGTCCAGGATGTACAGTTATTTTTTTACCAAAAAAAAAGCAAGAAAACAAATGCTATCATTAAAATAGTAACTCTCCACCACTGAAGTGCTTAGCTAGACTAAAGCTTTCTGAAAGAACTTGATAAAGTCCTCTTACCTTGATTCTGTCAAGTTTCTGATCTTCTCTCATTTCAGTCCAGCTTCTAACATTAATCAATACAGAAACAAGTGACCCCACTTAAAGTCAGGTAATCACACAGTGTATGAACAGAGTGAAGGGGTGTGAACAAATTCATAAACAAAGGTAAGTTGTCTAAGCGTATTGTAGAGACACAAAGTAACCACTATTGACGTCACGCCTGTTTTGCAGAGGGGGATGTGTGATAACCTGAATGCTATTATGCTATTATTGTGCTGAGTTATTGGGGGTTGTGGTTAAGACATGCAGTATGTCTCTAGGTCTGCATGCATTTAAATGTCATGATATGTCATGATTTAAATGACTGATATGCAGACCAACAACAAATTATTTTCAACAGATGCACTTTGCAGCCTGTTAGTACAACCGATCATCAGTTATAAACATACAATCACCTTCCTCAATGTAGCCTGGAACTAACCAGACAAGAGGATGAAACTCACAGAAATAAACAAAAATGACATAATAATTAATAAAATAAATAAAACCTGAACACCATTCTGCAAGTCATTTTCAAAGAACAATATAACCTGCCCACTCGTCCACTAAGCCTCTCTGCACTCACACTGGAGATTATTTTCATAAACAAAAGGCTGCCTTACTGAAGGTAAAAGTTCTTTGATAAACACAGAAAGTCACCTGCAGGATCCAAAGTGAGCATGTTAGGATTGAGTATGTTAGCCTACACAGTACACCTCTATTGACCGATCAATATTGTGGGTGTGTTTGATTCAACTACTCAGCATGCTTGCCAGGTGGTGCATTGAATCAGTGATTAATGAAACTCAGGAACTGGGCTGTTTGTGAGACTGTAATGTGGTGAAGGCTCACAGTATTTTTTCTTTCTTTGAAATGTAAGTCAATGAAAGCTTTCGAGTCAAGTTTGTATAGACAAGTGCAGGGTGTCACTAATGGAAAGTGTGTACTTATTGTCACTATGTGACATGGACCAACTCAAAGAAAGGGAAAACTTTACACTGAATAATGGTCAATAGAGTTTTGAACACGGTAAGGGCTCACACTTTTTGTTGCCATTTTTGGATGAAATATACATCTTTATAAACCGTAAGATATTTCAACCCATTGTACACCACGGTTTGGTATGACAGCTGAGTATGACTAAATAATTCAAACCATGTTTCTGGCAAAAGTTTAAAACCAGATGACCCAGTGGACAATGGTACCCACAGGCCTAATCTCTGGCCACTAACCGCTCATAGCAGAGTTTAAATATGCTGATAGCTGGAGAAGGAACTGTCCATTCAAATCTTTCTGTGTAAAGTTGTAATTAACTCATCTCTAACACTAAGGCTCATATTGGTCATTTAAAAATGAAGTCAAAGTCTTCTAAGATGATCGTCAGTTGCAACAAAAACAAAAACCACTCAGTGACATCACATGGCATGTGTTCATTCTTGGCGTGACACCAAAACACTTGTTTTTTAAATGAGCAGATGCTGCTTCCAAACACACAATGAAGGCTA
Organism: Amniataba percoides; assembly: GCA_037176925.1. Taxonomy (NCBI): domain Eukaryota; kingdom Metazoa; phylum Chordata; class Actinopteri; order Centrarchiformes; family Terapontidae; genus Amniataba; species Amniataba percoides. The sequence goes on from JBAJHX010000040.1 coordinate 14,445,447, forward strand.
CTTATTGAGCAGCAGTTCAAGTGAGTCTCTCACTGTTCAATTCAAATAGGCCAATGACGGCAACGTTTCACTTCGAACGTGACATTTTTAAAAGACTCCCTAACAATAGCATTGTTCAACCAGCAAGCCTGAAAATAACAAGTGTTTCTTGTTGAAACCAGATTCATGTTTTTTAAAACATGCACACATTAGCTGAATGTCTGACTCAAAGCTCGACAATGGTGTGTTGTTGGTGGGGTGTGTGTTTTCCATAGGCAACAAGTTCATTTGCACATCATTAGGCATCAAGCAGTTAAATTACTGCCTGAAGGGTCTTGTATCAAAGTGAACGCATACACTTTCAGGCCCAGGGAAGACGTAGATGGCCGTCCAGCAACTTCTTTTCATCAGGCTGCCAGGGGTCATGTTTCTTGAGATGCATGCACATGCACACACACACACACACCTCGGCATACACTGAACACAAACATAGTAGTGGACAACCCTACACCAGCACAGGTTTCACACAGCCAGCCTGCATTTTAAACTTAGCACTGCCACCAGTTTCTTTTTTGGTCTCCTAAACGTGTGTGTTTGATTCTCATCATCCCATCTGTGACTGTCAAGTTACACCCAGCAGAGAGGAAGTGGGTCTGAGCTCTCACCCACAGCTCTGTTAAAACATCACCCAGGAGAGAGCAGCACACAGCGTCTGATAATGTGCAAAAAATAATGCCTCTCCAAATCTATCCCCCCCTACTCCTCCTCTGGTTGTGCGCAAGCTTTTCACAGTAAAATTAGCACCACTTCCTGACTTGGAAATGTCACACAAGAAAGCTGATCTATTTTGGGCGCATTTGATATGCAAATTTTTATTTTCATTCCTGCAAACGCACCAACGGACTTTTACTTTCTATTCATTTATTTATTTTTTTTAATGAACACAGTAACTAGCAGGGACATATTATAAAGAAGTGAACCTGTTGAACGTGTGGTTGGAAAATACCACTCAGTAAACAGAGATATATGTGTGACGTTAATTCATTACAGGCATTAGAAACTTATATAAACACAAAAAAGCGTATTATATATGTATTTCTGCATTTAGTCAAGCTCATTTATGACTGAATAGGGTTAATAACAGGGACCTAAGCTAAGTCCAGACTGTTGGCTGAGCAGCGCCATCTGAAAATAAATGGCACCGGACGTGTAACGGACAAAAACCAGGCAGGGAAACGCGTTTATTATTTCACACAATATTAACTTCGGCTCACTTTTACTTTTTCAAGGTCGCCAACTTGTGCGCCGTGCCACGTGTCAGGGGCAGAAAGCCGGCTAACAATAGCGACCGCCGGCTGAGTCTTGACTCCCCAGCATCCCTACTACCGCCGCCGCCGCCTCCTCCTCTCGGCGAACAACAACGGGGCAAACACGGACAAAGAGCCGCGCTCGTAATAATGGTGGGGCTAGCTGTGAACCGCGCAGGGCGGGTACTCACTGTTCTCAGGAGGGGCCTCATTTGTTCCGAGGGTTCGTCCATGTCACCTGCCGCCGCCGCTGGCTCTCTTCCTCTGCCTTACTTTCAGCCGGTTAATGTGTGTGTGTGTATGTTGTACAGGACCGGGCCGGGTGACACTCGTGTGAACTGAGAGGACCGGCAAAGCTTCTTCCCCTCCCCTCCCCTGACAACGCGGCGAGGACACGCCCCTAAAATGATTGACAGTGATTGATTGCCAATTCGCATTCGATACTCAGTATTCTCAGCCAATCAAGTTCAAGAACGAAACGACAAGGGGCGGGGTGTACTCTCTCGTCGCCTCAAAGTCCCAAGCGGGCTTTTTTTGTTATGATTTTTTTAAAAACCTGTTAAACCCATAGACTATATATCAAGATCTTTAAGTACCCTTTATATGAAAATATTCATATACATTTTATTGCAGTTTATTTAAAGATCTATAAAAAGTATATAGAAGGATCTTTATATACGACGTCTATGTACAGTTTATAGGGATTTTTACATACACTTCATATTCAAATCTTAATATTCAGTTTATAAAAAGATCTTTATGTTTAGTTTATAGGGATCTTTACATACACTTCATATAAAGATCTTAATATACAGTTTATATAAAGATATTTATGTATGGTATATAGGGGTCTTTACATAAAGTCCATATTATGATATTTCTATTCATTTTATATAAGGATCTTGACATACAGACATAAGATCTTTATATATAGTTTATATTATGACCTTTATGTACTGTTTATATGGAATTTATGTCCAGTTTCTTTAAAGATCTTTATAGTTTTTTGCAAAGTAAGTTCTTTATTTAAAGCTTAATCTCGACAAGAATTTAAAAGAAAGTGTGCTTTAAAGGGACAGTCAATGTTACAGTTATATACAGTTCATATGAAGATCTTTACAGACAGTCTATTATTTAACCCTACCAATATAACTGGTGCATCCTTCGTGTGACATTTAAGTTGAACAGAACTATTAAAACACCTTAAAAAATTATTTTCTAAAAGTATTTTTTTGTAGTTCTGGTTTTACATCACAAAGACCTATGAAAAATGATGCATGCTGTCATAATAAGGCAGATTAGATTGAATAAAGCAAAACACAGAATATGTATTTCATCTGATTTTTGATATTTTACAACAACCAAATATAAGCTGCGTTGATGCAGGAGATTCTTTTACATGGCTGTCAAATGAAATAATTATTTAATTCAGTGGCATTTTCAAGTGTGAAAAACACAAATGACATGTTTTACTGTAGTTTACAACAATTTATGTAAAATATACATGATATACATTTAGTTTATGCAGTCAAAATCTGTAATCATTCACTTATGATTTTATATGGCAATACAGAGAGAACATACTTTTGTATTTGTGATAATAGGAAAGCATTCACACACTGAAGATATTTAACTATATGATCTTACTAAAATGTATGTGTTTGCTGTAGATGTGTTAGCCTATTGTGACACATGATAACATGGCCTGAGCTGGACGTGTTTTCCTGCACATCCTCAGGTATATATATCACAGTACATTTACACCAGAAGGCTATTTCAGATGTTTCAATTAAAGATTAACAGACAAAGCTAACCGTTTCTCTAGAAGTGGTGGACATTACCTACCTTCTCATCTGTGGGGATTATGCTAGTCTAGAGATCAGGTCATGAGCAGGTAATACAAAGAATTAGCGCAAATCTGTAAAATAAATCCTTCTTATCATCACATAGCCTCTTAACATAGGCTCATCACCCATCTCTAATGACACCACTTCTGCTTATCTTGTATTAAAATTTGATAGACAGCCACTGTGTACTTGTAGATTTTAACCAGCAGATGGCAGTGCTACATCAACCATTTCTCTCTGATCATGCAAGACCTCAGTTGGCTGCAAGATATGAGCATATTTGATTCACTCTTTAGAGATATTACTTTCTGTTCTTTTTCCTCTGGTAATTCAGGCTACATAATTGGTAAAGGGAAATCACATGTAATAGCTTAGATGCTTAACTGAATTTTTAAACCATCATAAAATGCATTAAGGATCAGAGGGGTGAATGCATTTTGGGCCTTGGTAGGTCAGGATGGTGTGGATTCATAATGAAATACTCTCGGCCTTTGTAACTATGTTTGATAACTAGGAAGCAATTATAGAATTAGCTTTCTCTCAGATCTATGGGGCTCAGCACAGACAGAGAAAAACAGAAAGTTAACTTCCACCCTAATCACAGTGAACACCCTCTGCCACGTGCATTATTGTAAAATCACTTCATTTCATAAACTTGAGCTGCAGTGGAATACAATACAGCTAGAATAGAAATCAGACAGGTGCAAACAGCAAAAGTAGAAGAGTGTGTCTTCCTTTAAATAGAGCCCGTTCCTCACCCGCCCATCAACCTCCGGCATAATCACGCGGCAGCTCAGAAATAGAACCGCGAGGTGGGAGATCAAACTATCACCTCTTAATTGTACCCCGAGTCTTAAAGATGCTGAGAGCCCATTAGCGCACAAAGAAGAGTGCTGTGTACTGCTCCTGAAACATGCATCCACATAATGCAGCTGGGAGATGAGTCAGAAGTTAGACAAGTGGAAGAAGCACCACACTGGCATCCACCTGTGCTGGGAATCACGTAAAGAGATGCGGACTGCGAGGTGTTGTGATGATGAGAAAGAAAGTTTTCTCTCTCAAAGCTTAAAAGAGAAACAAAGCAGAAAGTGGAGTTTAGTTGTACCGAACTTAATGTCGTCTCTTGATGTCAGGTTGTATATCCAGTAGTAAAAGCCTGGCTGCAGAGCATATAGAATCTGAGCAGAGGTTACGCTGATACTTTTCATTTAGCTTTGGACAGCAAGAGGCGACAGATTGGAAAGTGTAACGCGCTGGGCACGAGCCACTAAATGAATATTGACTGTGTCGTGTTTTGTTCCCAGAAGCTGTAGAAATTAAGAGTCCCTGTTTCCCAGAAGGTTTAGTGGATGTTGTTTTTTGTCCAGTGGTGAGGCCCTCTGATGGTGCCAGGAGAGAAAGAGGAGAATGTGAAATTCCCAAATCTGTAGGAGCGCTCCATCAAAGTGCCAATGCATTGATTTTGACCACAGATCTTTTCCACACGGCTGCCTCTGCATGCCCTACCCAAAACATTGCTCTCAAGACCAGGGTCTTGTGGGAGCCTTAGTGCCCCTGAATCCTGTTCAACTCCTCCGGGATGCTCAGAGGAAGGGGGGCGTAGAGGCCAGTGACCAGCATGGTGTACCCAAATCGACTCAGGGTCGGGTAGGCAGTGGGAGGGGTAGGTTGTAGAGATGGTAAATGGTGGTGGTGGTCAGAAGGGGGAAGGTGGGAAGGGGGAAAGGAGGTGCAGGGGGAGGGGGTCCGGCCTGTTGAGGTGCGTCCCACTGCCCTCCAGAGGGAACACACGGGTTTGAAATCAATGTGCTGTTAAGTGCAGCTTAGCCGCGGGATACTCTCTGCAGCGTTATCCATGCACCAGTGAGTCAGGGCCTTGCCTGCGCGCCGCACACGCCGTCTGAGGGCACCCACACGAGGCCCTTCCGCGCCTCCGGTTCCTCTCACCTCCGTGCTCTCTGCCAACACTCAACGCCCTTCTCCAAACAGTTGTGGCCCTGCTAACTTGAGACTCATCTCACACCAGGGTCTCACTCCAACAGACCTGTGAGCATTACACCCGTACTGTAGTCGGCCCACCCCCCCTTTAACTGCTGATTAACCAGGTCCAGAGGATGTAGTGAGACTAAATAAAGCATTGTGTTGTGTATAAACTGTAGACACCTGGGGCGAGCTAAAAGAAGAGGCTTTGTCAGCATCATTAGGACTGCAGGTGCCCATGACCTCCACTTAATGATACAAAGAACGTATGCACATTATACATAAAGGTGAATATTGCATGACATACACTGGTGCCAGTGCATGCAAGAGTAGTACAATATGTAACAGTACACTGCAACCTGGCTTTGGTGTGGGCCTGGATGTGCATGCAGTCATCAGATTTCAAAAACAATTATACAAACTGGATCTGACTCAAGTCGACTAATGACATTAACCTCAAGATATTTTAACCCCTTGCAAAATAAAAGCTATTAACTGGATCACGCGCAAACGCGTCACAAAACAACAGAGTGGCCATATGAGACTCAAACTGTCCCTGAGGAACAATTCTGCAGTAATTCTAACTGGCTTGATAATCATTTAACAGAGGTGACATTTATCAACACATCAGAAGGGGAAATATAGTGTGAAGAGGAAACACAATCCCCGTCTCGGTCTCGCTTGTCTGTGGGTTACTTTTTGAAACTGGCGTCTCAAAAATCCTGACCCAGACACACATGCGTGCCCGTGGCTGCATTTAGCCAGTGAGAGCAGTAATAGTGTGTGACTGAAGGTGAGGAAACAGCCTCAGGCCTTCATCTGCTTTTAGATGTCAGCCCTCCTTGGCTACAATGTCTCCGTAGCCTCCTTGGCCTTTCCCACATGAACTCTCAACATGGTCACCAATGGACGGCCTCAGGGAAGGACACAGACACGCGGCTGTTGACACACATGAAACAAGAGTCTAAGTTTTACTAATGTGTTGTAAATTTTACAAACCACTGGCTGGCCCTCCTTGGCCCTCTATTACTGACACGTCAGTTCAACTGAGTGGATTATTGGATAAAACAACAGTGATAGAGCACAATAGTCAGTTCTTCAGGTCTCATCCCAATGCGCATATCTCCTTGAAGTCAACATGGTCTGTATTTGTGGAAGCATGCTGTTGAGGTGTCTATTGATTACTGTACTTCTTGCATGAATGGTTGAGAAAGACACAATCTATCGACTTGTTGCCAGGTTTTTCGAGTTGCAGGTGGCTCCCAAGGATTGTCTGTTATTAAGTTGTGGAATATACATCAAATAAATGATGAGATGATGTTTACAGAATCACAGTAGAGACTGAGGGTGGTATTTGAAGTTTAGATACAAGATAGACATCCCCGCTGCAGTCATGCTGTCACTGTGTACATCACTTCATTGACAGGAGATTTTCCTCCAGTGGGAGGATGGCAGAGACTGCATCTCCAGTGTCCAATATCAATGCCAACATGCCTTCAAAAAGGCATTTAAACAAGATGATGCACGGTGGCTGCACCCTTGGAGCATGCGATTGGACTTGTTATTTTGGGTATTGTGAGTGAGACAAATACAAAGGTTGTAGCAAATGCTCTTCCCACTAAATTGTAAGTTAGCTATGGGCTATATGTTATGTGTGTGTACATGCCCTCTCGTTTTTCTCTAGGAAGTCAATTACTATCACATCTATGAAACTCTCTTTTGCTAATTCCCATAGTTGTCCAGTCATTTTCTTGACAGCAATTCTCTGCCTCACTGACACAGAACAGAGGTCAAGAGCACTTCAAAAAGAAGAAGAAAAACATCATCTGATGCTCTGAAATACAATTTGCTGACACGTGCAAGTGCAAACATTTTTATTCTCCAGACTCGAACCCCCCCCAAGAGCCTTTTTCTTACAGCTTTCCTGAGAGGCCAGGGCAATCAAGCACTCTACCTTGTTAGGAGGTGTTAATTGGAGTTAGTCAGACTCCTCACTTTGTCAAGGAGTCTGACAACAGAATTAATTAGAATTCGAGTATGTAAATCAATTCAAATTGGGGTCCTTATGGAGGAGGATTTGAAGTATTTTCACTGAGGAAAAACAGGTGCTGAGAGCACGAGCCAAGTATGTGTGTGAATATTATGACTTCTCTTTTCGTGGATTTTATCTCCACTAATCCACTTTTGGAGAGGCCATAGATACACAGTATAAATAGAGGTGTTGAGCTGTATATTGACCTTAGTTGGATGGTGGAAGGACCATTTTTCATGAAGCCTGTTTTGATATTTTGTAAGTGCACATGCCTCGCATGCAGTTGCATTATTTAGGTAAATGATAAAATGTGTGAAAACACCATGGCAACAACAGAAGGAATAGTAGGACTATGTGCTTTTGTATGCTTTTCACCTAATTGGGTCTATGTTGTGAGTCATGTCATGTAAGACATGTAAATCTCATATTTAAATCACACTTAACTCACTTGAATTGTGAACCGTGGTTACCTCGTTACACATATTTGTAGCTTGAAACAGGATTGCTCAGCTCTTTTTTGCATAAACGCTTTGAGTTTTGAGAATTTCTGCTTTCTATTTCCAGGAACAAGAACACAGAACTAAACGTATTCTTAAGATTTTATTTTGATTTCCTAGTATCTAAATCATCATCATACGAAAACAAAACTAAACACACAACGACAACACACGTTTCCCTACTTATAAAACAAATGAGCTCAACCCCAGGATCTGCATATCTGGTCAGCTTAGATGAAATATGTAAAATATAAATGAACATAAACATACATTATATATAACTCGTCAAATACAGTTCATCTCCATCTAATACATCCATATTTTGATCCCTCACCAACTAAAACTTTTACAATATAATACAATCTTTGTTCTTAATGACTGTGATCTATCCCATGCCCTTGTCATTGTCTGTTATTTACTATGCTTGTGATTATTTGTATTTATGATCCCTGATTACAAGAGTTTGCATATGAAAACAATCTGTAAAATAATATCCAAAATAATATGCAAAATATGCTTTATTAGTGAAGAAGAAGGATTAGATTTAAAGTGGCAAAAGCCTATTGGTTTGTAAAGTGATGTTGTTGTAAATGATTTCACTGCCCGTTCGCAGGCAGCCTCACACTGCTTAAAAGAAAAGTGTTGATTATTAATTGTTTAAAATACCTCATTTTGCTAAATGTTATGATACAAAATATAAGATAAGATATAATAACGGCTTTATTTTATTACCCTCCCTACTACCTATTGTTATTCAGATATAGTTTCAGTTTTATATGACTTGTTGCAATGTCGACATGTTGGTAGCAAGCACTCAGGGCCCCTTTATTTCAGAGGCCTAAATTCATGGCCAACAACAATCCATAAAATATTATTGGCTAGTGTTACAGGTCTCCCCTCTCACACACATTTTTATTTTAGATTCAACTGAATATGTTTCATATCCAGTCATTTCAGCTCCCGTATCAGCTATTGTGTGCTTTAAAATGAATATGTAAATTTATTTACACCTGATTATCTATATGAATAAACCATACAGAGAAAGACATTTGGACAATGCTTTGTGAAAAGCAGTTTTATTATCCATTTAATAACACCTCCATGAAGACACTTTGTACAAGATACATCACATTCTAAAGTGCACGAATACTGTACAACGAAAATGACTTAAATACGCAGGGGGAGAAAAAAAAAAATCACATTTGTAAATAAAAAAAGTTGTAAAAATAAATGAATTAAAAAAGGGACATGCTTTTTCAAAAAACAACAATCACTATGCATGTTTCTGCTCAGGTATGTGAGAGGGGCTGGCCTGGGAAAATAACCTTGTGCAGCTTGCTTGGGGGAACACTAAGCTTTGGCACCTTTAGAGAAAAGAGAAAAAAGACATTAACAAGGAATGGAGAGCACTCAATAATAAACAAAAGAATTATATTTAGTTTCAATAAATACAGTCTTAGGGGCTTGTGTAGAATGCATAATAACCCATGCCTTTTGGGTTGTCCTTGTTGTACTCCTCCGTAGTCAAGTCCTCACACTTGATGGTTGGGGAGTTCTCTGTGCTTGAGCCCCCAGGGGACATTCTGCGCCTCTTGCACACCACGGAGTACACACCGGAATCGGTAGAGTCCACCGATTTCAGTGAGTGGGACGTCTCGATCCAGGTCGAGGCCGGCGGCGCGCTGTCCTCGGGCAGCTTGTCTTTAGTAACCCCCAGCTGGTCCTCCGGGAAGGCTGGGGGGCTTGGGCGAGGGGACCAGGGCAGGCCCGTGGTCATCTTGCGCTGGTAAGAGCTTCTGGTGCCCCAGCCTGCGGCCATGGAGGCAAAGGCCGAGTCTGGGTAGTAGCTGAGGGCGTGGGACGTTTGCAGGGACAGGGGCTTTATGCCGTACGACAGCAGGCTGCTGGTGGAATAGTCATTCTCATACGACAGATCCAACTTGTTGGAGCCCGGCTGCTGCACTGGGGGGACGAACCAGCGCTGGGCTGAGGCGGCGGCGCTGGCGTCCTCGCTCTGTGGGGAGAGAAGGCTGTTGGTTTGGGGAACAGCCCGCTCGCCGGTGTAGAAGCGGTTCTGAGGCAGGTTGTTGACAAACTGGTCCTGAAAGAAAGGCTGCATGGCGTAGCGGGCCCCGGGTACAATCTGGGTGGAGCGAGGGGAGTCTGTCGGGGACGGAGTCAGCCTGTCGCTCTCTGGGGCTGTGTACATCCTGTTCGGCGAGTGACAAGAAAACATGTCAGTTGCAAGAGAGAAGTCAGGGTCCAAGACATCAACAGATCAACCACACTGTAAGTGCAAGATACGTACGAGTCATAGTTGTCCCGGAAGCCTTTTGCAAAAGGGTTGTGATCTATCTTCAGCTGCGTGATCTGAAAGAAAAAAATTTTTTTTTACATAAGTAAATGAGCATCTCACAACAAACAACCGCAATGTGTGACACAGGAGCAATAAAAAGAAGGGTCATTTTTAATGTGTGTAATTCAAAATCTCATATGAAAACAAATTCAGCCAAAATGTATATATTTATTATTCAAATGCTTACGTCTGTGTTCTGGTAAGCAGTGACGGCTATAAACTGGTTCTCTGGGAAGGTGAAGGTCTGAGTTCTGGCCTCGTTGCTCATGTCCTCCACTCCGTCTTCCGTCACCTCCACGATGTGCAGTCGTGGTTGATATTTATGAAGCGACTGCAAGACGATCATCTGCAAAAAAATAAAAAATAAAAAAGGAGATATGTGTGAAGAGTGCAACTCTGTAGACTTCAAACAGGCTGTATTAATGAATTTTTATTCTTTTATAAAAAATTAAAGAGTGCTTGATAAATATTTCTAAAAAGGGATGGCAATCAAGCTTGAAAATAAGAAAATCCCATTTTTTTCAGTAAATAAAAATCAGAAATAATATTGATAACACTGATCCACTTCACAGTCAATTTGAACGCATCAGAGATCAATATCTTACCTGTGTGTTGTTGTTGTTGGCCCCTTTATTGTTGGTCAGCTTCAACTTGCCAAAGGAGATTTCTTGCCTCATCCAGTGAGCACCAGTGTTTGGGGATTCGGGATGAACGTACATTTTGTTACCTAAAATTGAAACAACACAGTGAGTAATATGAAAAACAAAAAAGGTAAAGAGCCTGCATCTGTGCAAACTATGTTCTCTGAAAATGCAGAAAATAAATCCTATCCAGTTTCTTCATTGCTGATAATGGATATAATTTTGTATGAATAGTCTTAGGGTATTGGGAAAAATATTAATTCTATTATATGTAACAGAATTAAAATGCAAAAAACCCCAAAACATTCCATCTCTTTTTACAGATTGTTTGGATACAAAATACGAATTGATAGATGTAAAAAAAGAATGGAAGAAAAATGAAAATGTTTTTTTTTTCTTTTTAAGGAAGCCTCTTTTTCTTTAAATAATTGTAATCTTAAATTGTCAAATGGAGAATTTTACATTTAACATTTAACATACAAAGTCTCAGAGAGCACCAGTCATTTTAAAAGGCAGATCTGACCAACAATTTCACACTTGAGCTGGTTCCTCAAGAGGACTTGACACTTCAGATTAAATTGTTCTGAAGAGCTGGGATTACTTCATTAAAAAAACAAAAACAAAACAAAAACACACAGACAAAATGCAATCTGTCAAAACATTTAGCTGAAAATTGAAGTAAAAACTGTTTTCATTTTCAAACCCATCTTGATCTAAAAAACACTCAGATATGACTCGCATATCTTCAAACTGTCGTGACTAAAAATGCAACAGTGCTGCATCATTTTCTAAAGCCGTTTTATTCATTAAATTTACTATTTATTTCTCAAGCATATTAACCAAATACAGAAACGCAAAACACTCATTTGCCAGGGCTGGATGCGTTTTTTTTTTATAAATTCCGTAACTCACCTTGCATATTATTGTCTGCTTTTCCACAAGTGACCCACTTTCCTCCCTGAAAGCGCCAGTGATTCGGGTCAGCCAAAACAATTTCTACAAAGACATTGTAATGGGCCGTGAGGTTGAGTCCAGTGATGTTGAAACTGAGGAATGGGAACATCCGTCTGCAAAAGGGAGGGGAAAAAAACAGAAATAATTAACAGCTGTGCACATTAAAAAGGGAGAAAAACTCGAAATGATGAAAAACTTTGGCAGAGTGTCTTCTGGTGTTTGACGAGACGCTTTGCCAACATTAAAGTTCGAATAAACGTAAATTGAATCGGTGTCATGTTCAGCCTCTTTTCTAATTGTGCATTTGCAAATTCCCTGAAACGAAAAGTTGCGATTTCAAATCACCAAAATCCTTCAAAATGCGTAAAAACAAGGTGCAGATCGTGTGCGTAAAATTTTGCGTGCGTGCGTAAAAAATGCTGGCACAGAAGTGACCGGTACGTTAGAAATAAAGATTAAAACAGCCCAATATAAAAACGAATTTGACACTCTCTATATGACTGTGGTGTGCTTGAGTTTGGGGGCCTCTGAAGCCTCCGGGCGTGCGGCTCCTTACCTGCCCTGTTTGGTGATGATCATCTCGGTCTGGTGCCGGTGGAACTTGAGCCACAGCGGCCGGTTGCACAGGTAGACCTGCGCCCGGGCTCCGGCCGCAGAGCCCGGCAGAGACATGGAGCCGATGCCCGTCCCCGTCCCGGGATAGGACGGGTACAAGCAGCCCGGACCCTGGCTGAACTGATACCCTCCGCTGCCGAACTGGCTCCGGCCGGTGCACACGGACGAGGAGGAGAAGCCCGTCGGCGGCAGGACGGATCCGTAATGAAGCGAGGCGGGGTACCTGGAGCCGCTGGAGCCGGTGTACACCGAGCCGGTCTGTCCCGCGTAGGGGAAGAGGGAGCAGGGGCTGGTCATGTCGGTGCTGGCCTGGGACGACGAGATGAAGTACCTGTCGGAGCCAAGTTCGTCTATGTTGTAGCGCCGACCGCCGGCCAGCTCGTCCTCTCCGGGCAGCACCGGGGAGCCTTTCCTCCCGTCGGGCCCGGCTTTGAAAGTGTCCCCTTCTCCCTCACCACCCAGCATCCCGTTGCCCACCCCGCTCAGGTACTTCTTGGGGGCGCTGCCCGACTCCGAGTCCGTCCGGTCCACCTCTTGGTACTCGAGCTGCGACGGCGGCCTCGGGCTGTTGTTGCCACTGTCCGAAGAGGAGAGGTTGTAGAAGGTTTTGGGTAAACTGATGCTGGCGCTGGGCAGGATGTTCTCTAGCTGCATTGTTTTGGGCAATCAATGAGAAGAGTTTGCAAGAGTCCAGAGTTTGGGGAGGGAGCTCTCAGCCAACAAGGAGGGGGAAGGAAAAAAAGGGGGGCGACGCAGCCGAGGAGGCGCCCTGGTCTCTCTGTCTGGTCTCTGCGCGCCTCCCTCCCTTACGCCTGATGGAAGGAGGATGAAGAGTCTCCCTGCAGCCTTCGGCTTCTCAGATCGGGTTATGGGCAGGACATGGGACGCTGGTGGGCTCTTATAAGATGCAGTTCTCCGCACACCCAACTGATTGTAAGCGAGAAGGGGAGGAGCTTTTGGGGAAGCGTGCGGGGGCAGCAGCCATCCCCGCAGCCAATGGACGCGCTACTCTAATTCAATTAGAAAGCGTCTGCTGGAAATAATATCAAGAGGAGATTTATCAAGACGACCGCCGTTTAGTTGATTTTTCCTTTCTTTTTTTTTTTTTAAACTAATATCTCTTGTGCAGACTGGACCGAAATGGTGATCTGTGCGCGTAAAACATACACATTTCATCTGTTTTGTTTTTTTTCCAGTAGATTACAAGTGCAACAGCGAGTGAAATATTATTTCCAAGAGGCTAAAACAACAGAATTTCTTCATTTTCTCCTCAAAGACTGAACGCGAAACGCCACACCGCCCTCTTAAAAAAAGTAGTCCCTGCTCAGCGCGCGCTGCGCAGCCGGTCCTCTCTGAACTTCGAGCTTCCAGTCATCGCGTCCGACAAAGCAGCACAAACACACTTTCAGGACGAGGCCTGTCGGATTACTTCCACTCACTCAACCCGAGAAGATTTATCCAAGATCAACAGCAAATACCGAGACCCCCCTTTCTGCTTTTTTTTCTTCCACCCCCCCGCAAACACTCCAACACGATACCCCAAAAAAAAAAAAAAAAAAAAATCACATGTGCACCTTATTTCCTGTAATTGGCCTCCGTCGCCTCTTCCACTTCCAGGTTTCCAGACCTCAGACGAAATATGGATGAAATGAAAAAAAAAAGATCCGCGTTTTATTTTGTAATTCTTGTTTTTTTTTTTTTTTATTATTATTTGTCTCTGCTTCAGAACAAAAGTAGAATAAATCAGTTGACTTTTATTCCAGAGAGGCTTTTTCTCAGGTTATACGACATATGTGCATTCATTTTTATTTTAGTATTTTCATTCTCTTCACGAACTGAAAAATAAAAATACAAATGCATGTTTTTCATCCTGTTTTCGGGATTTTTTTAAAAAAAATAAAACATTTTAAATTGCTCACTAATTGATACTTATTAAAATAAAATTCCTTCATCAATGACTAGAAGAGAGAATACATCAAAATTTGCGTAGGCCTAATTTATATTAAAAAATATAATTCAATTCAGTGAAATTTAGGTTAAAATAAACATGTAAAAATGTCTAAATGAAGCTCATGCTCAGTAGATTTGTAACGTTTCTGTGCTATTTCACACTGACATGCTGCTGTATTTGGAGGTGGGGGGTTGAGGGGGGGTGGCTGTGTAATATTTTTCTTCTCGCATTTGAAATAACGGAGGGGTGGAACAAAAAAAAAACAGATGAACGACCGTGTTTTAAAAAAAATAGTGGCACATCTCCCTCATTTGCTCGACCTGCCTGCTAATATTCATACAAGGCTCAGGACAGCTCTGCAGCCCGGAGACAGGCAGAGGCTGCAGGACGGAGAGGGAGCGATTCAAATCACAACTAGAGGACAGTAATGCAAAAACTTACACGTGCACAGAAACGCGTGTGTCATGCATGCAAACGATTTTAGCGTCCTTTCTGCATATCAAGTCATTTAGTGTCTCCATGTCTGCACACACGCGCTGTCAGAGCGAGTGGGAGACAATCGAAAGCTCCCGAAACCGGAGACGCTCACAAACAGCAAAACGTCGTTCATACTGTACTCGGGCCTGCTGATGGAGGGATGTGAGCGGTGAAACGGGGACAGCGCTCTCTAGTGACCGATCGGGATCACTGGGTGACTTCTCCAATGGCCGCTTATACATTAAAGTAACTCAACAGTGTGTGTGTGTGTGTGTGTGTGTGTGAGAGAGAGAGAGAGAGAGGCCTTTGACTCTCACTCTTTCCACTCTCACCTTGCATCATCCTCAGCTGCAGTGAACTCAGCCTGCTTTTGCATCTGTGTGTGTGTGTGTGTGTGTGTGTGTATGTGCATCTGCCTGTGTGTGGGCAGTTTGTGCATGTGTGAGCCTTAAAGTAAAAGCTGGAGGGGGGAGTAGGGGGTGAGATGAATTTGGGGAAAATGGGGATACAGATCTGTGAAAAGCCGAGGGAGGATCTCGGCTGGAGGCAGATTGGCTGGTGTCATAAATGGGACAGTGAAGCTGCCTATTGGGCCATCAGGGGACCGGAGCTACATGCATACAGCGCACGGTCTGTCAATCAGGACCGAGACCCTTCCCAGGCTGCTGCACAGAGACGGAGAAACCAAACATTTGACAATTGAGATCAAGCCTCTTTCTTTTTTTTCTTTATTTCTTTGTTGAATGACTCAAAACCAGCTCTATTATTTATTTTGACTGGCCCAGCTCCCAGCAGAGAGTCTCACTTTATGTACAGCATAACCAAATCCTGATTTCCTAGCTTCTGAGACAAACGCAGAATTCCTTTGGGGAAACTTGTAAAATGATGAGGAGATTTGGGATTTTGTGAAATGAGGTTACTCTGAGTCATTATTCCATTTGTAGCCCGAATCGGGAAGAACTACTGTTGTGAATGTCTTTTTTTTAAATGGCTTTTTTAAAGACAAAATAAACAAGCGCTGACAAAAATGCATCATCAGGACCGACGCAGGCCTGTGAGCTGGATCCAGGATTTATATGTTTTATGTGATTCTGTCTGTCTGTTTGCACACAGCAGAGGTGCTGCTCCCTTAGCCCTGTGCTGCTCCAGGCTGTCCTTCTATAGTCAAAGGGGTGAAGCTATAGTTCAAAGGAAGCTGAGTTTGTGTTAGAACTGTAGTCGTATATCTCACACCTGAGCTGTCAACACCTCATTAGTGCAATCGTGCCGTATAGCTTTTCTTATTTAATGGGCCCTTGCATGATCAGCGAATCGCCAGTAAATGACATTAAGGGAAGTGTGGTTTCTGAGGGAAACAAGGCTTCCTCGCCACCTGCTCGGACCCAATAGGCCTCTGCGAGACTTTACATTAAGGTACACAAAGATTTCTTTGTGTGAATTACTTCCCAGTTGATCATGGTTACAGCTCTGTTTCACAGATGATTACAAGCCCATTGAGGGAAAATCTCAGTGAAACAAACGTATTGCAATTGGTTTAATGGCCGTGGTCTAAAGTCTGTTGGTTTTCCAAAATGACCCTGAAGTCTTGGTTGCCATTTGAAGGCCAGAAAACAAAATAAACATGATTTACAGGCCACCTATAAATAAACTAATTCCAAATGAGGTGGATGTTTAGGTCCCACTCATAAAGGAGCTCCCACTTGTGACCTGTCAGCATGTTTCTTGACCACCTATAAAAGTCCAAGTGTGTCTGAGATGACCCTCTTTGGCCCCGGGCCAGGGCCCGCGCGACAGGGGAAGGGAAGTCTTACCATATTGTTGTCAGAGTAGATCATCAACAGAGCACATGAAAGGAATACATTCCAGGTTTTATGGGCCGAGGTGGCTACTGAAGCCTTTGCTCTGGAGTGAATTCATGTACCCCATTGCAAGGATTAATAACGCAAGTCTCATTAGAGATCCTCGCCACCGAGACCCCTGGAGGGAGGGGTGCTGGGAAAAGAGCCGAGTGCAATGTGCACCGTGTCAGCGCTGCGCTCCTCCGCAAATCATCATCCTCAAGAACATTTTTATTGGAAAGAATTTATTTCACAAGTTTATCAAAGATGTCCCTCAGTATATTTTCCAGTGTGTGGGGATTGCTAACATTTAATCAAAGCAGTAGTCTTTGCACAGGGACAGCTTATGTTACAGACATGCTGCTGTCTTCAAAGATATAAAGGTGACAGCTTTCATGAATTTCCATTTGGGTACATATTGCTTTCATCAATTACTTTCTCCTTTTCTTATTTCCTTGTCTGCACCATATTCCTCATGATTTAAACAGCACAAGGTTTTTTTTCCTCTGGACTGGACAAAATGCATTTGTATAAAACAACAGCTTCATATTTCTGTCCCCATGCATTTGTTTCTTTTACCCATACTCATATTCTAAGAGCATTAGAATATGTAAAGTATATTCATGTTTGATGTCATGCAGGTTATTTCAGATGTCATTCCGGCAGAACAAATTATCATGAAATGGGAATTGTCCCCATCTGTAACCAGTCTGTGAGAGAGACCCGTGGGAATTCTCTCTATATATGCAGCACGTTTGAATTCCTCAAAATACATTAAAATACGCCAGATTGCATAAAACCATGGGATGCTACTTTGCGTCATATCAACAGATAAGTCTCAATGTCAGCATGTTGCTGCATGCATGCGTGTGTGTGTTTGGTTTGCCTGTTCTGTGTGTCTGGCCCCCGTGGAAGGAGCGGTGGATTATTGCAGAAATGTATCTGGGGATATGTGAGCCCAATGCTTTTGTGATGCACAGGTTTTCAGGGGGCAATGATAATCCACTGTGTTAAGACAAATCTTAGAAAAATAAGGTGTACTGACTGCATTCAGGGAAATAGGATTGAAGCTGCACTCACTGTATTTCATTCCCAAAGGCATGATAACATGATTTTTGGATTACTGCATTATAGAAAGTGTCACCCAGGGCCTGTGGGGAAAGCAGCAGGTACACAGTATGGAGGCAGGGTGAGCTTCAGGTATCTGCACTCTTCTTATCTGACTTTTTTTTTCATCCCTTCTCACAAATAAATTATCTTCCGATACTGTCCTGAGAAGTATCTGAAACTAATGTTTTCCAGATGCTGAGAAAACTGCACACAATCTCTGTTAAATCTTCGATATTTGGAAGTTGTTGTTTTTCTAATTCCACTAAAGTAATTACCAGCAGCAGGCAGTACACTACATTTTTTTTCTCAGAATTGGGTAAACAGATCACTGAACTGATTTTGACACATCCACCCTTTTACTTTCACTCGCCTTGTCGTCATGAAGCCGGTGACGCCAAAAAGTGGATGGCGGCCCGATGGCCCGAGCCTCACCCTCATCCCCATTTTAGCATCAACCTTTGCTGACCCACTTCTCCCAGCCCATCCTCCTGAAACGCCGGCGGAATTGACATGAGGGACCACGGCAAAATAGCAGGTGCTAAAAGTTTGACAGCGTAGACTGGATATATGTGTTCCCTGGAACGTGAGGTGTAAGGGAGGGTGGCGGAGTTGTATCGACTCGGCATTAAGCCTCCAAGATAACATGCCCTCTCTAACAGGCGCACTCTCTTGGCTGAGGAGAGCAGGGGTGAGCTGGGGTGGGGAGGGGAGGCGAGGCGGGGGGGTGGTGGTGGGGGGGTGGACGGTCCCACACTTGAGCTCGTCCACCAACCAGCCACGGCCACCAAGACACAACTCAACCCAGCTCACCCCTGCTTCTCTGTCCTTTCCCATAGCACTATTACTGCCAAACAAGCTGGGCTTTTATCACATCGCTAACCCTGACTCAGAAACTGCATTTCAGGAGGACCCTTTATTTTTTTCCTCCTCTTGCCTTTTTTTTTTTTTTTTTTTTTTGGACAGGGAACACTAACAGATTTACACCACAGGAGTATTCTGCTGCTGCTCCTGCCTCAATGTGGTTAAATCAGTGAGTCAGAAGTGAGAATGTAGAGTTTTAACACTTCTCTCCCGGTATGAAAGCTTCTAGAGCGACACAGAGGAAAGCCCTAACTGACTTACTGTCTACCAGCCAGAGGCATATGCTAGTGGGAGGGAGGTTATGTAGACATGATTAATGGTTTAAGGTTGACCCCCCGGTGAAGCAGAGATGTTGCCTCGGCATCTTCGGTCTCCTTTGGGGAGTAGGGACTTCACTCAAAGCGCGAGTAGGCCCTCGGAAGGCCCTTTCTGCCAAACAAAAAAACATCATCGTAGCCCCCTTTGAGGCCGCCTTTATATGAATACTGGGCACATTTAAGTCAATATTATTATTTCTTTTCATTGCTTTTTGCAATTAGATATTAAAGTAGTTGATAAAATGCCAAATTATTCACTCAATAGGCTCCTGTTATGGCTCTGGAGAAATGCATCCAGCAGCCATTAGATATAATTAGAGACGGACAGAATGCTTTTGTATTAAAACATTTGCAGCAATTTGGCAGCTGTATAATTTAGATGTACTGGATGATGCCACGCACATACATGAAAACACACAGACGTGCACGCGCGTGCTCACACACAGTCATATACACTTGCCGGCGTGTATGCACGCGCGCTCATATATGCACACACAGAGGGACCTCAGTGCAGCGGACACCTTCAATATTGAACCCAGACCCAGGCCTGGTCTCTGTATTTACATGTAAATGGTCTACAACAATCTGCGGCCCCTTTCGTCTGCTCTGTCCCTCCAGCCGTCTGGGCCCGGGGAAGAGAGCTGCTAGTCAGATGGGGGACTACATCAGATGGGCTCCCGTGGCTATGGAGCCAAACGCTCCGAAGAGAGAGGGAAGAGGCTGCCTGCCTGGCAGCTACTGAAACAGCAGGGACTCCCACATATCGTGGAAGTGGTCCATGGTTTGGTCTCTTTCTCTGACTGGAGAGCAGGGGAGAGAGCTAAAGGACTAAGCAAAAGGCCTTCCTGTCTGAGGGCTGAGACCGAAACAGACGTCATTTACGTTTAATCAAAAGCCCACTTGTGTGTGGCTTGCAAGGTGGGACAGTTTAGTCAGGCTTTCTAGAAGAGGGCTGAGAACCTGGTCCCTTCCTTGTGGGTAGAGGTGTCATATTTGACAAGTGTATATGTGGATGTGGAGGGGTGGGTGTCAATGATAAGAAATTACGAACAGCAGTGAGCATGCATATCCAAGTCACATGGTGGAGGGAAGGAGGCTGCCTGTATTTGTTCCTTATGATCGTCTGTCGAGTGTTTGTGTGTCCTTCTGTGCTGGCGGGTCAGATATGGTGGAGGTCTAGACACATGGACCAAACATTCTGTCTGACGGGGGAGCGCTTGTTTCGAGGTTCATCTGATGGTTGTAGACCTTGATAGAACAGACCAGGCGAGGCAGGCTGGACCCATACCCAGTGTTAATGGTCCAGACTTCATTTCAAAAATCTGGTGTATGTTGAGCTATTGAAACCACTTGAAAATAGACTTTCAGCTCTTCTTTCTTCCATGTGCGTGCGCACTCAGTATGAAATGAATCATTTGTTAGTCTCTGAATGAGGCGAATAACTAGAATTTATCCTGAAACATTTAGAATGCAAGGTGTTGTTTTGTTTTTTGTCAAATATGTTTACACATATTTGGAAATTTAACTCTGGACCTCCCCTTGAGATGCTCAAAATGATTTATGAAAATGAAATGATGCCATCTGAGCCCCATGTCTCACAGTATGATTTAACAAACTGGTATTGAGCTTCATATCAGTAGAGTTTTGGGACATTTTGGGGCATTTGTTTTCTTTCTGAGAATCACATGAGGACATTAATGCCATTCATGCTCTTAGCACATGCTACAGTGGAAACGGGGGAAAACAGCTGCGCTGGCTCCGTTCAAAGGCGAAATCTGTGAACCACCAACCCTGCGGTGTCAAAGTGTCAAGTGTCAAAACGTTGTTTTGCCATTGTGTGTGGGACCAGGACTATTTCTTTTCCAAAAGCAAAGTTTCTAAAGTTTATTTCTTGCACATATAATAGAAACAAGATATAAGGAGTTTATTAGTGAGCTTCAGAGGTGTTGGTGTGTGGTTTGGACAGAGTGAGGCTAGCTGTTACATATCTACATATATCGCCACTGCAGCTTCATATTTACTGTACAAACATATGAGAGGTATTAAAAAATCTATTATTACATTTATCTATTATAATTACGGAAATCTGTGACACAGCAGGGTGCCACATGTTTGGATAGTGAAAACCAGTATCCTTCACTGAGGGGATCCCCAATGAGGGCTAACCTTGTCTTCAAAATATGAGCTGGCAGAGGAGGACACGCCAGGCTAATACCTTCAACCCTTGCTTGAATGTCCCCCACCTCCTCACCAGCACAACGAGCGATCACACCTTCAGTGCAGAGGCTGACAAAAGGGGAGCCCCGGGCTGATGTGGTCTTCATATAGCAGTGTGAGTGTGTGTTTGTGTGGGCCTTTGCGTGTGTGTGTGTGTGTGTGCTCTGCCGTGTGCTCCTGCGTTGTGTGTGTGTGTACGTGAATAGCTGTGTGGGGGACAATGCAACACGTTAAACCAATGTGGGAGGTGTGAAGACTGTTGCAGTCAAAATGAACAAAGAAGAAAACTGCTTTTGCTTTGTTTTCACGTTTTGTGAAATTGCAATTAATTATGTTTGTTGTTAGGCCATTTTGGTTTTAGCTAGTTGCCTATAGAGTTGTTAATTGTTGGATGTCAGAAATATTAAGTGGCCCGTCATGGAAAGAACAACCCGAGTTGCGTGAAAAAAAAAGCGCTGGTCCACACAGCCTGACGTGTACGTTGACAAGCCTAAATACAAGAATCTCAGTGTGAAGGTTTTTCATGACATGACGAAAGGGGGGCAAATCAGTGTACAATGCACGAGAATGTCAGCTTTTTTTCAAATTTTACTTGTGAAGCAATAGGTGTTGGTGTTGGGGTCTATAGGGTGTATTTCACCTGTGTGGTTAGCATGCAATGAGTCACCCAGAGCTGCAGAGGATGTGAGTGGGTGGTCTCACACCACCGTAAAGCTATTTTCTCTTTCACTTTCTCAACTGGATTTCACTGAATCTAATTCTAAATCACTTAGAGGGAGTTGTTGTGTGCTGTAAAATTGAAATTGTAGTGATAGTAGAATATTGGTGTAACAGATGTATTTATGGAAAGCAAACAGTCTCACAACTCTTTGCCATATTTAACAGTTAAACGTTCACATGGTCTCTGTCCACACACTTTCTCATTGATATAATTCACAGAAAATTTCAAACGCAGTTTAACGCCACCCCTCCAAAAGATATTCCCTCCTTTGGTGTTTTGATGATGGTGGTGAGCTATGTCTCTCATGGCGGCCCAAAGCAGTCGGGTTGAGATCTGGTGACTGTAGAGGCCATAGCATATGATTCACATAATTTTCAATCTGATCAAACCATCCAAGCGAAATCAGAGTTTTATGGAAAGCAATTTTATGTGATAATTTCCATGCTGTTATTTTTTTCACTCTGCCCCACACAGCTAAGTAGGCTTTTATCACAGCAGACATTTTAACTTGCCATAGTAGGAAAAGCACAGGTGTTACTGCTAACATTAATCATGGCTCTGATGTATGTATGTGTCCCAGTTAACCATGACATTAGGTGTTTCAATCAACCTGTTTTTATGTGTAGTTGCACAAAAAACAGTGCAGAAATCAAAATATCACTGAAACATTTTTAGACTTGGCTGAGCTGTATTGATAAAAACAGGCATGCCAACCAACTATTGAAACAGACTTAGCGAATAAATAATGAGGTTCATGAAGCATGTGACTTCAACATCCATTGAAGCATGGGACAAAAAACATTGGCAGACTAAAAGATGTGTGAGGAGCAATGAACGCATAAAGTAAAACTTGCTGTATTTTCCTCACAATAATATCTTTCATCTTGTGGTCTTCTTCTGCAGCAAATTAATGGCACCTGACTGACTGCAACCATCCACTGCTCATCTCACTGCTCAAGTCATAATAGTCACATAATGGTTGTGGATGGAAACAACCATTCATTCACATTTTGTTTTGCCAATTTGTTCAAAAAGTCAATTAGAAATACCTTGTCTAATGCAGTCACATACTTACAACTATGAGATGCCAACATCAGGTAAAAACAAAAATTCCCAGCACTCTAGATACTGTTTGCATTTATACTTTTACTTTTCTTTTCCAAGTTGATCTTTGGTGTAATGGAACTGAATTGTAAATTTGTGCAACTGAGATACCTTTAGATGTCATTATATTGTTCCTCTAATTCAGACAATGTGCTTTCATACTAAACCTTCATGGGGTTTTAGATGCACCACCATGTATTCAGAATTTGTGGCAGGTAGTGTGATGTTTTCCAGGTCAGGATGCCATCATTTAAACATGCATTTATCAATCTGTATATATCAGCAAGAATCTCTGAAAATTTCATCATTCTTTTTCTTTAAGTATTTGGGAAATTTTATGCCTCTATAATAAGTGCACAGACGAGAGATGACAGTAAATTAAGGGATAGAGAAATGCAGGCTGAACAAGAACTGTGGATGTTACAATTCATGGTTGATGCTTTAATAGCTCCATCTCTGGTGCACTTGTTCCGACACCATCCTGTTTTTCTCTGTCTAAAATGAGATCAGGCACACAACTCAAGTCAACCTGGCGCATTGTAGTTTTGAAAACCTGAGCTGACACCCTTCCCAGTTTGCATTGCTCACCCGTGACATTCTGCCAGTCTTGGCAGGGCCGACATGACACGGGGTTCAACACAAGGGTAGGCAGGCATCAGCCGACTCATGCCAATTAACAGCGATCTGCTCCCTGCACCTTGTAGCTTTCCGATTCCTACCATAAACAGGGTCACCAGTTGCTGCACCCGACCCCCCCTCACCCCCACCCCACCCCCTCCATCCTCGCGTGCGTGTGAGCTTGCATAGCCACGACTCCCACTGCAAGGATGAAGTGTGTGTGCATGTGTGTGTACTGTATGTGCGCTACGCTGCAGCCTGCTGGCCCTCCTCCCTGCCGAGGCCAGAAGGCATGCTCCCCGAGTCCTGCCAGCTTCTCCACAGTCTGGGGCCACTGATGTCAGAATGGCAGGAGCTTGTAGGCGGCTGCTATTAGTGAGTCCTCTTCACGCCGGATTCTGGAGTTCCATCAGCTGGTTGTGTAACTTGTTTCTTGTGGGACAGGGAGGGGGACACATGTCTGTGTATGTGTGTGTGTGTGTGTTCAGGAGGAGGGTGGGAGGAGGAGATGAGAAGTGATGGGGGCTAACTTTTGGCTCCAAGCGGAGCAGTGTGACAGGACCTTCATCCAGAGAAATGACTTGATATTGAGAATACGTATCAGCCGTTCAGCGATGCCTGAGGTGGATCTTTGCGTTTCGAAGTAAAACGCGGTCCCATTTTCGACTAAAAACACCTCGAACAGCTGTCCTCCCCACGCCTGTGTTTATGGTTCAGTCCTGCCTCCTGTATAGAGCAGCAGCAGGGGCGAACCATCACATTTGGTGCCCAGCGTGGGGGCGGTTGGTGAGCTGTCGAGCTCCAACTATCCCATGGAGCTTTTCTTCTGTCTTTTCAGTACAATTTTGACTAACCTCATTTGCATCTGCTAATTAGATCCTGTTAGCATAATTCATACACATGACACCCTTTTGAAGCTAATGAATAGATACATCTCCAGACAACTCGCAAAGAGCATTTAATGAGACTCAACTTACTCAAGAGTGCCTGATACTGTGAAGAAGAAAAGTTGGGGAAGAAAATCAGAGGCATTACATTTTACACAAGTCAGGTGTGAGTCAGATATTAAAAGTTGATAATGCGAAGATTTCAACATAATAATTCCAATGACTTGCTCTGACGGAGATTATACACATATTAAGTGCTGCACATACATTTAGATTATGTGCATGTTTTCTTTTCACGCTGAATAAAAAAAGTTTGAAATAACCATCAATCCATCCATTTGTAATAATATGACAGGACACTACAGATGGCAGGACATGGATTATAACTGTGATTCTGAAATACACAACCATCTATTTCTATTTAGATAAGCTATATGCAAAACACCTAATTATGAATATTCATGAGCAAAAACGGTAAATATGATTCATCTTATACAGCTGGGTATAATTCACAGAGGCAATGTGTAGAATAGAGCAGAGCCTTCCTGCCAGGTTGTCAAAACAGGAAGAAAAAAAGAAAAAAAGAAAAAAAAAAAAACCTCACCATGTACTTACATATTTGAGCGGCTGATCTCTCCATTATCAGGATGTGTTCCTGATGAGAGTTCACAGCTTTCACAGTTATCCCCTTTAGAGCAGGGTCACCGCAGGAGGTAAGTCTCTACTACTTAACACGCAGAGCTCCTCGTGCTTGTTATTTTTAAAGGTTCTTGCTCAGATCTGGCGATACGTTGAGCTGCTGGCTTCTGATAGTTTCACCAACCACAATGGAATAAGCAAAGTCTGCCGTGCAACCCTGTGGCTGCCACACACACACGTTTTATAAAGATGGAGATACAGTTACATGCAATGTGGGCTTGAATTAGTGTAAAAATGTATTATTGCAGACTTATTGCTCTTTTAGGTGGGTATTTTTTAGTTAATATAGTTTGTTATAGTTATATGTTACATTCAGACCTATGCATTTCACACTTGAATACAATTTTATTATTATTATTATTATCTTTTAGTGAATGCATTATGTTTAGACTCAGGTAATAAAATAGGATTGAGATTAAAAGATGTTGAAGTTATTCGTTTCTTTCGGACACCTACATTTTCTAGCTTCTTTTTTTTTTTTTGTTTATTAGATCCTGAACTGAAATACAGCAGATATATTGTGCGTCATATACTCTGTCAACCAAATGTGGAGATTAAAGATCATCCAGGGTGTGACAGAGTTAAATATCAGTAATATATAAAACCTTTATCAGTTCATTCATGCTAGCTTTTTCGTGTTGTTGATTCTTCTTGTACTCGCTGGGAAAGTACTCTACTGGGAGAATTATTTAGTGAAGAAACACATTTTATATTAGTGTTTCTATTAGTATTTAGGAGAAGAAACTAAATCAAGTGACTTGTAAATAGAAAAAAAAAACATAATTTATGTCTCATTACTACAAACTACAAACATTTGTCTTGTAGTTATAACTTAAAAATATACATTTCCCATACAGCCATCTACTTGGATTAGCACAAATTGGTTTCCACATTTAGCGGCTGTAGCGTGGAGTGTTGGAGTTCTGCTGTCATTCTGGTGTGGAGCTCCACCTGGCTGATTGAGTGAGGACCCAGCGGGGAGTCTTGAATCATCTCAGCTGAGGCCTCATGGCTTGGCCTGGCTGGAGCCCTCATGATGTGATACCAGAGCGAGCCAGGCCTGAGTGTGTTTGTGCCCGAGTGTGGGTGCGCATGTCTGTGCGGCTGCGTATCTGCGAGTGCGCGTGGATTTTGTCTCTGCGCGAGCCCGTGTATGTCTATACGAGTGTGCGCGTAGTGGTGTGTGTACTTTCCTACACGTGCGCGCCCGTGTGTGCGTGCATTTGAACCAGTGTGTGCGCACTCGAGTGTGTGTGTGTGTTTGCTCCCGTCTGCTCTCTCCAACCGGTTGATCTTTCACATTTCGCACGGGCAGGAGGGACAGGAGGCTGCCAGGCTGCGCCCGGAGCCTGGGTACAGTACGGTTAGCAATGCCCGGCATTCATTAGCACCTCCCAAGCTGTCTGCACTTTTACCAAACGCTCTAGCTAGCTAACATGCACTGGCTCCCTGCTCCCTGCTCTCGTCACCCCAGTAAAGGCCTTCACCATGCATTGGCTCCACTCAGCCACAGCTGAGGCCTCCAGTCTTGGCTTGGGCCATTTCAACTTTGTTACAGTTCAGCACAGTGACACAATGGGAAGCCAGGAAGCTTTGACAGAGTTCACAGAACTTTTTAGAGGAGGATTTAAATGCTTTTTTCTCCCTTCTTTTTACTCTTTCACAGTGTGTTACCTCATTCTCTGTGTCATCCAAGTTTAAATGGGACACTTAAGCTGAGAATATACAAGAAAATGTCACTCGTACCAGACGTGGATCTGATATTGCTCTTTGTGTTTCCTGTGTCCTGAGTGCAGGAACGATCAGTGAGATCTCTACCCACTCTTTTGTCCTGATGTCCAAACCTCTGTGTCATTAACTGAAGTAAATAAACCAAAAATTCAAACAGGGGTAATTAAATACTCAGGTTATGTAACTGGCTGATATTTAATGTGTCTGCTGCCTCTTAATGTGGATAGGCCATATGGATGTAAATGTGCTCTAAAGGGGGTGCGAGGGCGGCAAATATTCCCGCCCACTACCCCAAAGACCGGGGTTCATTTCTTGCGAGGAGTACCTCTGGTCTGGCCGTGCATGCCGAAGAACATAATTGGCAGTGTCTGCTGGCGGGAAGCCGGTGAGGGATCACGTCTTCGTCGCTGTGCTTGCAGCTCCTGGATAACGAACAGTTCGGTTTCATATCATGTCGGACATTGTAACCCAAAGAAACAACAACAACAATCTAAAACATGCTCGCATACAACCATAAAAAGCACCTTCAAATATATCTGTGCGACCAGGAGAAGAGCCCTCTAATACACATAGACACACACACACACAGTTGGCACTCTGCTGAGTGAGTCACTTGGTTTTTTTTACACTTTACACGATCATATGACTTAATGACAGTTCTCAAGGAAGGAGAGAAAGAGCTAAAAAATGAGACCTCAGGACTGAAGCTGTGATTCTACGGCAGGCAACATTACACAAGGCGTGTCTCACCTCATCACTCATCTCTTTGTTTTACACTTCCTCAACTCCCCTCTCTCTCTCTTACCCGCGCTCTCTCCCCTCTCATATGTTCTCTCTCTCCTGCCTCGCCTCTCATCTGATCCTCTCTCTTCCCCTCACAGGATCAACAGGCTGGGAATACCTCTGAGAGCTGCGACCGGGGTGCAAAGAACACAGCAGGAGTGGTATTTGCCAGTCTTGGCACTTCCTCAGCCAACTCCATTAAAGCCTGAATATACTCCTTCTGAAGTGCTTCCGAAAACCCCTTCAAACCAAACTTCTGAAACTCTTTCATGGTTTCTGAAAAGTGTAGACGTGAGAAAAAAAAAGTTACAGACATGAATGAAATCCTCCTGCATGTTTTCAGCATCATTGCCAGGGATCCATTGACAAGAGCGGCCACGTATCCATCCCTCGAATTCAAATGGCTGTTAGTCTAAAGTGCAAGTAAAATAACTTTAC
>JBAJHX010000040.1:14473506-14489644 GCA_037176925.1 Amniataba percoides
CAATCTGTGCATCACATGCAGGTACAACAACACCCCTGGTCATAGAAATAATGACACACAACAGGGTTTTTTATACAGGTTTTGGTTCATTTAAAGCGTATATGACTTCTATGTTTCTAATTCTTGCCTAAGTACCTGCTGCACATATGTTATCATCACGCTGTTGCTATTTCTGTTTGCCACTGTTGATACAAACTCATCATCTGCTCCTTGTGGAGGGATTTTTAAAAAAGGAACCAGGGAAATTATGAATAGTTTTGCGGGGCCTTTTAATGAGGTCACAAATGGCAGATTACTGCGTGACAATCGCAGAACACACAGTGTTATCCTCTGAGACTTTTTAGCGCGGACCCTTATTGGGCTGTTTAGTTTGAACGGAAGCAGCAACACCGGCTCAGAAGGATGAGAATTATTGGAGTCGTTTTAAAGGGCATGTTCATTGTCTTTGGCACTAACAAGCTTCATCTGAGCTCTAACAACCTACCAGCATAAAAAAAGAAGCTATCAAACGAGACATTTAAAATGACTTGGAGTACTCCGCTCAATGTTTGCTCAACCGTAACCATTGTAATTCACTCTCACTGCTACTTGTCAGTCTCATTTACTCCAGCAGCAGACGCGGCACCATAACGCGCGCCTGCAGGCGACCTTAAATTCTAGGGGTGTATTTTTTTTTGTTTTTTTTTAAAGGATATGGTAATATGGACTGAAGGTTTGCGCCACGGCTTCATAGTGCTCGTTTAAGGCACACCATGCTCACCCTGTTCTTCCATGAGCAAATCCATCTGTTACCCGGATTCACTGTAGCATGCCACGCGCCCTGACAAACACTTTTGAAATGTAGTTTCAGGCTAATCATCTCAATAGAAGACAACCCGAGAAAAGCTGTGCCGCCACATCCTGCAGCGGGAGGGGGCTAATGACAAGCGATATGGAATGTATTTAACTAGTGAGCCGCGTCATTCTCAATACGCTCATGATAAAAAGATGGATGTGGAGGGAGCAGAGAATCTGAAAACTAATTAACACTTAAGTGCATGACAAGGCTGTCAGGTCTGTTATGTTGAGTTTAACAATTCAGTTCCGTAGATTTGTTTTCCTAATTTATATTTTCTTTGACTTACATACTGAACGTGATATTTGATTTATTTACGACTGATTTGGTTGTATAAGTTGTCATACTTAATAAATCCTGTATTTATTTTGCAATTTTCACTCATTTCAATTAATATTTTTCCATCGAGAAAAAAAAAAAAAAAAGAGAAAACGAGGGTTGTCACAAACATGAAAAGCGAGTGAGACAAAGCTGCTTTTTTGGATCCGCAAACATCCGCAGTGGCAAAGCTGCAAAAAGGCCACCGCTGACTTGAACTAATTTTAGGTGATGCCATGCGCGCAGGACAACCTGCTGGGCCCAAAATGGGCCTTCGCCATACCACGACAAACAAGTAGTGGGCGAAAAGAGAAAGGGAAAATTGATAAATGCAGCAGCCCACGCCAGTTTTCTTTTCCAAGTGAACAATACCATCATTGTTCAGCAGGGGCTCTGGCACGGCTCTCATGGTGGCGGTTGATTGTTTTGTAAAATCAACAACTTAGAAAATAGATTTCTGAGATTTCTGGCTCCCGTTACCAATGTGGGCAGACTACATACATCTTTTAAAAACAATGTCACCTTATACCATACAAGCTGAACGCAGGAAGCAAATTATGGTTTAAACTGCAAAAATAAAAGTGGCGATTATTTGCATAAGGGATATATATATATATGTATATATATATATATATATTTTTTTTTTTTCATTTTCAAATGTATATTTCTCAAACCTTTATATTCCTCACCGCCCAGGACAGGCCTTCATCACCCTGTGTCTGTGCATCTGCAGGCTGCATCACGTCAGTTCCCTTTCTCTTCCAGCTCACCATGAGCTGTTTGGGCAGATGCTAAATGCGAACAGCGTACCCAGTCCCGGCTCCCTGGATCCACCCCTCACTCCACATTCAGCACCTCGGCCTTTGTCTGCTTTAATTGAGCCCCCCACTCCATTTAATGGCCTGTTTAATACTTATTGAAACAGAGCTAGCGCTGGAGGTTAAATACATCTTAATGCACTGCGTTAATCCTTTCATTAAAAGCAATATAAAGCTGGTTGAAAGCTGCAAGATTGCCTCCATTAATTAGGAGGGTCTCTCTGCCCCATTGCTCGGCCAAGCCGTGTGTCACCGCTTTAGACGGTGGGAGAGGGCTGCAGAAAGAAAGGCCGCCGTCCGTACAAACTGCTAATACGACTGGCAGAAATGGATAAAAGAGGAGTTTTATTTTGCGAGGCATCAAAAGAAACCGTGGTTGTACAAGCTTCAGTGCACTATGCTCTTTGGTAAAATCTCACAGTTGTTGGTGGGAATAGAGACGGGGACAAGGTGTTTTTTTAATAAAAAAAAAATAAGAAGGCATTCAGTAGGTGCTGAAAATCTTTTTTTTTTTAAAGCACCCATTTTATGTCACGCTTAATTTGTTCCTGTTTATATCAAAATTTAATTTGATTAATTGATTTAGGATCAATTCAATAACTTGAATGATTTGATCGTTTCCCACACTAATGTTTGCGTGCCATGAATAATTTCTTTCATCATTCAAAATTCACTCAGTTTACACTTGTATTACATTCTCTACCTTGAGACTCATTAATGCAAATGCTAGTCATTGTAATTTACCAGCTAGGATAATTTGTTTGTTTTTCACAGGGTGGAGAGTTGGCACTGCAGCATTTTGATCCCCGCGCTGCTGTTCCTGACTCCTGTACAGAATGACCCTCTCTCCATAGCGAAGGCGGGCAGGCCCAGCGTAGACTTGTCTGGGCTCCAAGCCACGCTCTACGGGTGAGGGCGTGTGGTCACAACACTCCTACGCCCCGTGTCCCACCCCCACCCCTCCCTACACACACACACACACACACACACATGGAGACACACACACTCACAGACACACTCCCTCGCGTTCTCCCCAAATCCAAATCCAGCTCCTTCAACCTCCCATCCTCTTCCCTTCCGCTGAATTTTGGACAGACTGAGTGCCCGCTCCTCCTCCTCCTTCTCCTCCTCCTCCTCCTCCTCCTCCTCTGTACTTTGTACACTTCAGAAGGTAAGAGCTTACAGGGTCACGCCAGGCGACAAAAAAGGAAGACTCGCCTCAGCCTCCCATCTCCACACCCAGAAAAAAAAAAAGGAAAAGTTTCAGATTGTGTCAGATATGCTGTGCATAGTGTGCTCAGAAACTATTGTCAACGCATCAACCTGCATAACCTGCAATTACGGTCCAGCTGACATGATGTCGGGAGAAGTCTGAGGCCTCTGAGGACAACTCCTCTCTGGAGTCACATAAGCAGATTGCAGTCATCTTGAAAGCTGCTCTACCACCACCCCCCGACAACCAACCCCCCACCCGCGTCCCCCGCCCTGCTGCTGCACTCCGCTTTAATTTCCCGACACTTTGAAAGCTTTTCTCACTGTATATTTTATCACTTTTTCTTAAGACTTGCGCTAGCTACGCCTCAGCTCCTTTTAAAATACAGAGCCAAAAAACAAGACAACTCGCTTCTTGGATTCTCTCTCTCTCTCTCTCTCTCTCTCTCTCTCTCTCTCTCTCTCTCTCTCTCTCTCTCTCTCTCTCTCTTCCCCTCTCTCATCCCATTGTGAACAGGCTTATTGGAAAGAGCGCACTTAACAGAAGAATTTCACACTGTATTAGAAGAATGCATCTTTTCACACCTGTAAATATCTTGTCTAATCTGCTTGGTAACCAGCCCCTCTGAGGGAGGGCCACATGCTGTACAGCAGAGGGGCGATGGTGGAATTTGCTTCCACTGCCAGGGTGAGAAACAGAATAGACAATAATGCTACACAGTAATCTTTTAAATCGCAGAAAAGAAAATGGGGTGAACATATAGGAGAACTGCGCCGCCATGTCTTTGTCTCCCAATCGTATGTGCGAGCGCGTTCATTCATCATTTGCTGAAAAAGTTGAATAAATAGCAGCAAACACCGTCTATTAATTCCTAACATGCGGTCGGTTAATGTTATGTGATTGAAGTGTGACAAAAAGTTGTGAGGTTTATTTATTTATTTATTTTCGTTGCTGTTGTGATGGAGCTGGTAGATCTGTGGGCGTGTAATCGCACCGAGGTAGAGACACTCCGAGAGAGACACACATTACATCTCGATGTGCCAACAAGTTCAGGAGTGAAATCCTGTGGATGCGAGCACATGTAAAGTCATCATAACATTGGAACAAGGTTATCTGAGAAATGGCAGTTTATGTGGCAGTTTATGTTTTACCTTCATGAATAGAAAATATGCTGACTGATTGGGACCATTTTGCACATGCGCGAGCGACACACAAGCACGACACACACACACACACGGATACACTCAGACACACCCCGATGCAAAACACGCTCCAGATCACCTTAAAATGAACACAAATATTACAATATCACACTTTTTTTCTTTCTTTTCTTTTTCTTTTTCTTTTTTTTTTTTACAAATGTTAACAACACCAGATTCCCTTTTCCTGAATTGTCGGCGAGCGCTGAGCCTCTCAGCTGTCAGACAACACACAAGTCATGACATGTGGCTATCGATCATTCCTCCAATCAATCCATCAATTGACACGAGTGCTGCTGATGAACAGGTGAAATTTCAAGAGGACAAGTGTCAGCATGCCTGATACAGAAAACACCACTGCTGCCTCTTTGTTACCCCCCTCTTATGGCTTACAGATATCTCTAATTGCCTACACACCCCCTCCACCACCCCTCCGCAACCTTCCACCATGCCCCCGGCCAGAGCAGGGGCAGAATGGCAGTCGGCGGACCTTGGGAGAGTGGTCTCGGCTGGGGCCCCCTCACTAACACTCAGCCCAATGTGTTAATAGATCCAATGCCATCTTATTTTCGCACTTCTGCGAGACGGCAAGGGGCGGCCAGGCGGGATCGGCTGTCTGCCGTACTGAGAGAGCTGGAACAAGGGGAGGAGGAGGAGGAGGAGGAGGGGATGGAGGGAGGGGGCAGCTCTGGGTTCACAGCACTCTACCGAGGAGGTCAACAAGAAGGCAGGGGGCACAAGTTCAACTGTGTAACACAGAATGATGGGATCAGAAAGGGAGGGGTGCAGATGTATGAATGGATGTGATAAAGTGTGGGTGGATGGATGGACGGATGGACGGACAGGCAGGAGGATGCTGGGCTGCATCTGCACAATTTGCTAAGTTGGATGGTAAAGAATATTTAAAGCTTCTCTTTTCAGAAAACAAAAACATTAGTCTTTTGTAGGTGAGAAATACGACCCGTATTTTCCGTTTTACAGTCCTTTAAAGAAAAAAAACACAGCAACCACCA
The DNA here is from genome assembly GCA_037176925.1 of Amniataba percoides. NCBI lineage: Eukaryota > Metazoa > Chordata > Actinopteri > Centrarchiformes > Terapontidae > Amniataba > Amniataba percoides. The sequence continues at coordinate 14,478,903 of JBAJHX010000040.1, forward strand.
TCGCCATACGTTTACATTTAAGTGACGAAGTCTTAGGAATTATGACCCTCGTCCAAGAGGAGCAAAAGAGGAAGCCGAGGGATGTTATGGAGACACAAAGTCATAAAAAAAAAAGACATAACGTCAAACTTTAACTTGAGAAGCTGCTGTCAGTGCTGGTTTCGTTATTATCAGCGTCTGTAAATGTTCATTAAATTTTCCAAGTGTTTCTTATTGTAATCATGAACACGAAGGTCCCCCAACCTTAATGAAACAGTCATTTTAATCCAAACCATAATCAAGTCGTTTTTACGCCTACACATGGGGCGTAAAACTGCAGCCGTGAGACTTGTTAGGTCGGTGGATGGTTGGGGGAATGTACAGTGTGAGACTTTTTACGGCGCAGAGACCATGCTTCATGTCTTGTCTTCTACCAACAGACAGCATTTCAACTTTTGCAAGTTTTAACTAAAACATAACCATGGAGGTGACACCCGTATGAGTCATTTAGGAACAATTGTGTGGGTATGTGTAACCCACAAAGGCAGAGATACAAATTGTCGGTCCATAAAAAAGGTGAATCACGGCTCACCAGTGATCCTCTTTCACATCAGATGACTTCATAAAATTGTATTAGTTTAATAGTAAGTAACCAAAGTGTCATTTAGCTGTTTCATTCTCATTTGTCATAAAGGAAAACAGCATACACTCATAATTATATGTGGAAAAATACATCACAGGGGTGGCAGAGATACTCATCTTTTACAACATCTGTCTCAGTGTACCAAAAAGTGCTACCTAACCTTGTTTGCTTGCTTGCTTGTGCAGGGTGAACAAAAAGAGCTTTTTGAGTATATGGAACAATTTGGGTTTTCTTGCTCTTACTATGCTCCCACCATTACCGTTGGCCCATCCGCCTTCACAACCGAAATGAATAATTTTCAGCTGGTTCTCTGGGAGCCATCAGAAATTGTTCTGGGAAATGAAAGGTTACCAATTGCTTGAGACAAATTAATGCGGCGTGGAAATATAAGCGCGCTAGATGAAATGGCCTCATCTCATGTTGCTCACCTAAAATGCACCGACTGACGATCAGTGCAGTGACGGCGTATCAGAGTGTTGATTTTTATTTTAAGTTTTGATCTCTCGAGGGGCCTCTTAGTGTGAGGACCTGAGAGGCAGCAGCAACAGTCACACTTTTTTCTCTTACCATTAATTTTGTTCACAGTTGAGCGAGTCACATGCAGGAAGCAAGTCACTTTTCATAAGAGAAAATGCTTCTTGATGAATAAAACTAACTTTTATCCAACCAGTTCAGCTAAGAGAATGAAATAGGAGATCATTTGGGGGGAAAAAAGCAAGTAGAAGAGAGGAAAACAAACTTAAATACTGAAATGAATTAATTCAGACTCCATGGAAAAAAGTATCTATATCAATATTTTTTAATGTAACTTTCATTTACACTTTTTTTTAATATATTTCTTGTGCTTGTATGTGAGTTGTAACATGAAGTGCAATTGCCTCAAATGATTTGCGTCGTTTTCTTCTTCAGTCTGCACCACTCCGAAGCTGAACAGGCCCCGTGAACGTGATCACCTCAGTACTTGCCAGAAGAAAATCAATTGTGCTCCAAAAAGACCACTGAAAACACCTACATCGTTCAGATTGTTTTGCAAGAGATGCGGAATCCCTTGTTCGCTTGCAACGCCCACACGGTATCAAAACATTAGTCATCGGTATCACACCTGTCAGTCCAGAGGGGTTCCTCCAAAGTCACAAGTGCTTTCTTTCTGTGTGTGTGTGTGTGTGTGTGTGTGTGTCTTTGTCTTCCCGTTGCAGCGCGACATACGTAGGCCTGTGCTTTTTCATGTTCATTTTCAAGTCATGTGTTGCCAGTCAAGTACTTTTGGATGCTGACGGCGGGGTTTTGTCAGCTTAGTTGTGGTTTGACACTTGAGCTGCTCATAGTTCTTTAGCCAGTAGAAACTTCTCGGACAGGCATCTGATTCCCCCCCACAGGAGTCCATTTTAATCACTTAAAGCAACAAAAAAAATCATTTATATTTACATTTTATATGATATATTTCACATTACCTGTAGTGTTATTTGAGATTCACAATATTCTTCCAGAATTACAGTCAAAATAAACACCACTCTTTATGCAAAAGACTTTCATTCTTCTCTTGAAACACTGTGAGCCACTTATTGACAGTATCAAATGATTTTTTTTACCTTCAAAACAAGATGACAGTATGAGAACAGCATAGAAAGGAAATGGAGGCCCTTTTGGTGATCATTATAACACACTGACAGCACAGAGTCATCACCCATGGCAAAAAAAAAAAAAAAAAAAAAAACATTCATAAGAGCTGCTAATGGCTGAAAGCTGAACAATGTGTCGACATGCCAGAGCAGAATCAGTGCTGCATATGTGTTTTTTTTTCTAAATAAAAGTTTGTGTAGAAGAATTTTTTGTTCTTCAGCTCTGGTGGCATTTGTCTTCCAAAACAGGCGTATTTAAAATGCAACGAAGCTTTCTCTCACTTGTCATAGTGTCAGAATGCCTGATTAGCTCTCAGGAGAGAAACTAATGGGACTTTCAGATCCTCTTAGATTTAATTCCCAAAATGTAAAGGTTAGAAAGATCATAAAGTATAAAAGTTCACATAGACACTCTGAAGTGTCAGGAGGAAGGGTGTGTGGGGGTTTCGGTAGAAAGCAAAGGAGGAGCAGAGTTTGGCTCAGAGCCAAGTGTGTCTCAAGCATTTTGGGTCCTCACCTTCTGCTGCCCCTGTCAGGCTGGTCATGGTCTCCCTCTCTAGGCGTCAGAGATGCAAAGTGACAGCCAGGGTGGCTTCCATGTCAGTGAGGTGAGACTAGGCTCTCCGGCTAGATGCCCTGACCAGGACCACCCCTTTGGGTCTGCCGCGTGTGAAAACAGAAAAAAAAATCCTCACGCCGCAGTGTCTCACCATGATTATATTGTCAGTGCCCCCTCCTAACCTGTAAGATATCCCCACCTCCTCCTCCTCCTCCTCCCTTCTTTCAGCTTCTCAGAGATCCAAGTGGCAGATTAGCATGCTGTCATCAAAGTGACAGAGTACTAAAACATCCATTAATCTTTTAATCGGAGCGACGGTAGGATGGGGGAAAGGAGCATGTGAGGTTCTGTGCGTTGGTATGACAGAGCTCGCCTTGCAGAGGTGAGAAGTGACAGAGACTTGTCAAAGGTCACAGTCGGCCAGAGGCCAGCCCCACTGCGCTGTCAATCCAGCGCTGCTCTTTTGTGGCGGCGCTCGATGAAGCAAAACGCATGAGCACACAGACGAAACGCACTCATGCTTTCATTTACACCCACCTATTTACACCGCGCCTTTCATACACGCCACATCATGCATACATTCATGTATGTGCACATGTACTTTGACATTGTGATGAAACTAATCATTATTGGACATTTAGCACAGATTACAAGTGCTTCTTAACTGTAAATCTGGGTTTGACAGAGGCAGGTAGACTTCTTTGTGTCTCCTCACTTCCTCCGATGAGCTTTGTGCTGGTATACACACTCACACACACTCACACACAAGAGCCCTCAGCTGTTTTGAAAACAGGTAACTGCAGATGGACAAGTGCAAGTAGTGTGTGTAGGGGTGTTTATTTAGTTTGATTTGGCACACTCCCATAAATTGATTTTTGAAAACATCAAGGTCCCTTTTAATGACTGTTTCCTGCATACTTTAATGTAAACTGTGATTTCTGTGCATTTTTAGCCATGCTGCCAACGTATCTCTAGGGATGGCGGTATCGGTCTGAGTTCAGACTGAAATGTCTCAACAACTATTTGATGGATTGGCATAAAACTGTAAACAGACATTCATGGAGCTCAGATAATAAATCCTCCAGACTTTAAAGATCCCCATAGATTTTCTTTAGCGCCACCAAGAGGTTTTTCTCACGTGGTTTCAGGTGAAAGGTCATGACAACTATTGAGTGGGCTGCCATGAAATCAATTTAAAGTTTGGCGATCATATACAGAAAACCATGACCATGTGCCTGCAAAATTAACAACATCTCTATTTCCTTAAGTTTACTGATAGTTAGCTAACATTCATACAACACAATAAAATTGCAATGGTGAACATTATTAGTGCGGTAGGATTGCCATTGTGAGAATGCGGAAATATACAGTATACTTTGTATTTTTTAAGGCCTATTTGATATGGTGGCAATGGCAAGAGAGTTTTAATCCAGTAGATCCCAAAGGTCTGGTCTAAATGTGTTTCTGTATTGTGTAAATAGGAATAAATGCAGTGCTAAACAGTAAGAGTGTAAGGGATAGCTGGGTCTTGACATCCTTATGCATCCTTCACTCTCTGAAGTGACACACGTACACATGCATGACTCACATAAACCCACACACTGCCCTTCAGAGTTTTTGTCTCCCCGCTGAGAGGCAGTAATGTCAGTGTTTGTGTTGGTCAGCAGGGTCTCTGTCCACACAGTCAGCGGGGTCAGCGGCCCCACAGCAGGACCTGGACACTGGGAGAATCACAGGGAGGGGGGCAGAGGGGGCACCAGCTCAGGTTCTGAGGGGTCCGCTCATCTTCAAATCCAAGCCAAGGCCTCCGATGCCAAGCCAGTCTGTCAGGCCCCCCTCTCGCTGCGGTTCTGGCCTCGACACCCTGCAGTTATGGAGGCATAAACTGGCATAGGCCAGCATAAGCTTCCTCGTGGCGCTGCATATGATTAACTGGACCATTGGGCAGCTTGGCCTGGTAGAGGCCCAGGTCCTGGGCATGAGTCCACAGGGCACGGGCAAGGACAAGGGAGGCTTTGCCAGGGTGGAGGCAGATCTCTCCTCTTGTTTACATTTCATTTTTTTCGCAAAATTTTGTGCTGACTTTGAGCGAAAAACAGTTATATTCTCAATTGCATCAGATGGATCCCTCTGCCAACATCAGTGTCTCACACTTTCTGAAGCTTATGTATGTATGTGTAAAATTCTTCAGATGCTAGCTAGTCAGGTTTTTACAAGTAGAGAAGGTGCCAGTGAGTCAGAAAAATGTGTCTCGAATGATGGTTAAGGTGTCTCATGTTTAGTATATACACATTATTCACAAATATAAAATAATATAGAGTATTGGGCCATAAAAATGTGTTTGATGTTATTGTGTAGTTTATATTGATGATGAGTTTTAATGATAATTTCCATACCAACTACAACATTAACATTAACATAGTAGATAAAAATTTACATATTCACAACCCGGAGCTAGATATTTCAATATTTGCAGCAAAGTTTGTTTGGTAAAGTGTTAAAAACAGATCTGCTGCTTTAGATGAGAAAGAGTTAAGCAGCACATTGATGGGTTTTAAAACAGCAGTCCAAAAAGCTGCCTTTAAACATGAACAAGTCTTTTTCCTTCACACCTCCAACTTCACAAGTGTGACTTCCGTCTGTTGCGTCTCTCTCTCTCCATCTTTTTTTTCTGCCTCCCTCCTCCTTCTTTTCTTCTCTTTCCCTTAATGTTTTTCACTTGCAAATCTCTGCGCCTGCTTTGCAGGAGGAGATTGCGTCCTCCTGCAATGTTGTGTCCTCTTCACCGTCGAGATGCCCGACCAAAGTTTCATCAGCTTCCAGGTCACGTTCGCGTTAACGCTGGTAAATTGCAAAATTGTTGGCCCGACATCCACGCTACTCCGCTTTTTACACTTCTCCTCAAAAACAGAGAATTTCAAACCTGATTTTCAGACATGCTGAATATCAATTTAAAAATGCAGGTCTCATATCGTGAGGCCTCCAAAGCATCAGTCTGTAGAAGATCACAAAGCACCTGTGATCACATCACTATTTAATGCTTGGGCAGATGTTGGACAACAAGAAAGAGAGACATCATTGACAAACACCTTGCATTTTCAGCTACGTTGAGAAACAAAATAAGCAAAAGACGACAGAATTGAGCAAAGTTATTGTTAAGCTTGTCAAAAAGGTCTGTCTGTTCTACTCCATTATCCTCAAGAGATGATTTTGAAGTTTGGCAGTAAAAAGTGATTTATATTTTACTTCTTTGAGGAGTGGACATCTGAAAACACGTTGATGGAACGGGCAGAATTAACTAATTTATCTTGATTTTGTTGATGTGGACGCACTTGCACTTCCCCCTCTTCCCCCTGCATCCAAACCCCTCCAGCCCCTCACCCTTCTCTCCTCCTCCACCTCCCTCTCTTCCTCTCCCTGAGGGCAATGTGGTATTTTTTCCCTCAGCCGGCCCCCTCCCTGGCCCTGTGCTGTCACTCTGGATGGCTCCTAGCATGCTGTGCCCCGCTGTGATTGAGCATTACGAGGTGTTTCACGCCTCCGTGCATTAGGCGAGACGACAGGGAGGGCGTTGGGTAAATGATACGTATGGATCGTAAGGGCAACAGAGTTCACGGCTGGGTCAGGTCAGAGGGAGGAAGGCGATGGTCCTGCATCCTGTGACAATCCATGCATACACACATGCATGTGCACACCTTCATGCCATACCACCTGTACTCAATAAATGCACACACCAAACATACACACATACAACACCTGTATGTACATGTACAGGTACACACACCAACATTTGTGCATACATGCGTGCTCCCGGAGCGACATCACGGATGGATTGACAGAAAAACTCACTGACATTTTATTTCACATGCAGCAGCCACAACACTGGTATTTATAGAGTTAATAAAAGATGGCAAACGCAACCAGATTGTACACTCTTTCCAGCCCACTCAGCGAGAACCATCACAAGGTCCACCGAAGTTGATGCAACTCATTTTCACATTTTTAAAATAGTGACTACTCGCTTTCCTTTGTTACCATTATCACTGCGTCTCTCAACAAAATCCAGCATGAGGACGAGAGAAGGAGTAAATTATGGATTTTAAAACCACACACACTTCGGTCTGGTCTTAATCCGTCCCCATGCATGAACAGGCGAGGCCTGTTTGAGCCGGTGAGAGTGTGTAATTAATGTGCTGTGACGAGGGGCTTCTGCCCAGTGACAGTGAAAGACCACCTACTGGCTTTTAATACTGCCTGTCAATGTGGCCACAGGACACTCAATACAGGCCTGTTTCAGCTCGGGGGGCTGAATGGATGAGAGCTATGCGGAGAGACAGGCACAAAAAAGGAAAATGAAAAATTAATTTGAATGTAAGTCAAGAATTACATAATTTTCCAGAAAATTCATTTAGAAATACTCCTCTAAATGAGGAGCTGCTTATCTAATCTTTACATCTGACAGAAATGAACCAAATTCAAAGCCATGGAGGTTAAAAGTGTCAATTTTGATTTGATAGCAGCGGTTTGAAGCCATGGTGCACCGCCAGATCTTGTCTGAGTTTTACAAACTCGTTTACACTTTTGTGGGCGACAGAAACGTGCTCGGTAACGCTCTGGTCTCGCCTGCTCAACCTCTTTCGTCACCACCACGCCCTTTTTCTTTTTTTTTTTTTTAACACAGACACACGTCAGTGAAAGCACAAACACAAGTTTAAATAAACGCACGCACAAGGAGAAAGATGACTTCAAACTCCCGTGCATTTACACACATAAACGCACAGAGTCACTCACGTTCAGTCCCTCAGACATGCCCGCAAAATGACATTTCGTTCACGGCTGCTGTAGATCATGCAGGGTCACGGCAGTATATGTGATGTGCTAACAGCCATTTGACCTGATTTGCAGTGAGTGTAAAGCAGCTCCTCCTCCCGTGAAGTACCATACATATACACGTGGAGAGAGCAAGACAGAAAACATCCTCAGAAAAATTTCACATATGCATTTGTTTTTTATCAGCTTACATGCACATTGCCACTATTGTGCTGCTTTCACAAATGGCGGGAATCAATCAAACGCTGCAGCATCGCTCTTCTGGCGCAGAAGTACTCAGGCGGCCTTTGTCGACTGTTCCGGTCTCATCCCGCCTCACTAAGTGCCTGTTGTGGGTCTCATTGACATGCTCTCCATCGGCTTTGCCTTTTGTTTTTTATGTCTGCACATACTTCTGACATGACTATTTCAGCCTGAGTAAGCAAACATGTGAGCGCGCAGACAAGGACACACGGCTCCAGGTCGCATTGTATCACCACACCTGCGATATGAAGGACCCAGAGTACCAGGCCAGACGCCGAGAGTTAAGTATAGGCTCTTGTATCCAGGCGCCTTGTACAGCTGTAGGGAGGAACGACTCCCCACTCCTTGTCTCTTCCTCTGCTCTGGGAGCGAGTGTGTGTGCTCGCCGCAGCTCTCCGGATCAATACGGCCGTCCGAGAGCCATCGCCTGCCTCCCTGTCAGTCTGCCTTGATGGCTTGTCAAGGTCTCTTGAGTGTCTGGAGGATTTTAAGTCTCTGCTTGTCACTCTTAGGTACTCCTAATTTTCCTATCTACCTGTTTTTTTCCCCTTTACACACACTCTCCTTGCCTTATTCTTTCTATATCGGTTCCTTCTCTTCTGTTTTTTTAATTTTTTTTTATTTTCCTCCCCCCTCTCTCTCCCTTCCTCTTTCTCTCGGTCCCTCTCTCCCTGGCTGCCTGCAACCCCGGGGCTTGACAAGCTGGCCGGGCCGCCGCATCTGCCAGCACATCTTTAGCGGCTTGGCAGTGAGGAGCGTCCGTCACAGGTTGTAATCAAACCTGCCTGGAAACTGAGCAGGAGGAGAGAGGAGAGAGGAGAGGAGGAGGAGGTGGAGGGAGTGCAAGTGAGGGGGAGGGCCCCTCCTTCTGCCTGATTAATCATAATGTAATTTTAATTAAAAAGCACAGTGTCAAAGGGTTTAGCTGCCTGAGAAGTGAGCCCAGATTGCCACGCAGCAGCAGCCCCCTCAGTCTGCGGGCAGGAAATGCGTCCTGACAAATCCAGGCGCCCGGGCCAAGAAAAACAAAGGCCACCATTACCGGGATATTGTCATTGAGGGAAGAGCAGGGGTGTGGGTGAGAGTTAGGAGGGGTGACACGGATGACGAGGGGACAAGGAAAAGGAAGGAGAGCAGGGACGGGATGTGGGGACATGCAGAAGAAAAAGGTTGGGGGGGTCACACTGTCATGCCAATTGGTGCTCGGCGCAAACGCCCGTGTCATGCAAAGAAAGAGTAGAGGCAGAAGTGAGATGCAGGCTCTGGCATCGTCTTTTATCAAGGGTGGATATCGTAAGCTTTTGTGAGCGATGCTGTAGGCTGGGGGCCTCATTTTTTTTTATTATTATTTATTTATTTTGATGCTTAAGTTTGTTTACATCTCAGGTGCATGTAGAGTCCACTCAGTGTCAGGCCGGGCTATATTTATGCCACCTGAATCAGGCTCGCTGCGTACTGCGGTGTCGGCTCCAGGCCAAGCTGTGGTTGAGACGATGGTAGCTGCTTGAGACAGGGCAGAAGGAGCGTGCGGCGTCACGGGGGAGGGAGGCCAGAGGGCTGCAGCCAGGGCTGGGGCGAGTTTCTGAGGAGACGTGGGGTGTCAACATGGCTGAGTTGAAAGCGAAGCCAAACACTTGTGGTGACATGGCATTACCCTGGGTCATGGTGACAGATTAGGAGGATTACAGACATGGGTGAATCGTGGCTCTGCAGGGGGGCCCATAAGGTATATTATTTTGGATGAATACGTGTGTGTGTTGATGTGCACAGCGATGGAAGAAGCACTCAGGTCTTTTACTTATGCAGTAAAAGTAACTCCCATTATAACTCAACTAAATAAACTAAATAAAGTTGTAAAATTAGCTCCACCCTGACGACACTTAAATACGAATTTCACTTTGTCCTGGATCGAAACAGAAAGAACTAGATGAAAATAAAAAGAAAAATGCGTTACATAAGGTGAGCCTAAACATAAGTAAGTAAAGGTACGGCAGTATTCTCAACACCACACACCTACCACAGTAAAATCCATTATAAGGCTCTTTTCAGTGTGTAGAGTGAGCATGGTTGTAATATTATTATGCATTATAGTATTTTATTAGTACTGTAATTCACAAAAAGCAGCATTTAATATTTTGGGTTTGCAAGGTTGTTCCATATTTTACCCAACTGACTGATGCTCGATGATTTGCATGTAAACCCTGAATCAGCAAAAGTGAGTCGCAAATATGGCTGTCAAATAAAAAACCAGCGAGCAAACTCACTCTGAAATGTTGTGATGTGTAACAAGTGTTGTACAATAACACATATCATTAAGTACAAGTGAGACAAAGTTGTACTTCTGTACTTGTGCTTGGTTACTTTTCTCCACTACTTAAGACACACAGTTTACATCCAGATGATGATTTGTAATGTTTTGACTGTATAGCTGGAGACAATAAGAGGGTTGACTTGTTTTTCCTGCTAACTCTACTTTACTCTACAATAAAAAAGAAGCAGATAAGAACATGATGTCTATAAATGATAGATGGAGAGTGAAGGTGTAGTATACATTGCTGGAGCAGATAGACACACCCCCAGAGAGGAAAAGGGGCTAAAAGCTCAGTGTTCATACCCTCCGTTCTGTTTCTCTCCGTGGTTTTGGGGGTGGAAGGACTGGATGACCTTTGAAGAGAAGGAGAGGGGAGGAGGATACAGAATAGGGGGGGTCACCAGTATCCGGATGGTGTTAGGGGTGGGGTGTGTGTGTGTGTGTGTGTGTGTGTGTGTGTGTGTGTGTGGGGGGGGGGGGGGGGTTTTTGGTCTGAGTTTTTGGCGGTGAAAGACCGTGAAGTCCCCCCCACCAAACCCCAAAGACCGGAAGAGCCCA
>JBAJHX010000040.1:14489744-14500632 GCA_037176925.1 Amniataba percoides
CCCCCCCCCCCCCCCCCCCCCCCCCCCCCCTCCCCCCCCCCCCCCCCCCTCCCTCCCCTCTCTCCCCCCCTCTTCCTTTCCTTAGGCTGAGGTTTTGGAGGTGAGAGACCGTGAAGGGCCCTCCACCAGGCCCTAACAAGCATTTGATTTCTCCCTCCAGGTGCCGTGTGCCTTACACTCCTCAGATGAGTGCTTTTGGAGCAGCATAATATCCTCTGAGGCGATTCATCCCGCACGGAGGAGCAATCACAGAATCCTTTAGACTGCTGATGCTGTGGTGATATTATTCTCTTTTAACAAACCAGGACTTTTAACTGCTGCATATACTGAATAATTATTATGATGTATGTATAGTACAATTCCAAACCCAATTTAAAAAGTGTTAAATAAAAAACATCATTTAAATAATCAGTGTCAGGGATAGTACAATAAAGACATTTAAAATGACAGAGCATATAAAAAACACTTAATGTAGTTGCAAACAAAAGATAATAACCACCATGTGCTTGTGGACATACCATATCAAGTAAGGCTTTAGCAGCAAAACTTACATAGGCTGGTTGGTGCACATGTATCATCTTGTAGGTGTGACTGTGAGTGTGCGTCTGTATCGATGCGTCAGCCCTGCGGTTGACTGGCGACCTGTCCAGTGAGAAGAAGCAACAGGAGGGGAGTGGGTAAACTTTGTAGAGCAGCTCTTTCCTGTTCTCCACACTTCAGCACTTTCACAGCGACACTTCCCTGTTCCTACCTCACGTGTGACTGAACGAACCAGTCAGAAGCTAGGTGGACGAAGGCCGAGTCAAACGTGTCAAAAACCACAGAGGTAGATTCAGCAGATTGTTGTAACTGTTGCTGTAAAGCTGCTGATGAAAGTAGTAAGTAAAGATGGAGATAATTCACTTTTTAAACATGTATGTGCAAAAACTCAACTGCGTAAACAGAAAGTGAATGAACTCATGTGAAATAACTAAATTTCACATCTGAACTGTACATTTTTATTTGTTCTTACTTCCCTGCTAATGGATGAATTTGCACTTTGGAATGTCAAAACTACTTTCCCACATATTTTAATACAAATGACTTCTTTCTTATTTCTAATTAAGTGTCTTGTAATACTCTTGTTTGTATTCCCACTACTCTATTATTTTTTTAACTCTTTATTTAATTTCTCTTTTTTCTATGTACGGCAATCACAAAGGACAGCAATTAAGCCATTTTGTTGCACGTCTTTGATTCTTCAAGTAGAAATTACTACTTTTAAATAATTAACGACAGAGAAAATCTCTGATCCTCTTTTAATCAGGCCATTAGAGACTAATTTACTGATTTCCTTTCCATTGATGGCAGAATAACAACCATATGCCGGAGTTAATGTCCCACTATTCGTCTTTATTTGCTAAATCAACTCTATTGAGCTATAAACGAGCTGGAGAGACGGAGAAGTGCAAAGGGAATAATAAGGTCTCTGTATGATCTTATGTGGCCTGTATTGTCCTGTGATCAAGACTGGCATGCTCCAGCAGAGCACACACACACACACACACACACACACACACTCTAGGACACTAACGAGGGTTTGAAGAACCTCCTTCGACACCTGGGGCTGGAGACACAAAGCACGCCACCCGCCCCACTGAATGGAGAGGCAAAAAAAGAGACAGATGACATCTTAAACAAGCTTTAACACGCAGGTAGCTAACAAAGCCAGCCCGATCTCATTTACATGTCAAAAGGCGAGCACATGCTTCGGGGGGGAGGCATATGTACCGAAATGTACAAATGCAATGCGTGGATGCATTACATAAGCAAGAGTGCACATATGTGTGGGTGTGACACAAAAACAACACACACACACACACACACACATACATGGACACCTACACACCAGTCCTAGAGGAGGCCAAGATCATTACGAGGACGAGGTTCTGCCTTTTGGATCAGCAACTGAAGGGAGAGGCAGAGTCACCCGCTTCCTGTCAGTCTCCTTTTCACCCAGAGCTCCCGGCGCTTCGACTCTCGGTTCCCCCTGATCGAACCACCCGCTGGCTGCCTTAACCGCCCTCTAATAAACCCATCTGTTGGGTCATTATTGCATCCACAGCCATCTGAAGAGGGGAGCAACCCTGCAAAGCAGAGAGGAGGCTGAGCGGGAGAGGAGGAGGAGGATGAAACAGAGGCAGGGAGCGATTTGGGTTTCACTTTTCTTTTACAGAGAGCCATCAAGCGAAGGGAGTGATTTCCTCTCATGAACCCTGCAAATGAAAATGACCTGTTTTTACAATGTGAGAGGCCTTTTTTTAAAAATGACACTGTGAAGAGTTACAAAATTGACTTTGCTATGATAAAATATGGAGAAAATGAATAACACTATATATTCAGTTACATGTTCTTCTCCACCACTTAGCGTCTTTCCCCTTTTTCTGCCACATGCTCTAGCGATCATGAATAATTAAGCTGATTGTGTAACGCAACAGAACAATTTTCTCTGTTCCTGTTTTTCTGTGTTTATGATGATGTGGATGTTATGGTGACCAGCAGAAGTGCTGTTTTTTGTATTGCTTACTTACAAAAAAGGAACATCTAAAAACTAAAGGATAACCATTAAAAAAGATTAATGTGTTCATTCTTGATGTTGATGATGATGATGATGAGTTTGGCGGTTGTCATCAATTAGTAGATTTTACACTTTTCATTGTTTTCTGAAAACTTTAAAGACTTTTGTCATTTAAAAAAGGTTAATTTGAGACAAGAAGACTTAATCTGTTGGGTCCTCTAACTTATTCTTTCAGTTTCAGTATGAGGATCAAAGCAGAATATTCTGAATAATCTTAAACCCAAAATAAAAATAAATGTCATTTACGGTGTTGCAAACAAATGCTCTTTTCTTTTAATTATCAGTTTGCTCAAATTGATACTTAAATTCCACAAATTTACTAATTAACTCAAAGTACAAGACTTAAAACAATACTGGCCTATTGCCTTAGTGCTTCAGCCTCACATCTCCTTCTGAGAGAAATAGGTGCTCTGTTGGTGTGTGTGTACAACTGTGTGTGTGTGTGTGTGTGCAGGCTTGTCTGCCCATATGTACCGTACATGTGTGTTGTTCCATTGGCATGGGCAGCCAGGAAGGGCTGGTGAGGCTTTAACTTTGCTAAGCTTTTTCCTGCCAGGTCCCTGGGAGATCCCACTGTTCGTTTATATTGAACTTTGTAGGCCGGTGCCTCTGCCAGGCTCCCCTGCCTACTGCTGTAATATAGGAGCTGCTGGGGACCTGCACAGCCAGCAAGACCTAGGGAGAGAGACACAGATCACACCGGCCCTGTGGTTATTACATTTACCCGTGTGTGTGTGTCATTGTGTGTGTGTGTGTGTGTAAATGGGAGTGTTTTTTTCCGTAGTTTTTACAGTGTAGGTGTGATGTCTGGCCATTTAGAAGTGTTTGCTTGTGTGAATTTTTGTATTTGTACAATATGAATTATTGCAATAAAAATCACAACATTTCTGTGCCTTGTTCTCGTGTGTGTTCGTCTGTGTGTGTGTGTGTGTGTGTGTGTGCGCGGAGCTGGCGACGCTCCACCGTGTCCTCTCCAGCTCACACAGCCTCTGTCATAAACAGCCACAGCCTCTGGCAGGTGTTGCGCTGTGGTGCACAGATATGTGTTTCCCAAAGTGACACGCACACACGTATGTGCACAGACACGCACACACACATGAACACCGGTCCGAACACACACCACTGGGAATCCCCACGGGCCAGCCTTAGAGGGCAGAGTCAACACCTTATTATTAAAATGCACAGACACCCACATGTGTACACACATATGCATAACACACACACGCACGCACAGTGACAGCTGGTTAGGGCGTCTCACACACTTACCAACTCTCATAGGTTACAAGTCTTGGCCCACATTTAAATTTTACTTTTAAGATTTCGGTTAAACAAAAAAACAAACGTCGTCAAGTGCTGAAAACAATTTGGACCTAAATTATATTTTTTTTACTGTTGTTTTCTTTAATTATCTTTAATGAATGCAGATATGTTGTCTTTGTACAACTTGTGTTTTTTCCCATCCAAATAACAGGCATTATTAATAATAATAAGTATTATTTTTTGTATTTTGTTCAGGTGTATTAATGTTTTTGATTAAAGGCGTTTCTATTGAAGAATAATAAAAACATTGAATAAAGGGAAAGTCATGAAATTAAAACCTCTCTTATTACCTTTAAAAGTTTCTACAAAGGTCGGAATTCAAAACCAGAACATGCAAATTTTTCATTTGAAATAATAATGAAACAAAGTTATTGATAAATAATAAGCATGTAACAGCATGTAAAAATCTATATCTGTATCATAAATCTATACATAAATCACAGCTTCATGCAAGTGTATCAACATGAATATAAGGAAAACATCAATAGTAATAATAACAGTAATAGTAATAATAAATCATTTAAAGCAAATGCTACTTGTTACTAGCCAACAATGTACCAGGGCCACATTAGATAGATAAGAAGACTTTTCAAACACGTGGCTAATATTGTAGTCTATAAAGCTTTTAAATCAAATCACAATCTTTTCCTGAACTTAACCAAGAAGTTTTGCTGCTTAAACCCAACAAAAATGCACTTGATAATGAGTCAGTCTGAAAACAATAAGACAACATATGCTGGGGTTCTGACAGTGGACTCCTGAATAAAAGCCATGTGATCGATACATTCAACCACCAAGACGAATGACACTGAATCCTACATTTAACATGCAACATTACAGATTCAAACTCATAAAAATGACTTGGGCTCCACAAACGGAAGATAAAAATCTCAGCTCCGCCACCACAGATTGAAGAGATTGAAGGGATAAACACACTACAAAGCAGTGTGTTTATCCCTTGTCCAGAAATAGCAATTCATCAGTGACCCTATAGTGCTATTCTCTGTCCAGACCCACCAAGACAGCACTAAATGTTCAAGTGGAGGTAAGTGCCGGCAAGTCCTTTGATAATACAAGCATGGTTTCAAGCTCCCGCTCAATACGGCTCCTCTCCTCGGAGGGCGTGAGGAGAAGGTGGGGGGAGCTGGGAGTACAAGGAGCAGGACTCAGGGTGGAGGGGTCAGAGTGTGTGTGGCTAGGGACTGTGTGTGTGTGTGTGTGTGTGTGTGTGCACTACGAGGTTCTGCAGAGAGACATGGTGCTCTCTGTGGAAAGGGAAGATGTCATCTCCTTGCTTCAGTGAACCCTGCAGCCCTGCAGAGCGGAGGGCTAACAGGGAGGAAGGTCTTCTCAAAGCACAAGACAAACCCAATCCCTTGACACCTGCTGAGACAATAAGTCTCAGCTTTGACATGCAGGATGTGGGGACAAAATAGGAAAAAAAAAAAAAAGCACTAATGCAATTTAAACTGAGGCAAACATAACGCTGAAGCTTTTGGGCAGATAATGCACACTGAGATCTGGTTTAACAGATTATCTAAATACCAGTGATTTGAAACAATCACAAGTATTCAAATGTGCATAAAGTCACTCAAGTTAAGGTGTTAAACAAAAGAAAACTTTAATTAATTGCACTAATTGTAAAGTGTGAATTGCACACTTGACACTTGACCTCGAGTCCATTGCCCTGAATAAGGTCATAAACAGAGCAGATTATCAGGACTGAGAGACCTAAAGATTAACAGCTGCGTTTGCTCATAAAGATTTGTAATTTGGATATAAGGTCTTGACACTTCATTTAAATTTGTCTTGACTTGCACGTTCTACTTCTTCAGAAAAATCGGCGTTGTTTGAAACTTGAAATGCGAATATCTGCTCGACTGCTCCTCCTCAAGGCTCTGCTGAGAGAGAGGAGAGCCACTGAATGGCGAAGTGCGGGAGTTGCTGAAAAAGAGCAACCATCAGATAATGTAAATAATGAGCTAAATTGTGTGTGCGCGTGCACATGTGACCCCCTATGTGCGAGCGATGCTTCAGATTATTTCTGAGCGAGGCCGCTGCGGCTGCGACAGAGAACGGTGGCACTCATGTCATCAACAAGTTGACCTCATCGCCGAAGCCATGAGACAGCAGCGTGTTAGTTTGTCAGAAAGACGGGGGTTGAAGGGGGTGGGGTAGGGTGGGGGTGGGGGTGAATGTGTGCTCTAGTGTGTCATGACACGCAGCGAATCATGATGGAGAGATTTGTGTTATGCTGAATTGTGAATGTGACAAAATTTGTGTGTGTGTGTGTGTGTGGTCAGTAACAGCTCAGTTTGATGATGATAGTATGACTGTGCTGCCCTCTTCATAACAAAAAGCTGCAAGAGAAGGACACAAAAGTTAGAAAAGTAAAGTGTTCATGTTCACATTAAAATGAGGTTTGCGGGGAAACACTGTGGCAGAATGTGAATACAAATAAAGTTGAATTGTGTGAGTGTCATGTTTCTTTTTTTTTATACAGAAGTTACATTCTGCAATTCAGTAAATTGCTGCAAACAGATAAATGCATACTACAGCAGGGAAAACAGATTTCTGATCAGCATTACTCAGATGGGAATAAACAATTGTTGGGGACTATTTTGTTGAGAATTGCACAGTTTCATGGGATCAAATATCAACATGTCACCCACTGCTAACGTGTCATTTCTAGGCAAAAACGCAGTTCTAATAATGAGCTATAAGGCTGTGATGATAGTCGTAGGCATTATTTAACCAAACTTAGACTTTAAGTAAGCGCTTTAGATCATCAACCTTAACTTTAACAACAGTTCAGTTCTCCTTACCTTATGTGCCATATGCAGATACTGGAGAAATACATGATATATATAAAAAAGAAAGCTGTCACTGCCAATATCAATGCTCTGTGTTGGTGATAGAGCTGACAGAAGTTATGCACAAGTTTTTCAAAGCACATATACTTGCAACCTTCAGCCGCGACTGTGTTGAAATACAGATGGAACAAAGACAAGCCGGAGAGAGAGAGAGCAGCCTCCTCTCTAACAGAAACAAATTCTTCCACACCTCTCCCTGTTCTGCCTGAAGGCTTCTCACAGGTACGATTTCTTGCCCTCGGTTCGGGAACTGAAAATGAGAATCTCCAAATTAGGAGTCAGGGAGTCGTGTCGAAGCCTGACCCTGGATTCTCACCTCCTATCCAGCTGGACCTGTGAATACTGGAGATGATCTATATGGCACAGGCAAGCTTCTCCAATCTTCTCCCATCCTTTATATACTTTCTTTTTATACTTTTATCTGTCAATAGTGTTCTCTCTCTGGATGTTTCCCTTTTTCACGATTTATTCTGTGCCTCTCACTCCCTCTCCGTCTTTCTCTCAGAACTCACCACATATTAATCTTATCATTTGAGGTATACTATTTTTATGTTAGTTCCTATTTTTGTTTAAAAATTGAAATAGAATATGCATAACACTAAGAGGGTGATAGAGGAGTCACGGTCTTCTCATCTTTTTTTAGTATAATTATTATTATAATTATCAAATGAATCACCTGTCACCTTTTACAGGCTGTTTCCATGAAATGAAAATATACAGATTTTGCCCGCAGATGGGGTTCAGACATATGTGGGTGCACCCTGCAGGGCTGCACAGTGACAGGTCTGAAACACTGCAGTCCTCACATGCCCTGTTGGGGGGGGGGGGGGGGGGCTCCAGTGGCAGCCGGCGAGGTTTCAGCTTCGGCACCCTCCATCCTGAGAGACACTGGTTTTCCCTATCCCAACATGTAGAGGAGGGGCAAACTGAGGAGCGGAGGTGGTGAGGGTTAGTAAAGCATTAGTAGGCCCTGCTGGTGTGCTGGCCCCTGTGAACCAGGCAGTGATTGAGTAGTAGTGCCTGGGGCTAAACGTGGCACCTTTGACAGTGTCAGGGTGGCACTATAGTGGCGGCCAGCTAGATGCTTCTGCTACATTACACACCAAACGGTTGTTGGTGTCTATATTCATGCTGACTTGAATTGGGGGATTATGATGGCGGACGGCCGCAGCATATGGATGAGAAAAAAAAGAAGGGAGACACAACAATAGACCGGACAATTTATTTATTCTTGAGCCACTGCGTATTAACTTTATCATTTATAATACAGCTGAATCCCAGTAGTGTGTAGTTTTCTTTCTAAAACTGTAAAAATAAAATCGACAGAAAAAGAAGTTTTCCTCTTTGAAGAAAAAAAACCCAAAACACGTGTCACAGACACCTTCAGAGGAGTGTGACTGTCGGCTCTCTTCTCAATTAATCAGAGCCTAAATAAGTCCAATGAGATAAAATGAGCCAGAGTGATGTTTGCTCCTTTATATTAAATGATAGAAATGAATACATTAATAAACAAATGAATAAAAAATGTACCTCTTACATTAGTTCTGTGGTTTAGACACAGCTGGGGATGATCTATGGACTGACCGGTGTTGTTGAACCCAATACAGGCACAAGAGGTTGTTAGCACTTTTTGCTCCACAGTTAACACATTTACTGATCTTTCTATGAAAATGACTTGTCCACTTCACCCCCTGTGATGCACACCTTACTTTATCAAACATGCATAACCTGCACATAAAACAAAGTTAAATCCATCAGCGACTGTGGTGGGCTGTCAGACAAAAGAACTGCAAAGATGTGGAGATTTTTTTTGTCATGTGATAGCGGCGTATTTATTGCAACACGTTCATTAATTTATTTACGGGTGTTACATGTGTTACTGCATAAGCATTCCTTCATTCTTTTATCTACCTGCAAGCCTCTATAACGTGCTGACATGTTGTTCCCCATGCAAAAAATGAAAGCACACGTCTGCTTAATTGTCGCGACAGGTTTTACTCCTTTAATGCCTGCCGGTCTGTCATTACGTGTTGGTGGGCTGCGGCTTCAGATTGGTTGCACTGAATGAACATGTGCCCACTTCAATACATTCACCAAGCTGTCCATTATATTCAAAGCAAACTGGCACTCTCTCACACAAACACACAATAACCATTGACAGACTTCTCTCATCACATTTGAAAAAACATGCTGCTAATGGGGGAATGAGGGACATGAAATCACTTTCAGTGGGACATAAAGGCGGCATTGTGGGGTGGCCTGGTGGTAATTACACCACACAGACCCGTACCGAAGGAAGCTATTTAGCAATATGGCCCTGGCCTGGGCCTCTACCGCTGATCTCATTTGGCTGCATTAATTAGCCTGCTCTGAGCCGCGGAGCTGGGTGTTAATGCAGCAGCCCACTGCTTGGCTGGTTGGTTGGTTAGTTAGGATGACTAATGCGACAGCCTGTTCAGTTCTGTTGTAAATCTACAGGCCTCCTGAACTTCCTTACACCTCACCGTTCCCCCCTCCTCCATCCTATCAGTCAAAGACAGCTGGGGCTGCACAGAGGGCACGACTGCTCCCTATTCACCGCATTCAGCATGGTGGCAGCCACCGCAGCACAATAGGCTGCGCCGCCTGCTCCATTTGTAGAGCAAAGAGAACTACCTCATTTTGTTTGCACTTTAAATGAGTTTCTGAGTTGTAAAGATCGAAACTCTTCCTCCTCACCAATGGAGGGTGTGAAATTTTATTTATTTCAGATATGCATTTATAGATATATATGATAAGAGCTGACAAGGAAAGAGTAAAAATATATTTTAGGTTCAGCCAGAGTACACATTATGAGCAGGAGGTGGCTGGAGCTTTCACCACAGCAAAAAGTTTAGTGGAACTGGTTAAAATAACAGCATATTTTATTTACTTTAAATACTCAAAAAAAAAAAAAAAAAAAGGCTACATGCAAAAATGTCATTCTGTAGTCAGAGTAAGGTTATATGTTACATATATATATATATATATATGCCTTTGCACATTTAGGCAATAGGTACATGTTTTCTGGTGCAGTCTGGCAGCTTTTTGCCATGTGCCGTCTCATTTTCTTGAAACAGCTTATATGTTTCCTCCACCCTATAAAGCAGCAGGTAACCCACTGAATAGACAATAACAAATACAAAAATAATGAGTGCTGCTTCTCATTAATAACATTTTGAATAATATATATTTAGCAATTTAGTCAGCAGCATCTAAGCTGTTTGCAGGTCTTCAGATGATATGGACAGAATTTTATTACACAAAATTATGTTCAAGGCTTAACTACAGAAAATAAGCCCAGTCTGCTTATTTACTCTAGCATATCTGACAGCTGGTTATTTTAAACATTCACAGTCACGTGCATGCAAGTATCCTGGGTGGGTCCCCATTCTGAAAATACATGTGTGAGCAAAGTAAAAGTTCAAAGAACAGTCCGATTGTTTGCCTTTTTGCTTCAGAGAAAACAGGAATTGAGATGATCAAGTAATGTAAAAGTTCAATAAAACAAATTACCTTAAGTAACCATTAAATGGCTGCCAACATTTCCTCATTTGCAGTGTGAAAAAAGTACCTCTAAACACCATCGAAGCACATCAGTTCTCCTTTCCAGACGATCTTTCTTTAACATCTTGAGTTAGAATGACAGAGAGGATTATTACACAAAATCACAAAACCAAGTCTGTTCACCACATCCCCAAAAGGGAAACTCCCATAGATGTTAGCGTGGTAAATTTGGCCTGCATATTTAGATCAAAATGCAAGCAGTTGTCAAACATTGTACCCAAAAAATTATTCCTCATATTCTTCTAAATTCTGTTCCTGGAATCTGATATTTTTAATATTACAAAAGCTGTCCTGCAAGATTCTTTGTCAGGTCTATATTGTTCTGAAATTACAGAAATTATATTGTCCCCTTTTCCAAATGCAATCAACTATTACATGTTTGCAATCTTCATTTGATATAAACTCTAACAAACTCTAACTGCATAAAGTTACTGTAAGTTAGAGCTGAATGAAATTGAAGGGATGCTGTTCTCCAAGGCTAATCACACATACA
>JBAJHX010000040.1:14507533-14537209 GCA_037176925.1 Amniataba percoides
AAAATAAGGAAATTCAACTCAGTGACGTTTTTGAAGTGGAAATGTGTGTTGAAATTCACAAATGCAGACACGCAGCTCACAACAAAAGCCTCACAAGCATCATCTGTCACACATGACACAATACGGAAAACCTCGCTCCCACATCAGTCTGCACCAGAAAACAGAGGAAATCCCACATTTTAATCATAGGAAAACTGTAACCCGGCCTTGGAATTGAGATTATGTTTTTTTTTTTTTTTTTTTTTTACTTTGTTTGGCTTTAATTTACACCTCTGTTTTGCAGCTGTGAGGGGGGAATTCAGCTTCTGTCCCTTTGGAGAGGAGCACTGGCAGCAGAACATTAGCTCATTTTAACGGCCAGTGTAATAATCTGTGCACCGGAGGGCCTCCGTTGGAAGCTCTACTTTGCACGAAAGCATTGGAGGCTCCCCTGTCAATAACAAGACAGTCACTTCATTATAGCTTCACAAGTCATCCATTTATTATCAATTGGCCCCATCAGAGGATGACGGCGCACGGAGTCAGATGTTACAATATATTAATCAAAGATGCGCTGCTGTGTCAAAATGTAATTTTCTGCTACGGTTCAGGAGATCTAATTGTTTGATTTGATAACAGAAGTAGGTAATGTACCAAGGGGCAGAGCCGTACGCGTTCTCATGCATACGCAAATAGTTGAAGCTCAGCACGAACTAAGGTTTAAATTTAAGACAACATGCTGTTCTTTATTAAAAAAAAAAGGGAAGTGAGAGTAGGATTGGAGGTTTGTCGATAAGGGGAAGCTCGAAGGTGTCAGAGCACATTACCAAATGTACATGAAATAAAAGTAGAAGTTTTTCATTTAAGATAACAATATATGTGTCAAAGAAATGGATAAAAGTGGCATTTACAAAGACCGTAACATTTTTCTTTAAGAAATAGAGGGTCATATTTAAAATGTGTAATGTAAAAAATGCTTAAAAAGTATTTTCATGACTAGATGTGTAATTTCTGATTGTTTTTTTGAACATTTACTATGTTGTTTCTGCACTATGAATATTATTAAGGAAAATAAAAGCTATAATTAATATGTGTATTGCTCTTCAGTAAGCTGCTGAATCTTTGTTAACCGCTGCTCTGTTTTGAGGAAGATGAAAATGTGAGGGAAGCCATCTTTCTGCAAATGCAACGTTCTTCGACCAGTCGGTAAAACCCTGCGAACGTGCCTCCACGCAAAATTCCTTTAATCAACTTAAAACATTTCTTTACTAGCTGCTTGGACTAGAATAAAAAAAAAATTAAAAAGAGATGGCACAACACTTCTGAAAGCCTGAATGTGTGAATCCACAGACACGTCTGCATGAGCGTAGTGGCTTAGTGCCGATTATAGTTGCACCAAATGTTGAATAGGACTTTCAAAAAACACATTCACGAGAAGCTGTGAGAAATTCACTCACACCAGCGAATGCAAAAGCTGACCACAGCCAACAAAAGGAGCAGAGCAAAAAAACCCACATTAGCAAGCGGGCAACTGTAAGTGAAGAAGAGGAAAAGAGAAGCAGAACACCCAAACACGCAGAGAGACGAAAATAAAGATGTATGACTCTCATCACAGTTTACAAAATTTTGTACAGATTTAAGAGGAGACGGGCTGCAGATGAGGGAAGTGCTATTTGATAATGACATAACGGTAATGGAATAAAATACATATTTCTCCTTTTTTTTAACCAAATAAGAAAAAAAAGTCAGCAAACTGAACAAACCAACTAACAAGTGGAAAGCAGAACGTAACCCCGTGGAGGCAAAGTTCCCCGTCACACTCACAACAAGCAAACAGAAAAAGACAGCACGAGACCCCGACAAACCCCTTTCACATGTAATGATTATTCCCCTTCATTAAAACTGCTAGTAACCCTGTTAGGCTGGAATAGACTCACTACGGGTAATCGTGAAAACACTTTTAATCAACGCACAGAAACAGTAGAGACCTTGCTAGAATGCATTCACTCCAAATAAAGCAGGCTCTTTATAAACAGGCGCAGCAAAACAGCTAAGACCCTGATAAGACTCCTCACACTCTCCATGGCGAAACCTGCCTGTGAATGTCTCCTGACAGCTCCTTAGCCCTTGTTAGAGAGAATCACTTCCTAATGATTCAACCCAGCTTGGAAACATCAACACACTCAAAGTAACACTTGGGCATGCAGTTTTACATGAACTAACATGCAGCCGCTGCGGTTGACTGGCCTCACTGATGTGCACTTGCTGGGGAAATGTTCTTGTGAGACGCAAAACAAAATTAAAATCAACATAAAATCAGGGCTAAATTATTGAAGTCCATTGTTGGTGGGATATATTTTACCAGCACAAAGAAAAATTTTTGGTGCAAAAATTGTTCAAACATTAAACTAAAATTTACAAGAAGCTTCCCTGTCAAAAATACTTTCAAAAGAAACTTTGGGAACATTTTTTTTCCTGAAACAAAATGGTTATAATTTCTCTTTTATGTTGCAATCACCAAGTTAAATTCATAAATTCAACTCATGGTAGTGTTATACATTTTTTTTCTGCTGGGATCTTCGAGACCTTTAAAAACCACAACAGAACTAATTGGACCATAATTCTTTTACAGTTCACACCCATGCAAGGAAAGGAGAGAAAAAAACTGCCACCTCTATGCACACTGTGGCTGACACAAATGTATGCATGTGCTTGCTCATTGGCACCTACACACATGCACACAAACACACACACACACTTGTACGCGCACACATGCGCTGCATGCATGTATATACACACACACACACAGACATAGACACACACACACAAACAGGGCAGTTGACACATGGTATATCAGCAGGCGCAGTTCTTTTGTCCTCTTGCTAGTTTTAGCAACACCACTACTCTTGGAACACATTGGGCTTTTGTCCTGTATGTGTATGATGCAAATGTTTAAGCAGAATAGAAAAAAATGACATATATTAGAGATAAAATATTATATCACTATGATTTAAATATCAAAAATCTTTTTTTTCCTTTTGTGTTTGCATTTTCTATGCTTTTCCTTGTTATATCCACTTGAAGACTTAAAAACCAGCTCTTATTATTTACTATACTCTGACTCTGAGAGACCCACATTCTTCCTTCTGAGTTGTCCACTGACCAGTAAACAATGATGATAAAAATGAATGTGTGACTAATATTTTTCAGGGTCCTGTTCTGTGACTCAGAGGTGTTTATTCTCTCATGCGGCAGCAGCAGCTGTATTTTGGTGATGATCTGGAGCGTGGTGTTTGAACTTTGCCTGTGCTGTCAATCACACCGGCAGTGGGTGGGGTTTGAGTCATGGGCGATATGACTTTGACAGGTATGAATCAGTGGCGAGGAGCGAGCGTGCATGTGCACAAACAAACACACAGACACAACGATTCAGGTGGCGATCCAAACAATTCAAGTAAATAATATTTGCAGGGTCGAGGTAGAAAACTAGTTGTTGCCCTTCATCTCATCAAAGAAAAAAAATGCAGCTTATGTAACATTTAATAAAAAAAAAACATCCTGACCTAACTTTCCCTTGCTGCATCCTTCCGCCTTTCTGCTCAGGTATGCTACCCGCTCTCTCTCGTGTAAATCCATCTCATCCGAAGCAGGCTTATCCCACAGATGCCGTCACTCCTTCATCCTGGGTGTGAGAAATACGGGGGCCAAAAGGTGCTACTCTGTAATCAGGCTGGACTGTTGTTGCCTCGTCCTGCCAGCGTATGGCGAGACATGCTGGTAACCGCCACAACTTCACAAGGCTGCTGTGTGACCCTGTAGCCACGGGGCCTCAAACGCCTCTTCATTTGTCAGACAGCTCAACAAACACCAAACAAACAGAAACAAAGAAAAAAAAAAACCACACACACGCACAGTAGCAGCAAGCTCTAAACACTCTGTCTCACATGGATGATGTTCACTACGGGATTAGACAAATTGCTGCTGCACGGCGTCAAAAATAGTGAAAAGGCAGATGTGACATTGGTTCTATTTTCACTTGCATCCATTGGCAGTGAAGGCAGATTATGAAATACAGTCTTCATCCAATTGCTCTGCGTGTGAACAGCACATTCCATGGCTGAAGCTTTTTCTGTCTGCCTTCCCCACATGCTCTTAACAGCGCTCTTAACACCTACAATTATATATTTATATAAAAGAAAATGAAAACACGATTGGACCAAATTACTTACATCTTGCGTCAGTCTGTAAAAAGCTTAACATCATGACACTGGCTTTTAGTGAAGGCTTGCAGCTTCCCAGGAGTGTGGCATGCCACGACAACAGATGAGAGCAGTTTCACCATTTCTCAAGATCCCTCTCTTGAGCCGGTGCTCCTTTCTAGGGAACGGATGCCGAGCGGCTTTTTGGGCTCAACGCTGAAATAGCACGGGGTTCACAAATGATGGACTGAGCCGAGCTGGAGTGGCCGAGAAGTCTCATAAAATCATCCACGAAACCCAAGAGTAAAAACCTCTGAGAGCAATCAAGAGCTCCATTGATTGCGATGCACAACAGAGGACTGCGGGGGCGAAGAGGGAATAGTAGCGTGCAAATCCATTCAAAGATGTATTATTTTACATTTGAAGTATACAAAATGTACAATTATATGTAACTATAACCCCCAAACTATAGTACAACAGTGTACTTCATAAAAGGAGCTCTGCTGCTCGTGCTTTTGATCCCAAGTCTCAAAGTGCCCCCTAGTGGGTCTTTCCTGCGCCTGCTCCAAACAAGGTCTGGAGAACGTTTGACCCCATAATAAGGTCTCAGTAGTTCACCGTGCTAATTAAGAGGGCATTTTCAACACGGGATCACAGGATAACACTCGGCGTCTAACGCAGTTGGAGAGCATTAGCTGCTTTCTGTACAATAACAAACTGCTAAGTGTGTGTGAGGGTAAACTGGCTTCACAATAACAGGATACTGCAAAATCATTGAACGCTCCAGCAGCAGCAATGACAAGAATTACAGATCTAGGCTAAAAAAAGAGGCAGAAATAAGATATTTGGTGCGTGCAAATATGTATTATTTTAATCATGAATTATTCATCGATGTAGGTAAATTCTTCTTCGATAAGACACTTCAGCAGGAGTGCTTACATAAGGATTTTAGTCTTACATTTTCTTTAAGGATTATTCCACTTTATTGCAGTCCAGTTTGGAATTTAATAACCTTTACAGCCTCAAAATGAAAGCTCGCCCTCACAGTTAACACATGCTTTTTCCCTATGATGGTGATACCCCAGCTTATCCATTTGTATTGCTGTAATTCAAACCACATGGAGCATAGGGGGAAAACAAGATGGACAGTCTGTGTAGAACAGCCTTTGACGGCGTTGATTGATAATACACTCTGTCTTTCTATCTCTCCGTAACTCCCTCCCACAACACAACCTGGCACCTTGTCCCACTGGCTGGCCCTGAAGGAAAACAATTACCGGAGAAGCAGAACGACAATACCCAGAAAACATCTGCTCGTGCCGGCTGGGGCCACTGACATGCCTGACTGTGTGTCCCTGCTGGCTTATAGAGACGACACATGCCTGCCTGGATACACTGAAGGGCCCGAGTGCACGGGGCCCGGTCCCCTGCTCCTCGCGGCGCCTTACCCTCCGCCTGTTTGCCTGCCGATCCACCTGCCTCTCCGACTGCCTGTCTGGCGGTGGCAGCTCTGCTGTAACAGATGAAGGGCCCGCCTGTCAGAGCAGTTGTTCGTTTGGGTGAAGTCCCTTCTGCTTGGATGAGATGGTGCACCAGTATGGCTTCTAACTTGAAGCAGGGAGGAAGGCACAACGGGCGAGCACCCTTATGATTCCTCCCTCATGTTACAGCTCAGCTCAGCAGATCAGAGAACCTCTAGGGGAAATCTTTAAGGGAAACGCTGCACGCTGAGCTTAACAATGATCAAAGAGCACAGAGAGGCTATAAGTAACTTCACGCCGTAGAATAAACATCATATACATACTGGTGTTTTATCATTTCCGTCATCTGACACACACCCAAGAGTGTGGTTTGGTGGGTATGCTCTTATTACTTGAAGCTTGCCTGGTTCGATTCAGTGTTTATTGAGTTTATGTTGCCACCTTGTGGCCGTCGCTGAGGCTTACTTAATGTCCGTAATTCATTGACAATTGGTTCCCAACCTTTGGCTTTCGAATCCCCAAAGGGATCTGAGGATAAACCAGAGAGGTCACAGGATAATTTGAATGATAGGAATAGGCAGGGAAAGCATTTTTTGTTATAGTAATGTTATATATTGTATACTGTCTTTTATTTTCATGCTATATACTAAATATGTATGTATTTTTTTTAAACTTAGACATCTATGGAAAGCCCTATAAAAATTTATTTAATTTAGATATCACTAGCGCAAGTTAGAAAATAAAAGATTACTTTGAAGATAATTTAATATCATTGTAAATTAATTTCTATGAGCACTGACTTTTTCTGATACAAAACACATTTTCAAAGTGGTGTTATTCAGTTGAGCGTCAGCATCACTTTGTTACAACAATTGTTGTCACTGATGTACAATTTCTTCTCGACACTGTGCAGCTTACATAACAGATCTACCTTTACTCAGCAGGTTGTGCAAATAATACACACTATGTAAGAAGAATACACACTATATAAGAACACACTGTGTAAGAACAAAAAAAGTCACAAAATAACACAATAAATGGCACATTTTGTGCATTTGCCTCTTTTCAGTTTGTAGCACATGGAGCTCTATGCCAACTTATTCCTTCTTCTTTTCAAACTAAGTAAAAATAAGTTCACAGTATTACAGGGTAGATTGAGAATTTCTGAGATGTCTTTTCTTTGTGTCAGGTGCTGGCCTAAAGTCAGGGACATGACTTCAAACAAACCCACTAAACTCAAGGCAAAGTGAAAATAATTCCATTTATCATGTTGGTGGGTCATGAATGCAGCATATGGATGAGTGTAAAGTGTGATGGGTGCAAATAAACAAAACAATCTTACCAGCTGGTGGAGGCCTGAGAGGACGGGAGGACAGAGAGGTTAGAGACCTAAGAGTCCCTCTTTCCACTGGCTCCACTGAGGGACACAATAACAGGATACAGCAAAATCTGCTATAATAACAAGAAATACAGATTTAGACTCAAAGCAGGACAGAAACAGCAACCATATGAGGTCTTACATGCGGAAAAATGCATTATTATAAACACAAATTATTCATCCTTGTACGTAAATTATGGCCTAAAGTCGATAATGAGTTCAAACAAACTTATCAAACTCAGGGCAAAATTAAAATAATACTATTGATCGTACAGGTCAAAATGACATGAATGCAGTGAATGGATGAGAGTGAGATGGGTGCTAACAAAACACAAAAAAAACCTCAACTGAACCAGCTGACAGAGGCCTGAGAGGGAGGGAAGAGAGAGGTTGGAGGTAAAGTCACATGATCCAGCGGAGGGAGAGACTTTAAACACTTTAAAGCTGATGCCAAAATGCAATGCTTCCTACCTGCACACACTGACAAAATTTTATTTATTTATTTATTTTTTTTCTCATATGGGGGTGGGCGGATTGAGGCATGCACGCGAATGCCGCATCACCTCCTCCTCCTCCTCATCATCATGAAGGAGGCAGGAACGTTCGAGGAGCACCTGAAGGCAGCACTCTCGCCTCGGTGTGACCGGGAGGTGGGAGGGTTTGCTCGGTGACAGCTCTCCGGGACACGCCCGCCGTGACAGCAGCAGCGGCGGCGGCGGCGGTACGGCTCTCCTCCTCCTCCTCCTCCTCCTCTCCGGCTGTGTGTCTGTCAGTGTGTTTTTCTTTCTTTCTTTCCCTCTGGACGGAACAACTTAACTCGCACAACTCAATGAGCCGGCTGCCTGTTGTTCTGCCCAGGACTGCCGTGGCTTTCCGCGTCAGAGACACAACAGAGATGTAAAAAAAAAAAAGAAAAAAAGAAAGAAAAGAGAAAGAAAAAGCCCGCATCTTCCTCTTGATATGCTTCTGACATAACGAGGAGCCGAGAAGTGACAGAGGTATTTCTTTTTGCGACTTATTTCCAGTGTGTGTGCTAAGTGTGTGTGTGCCTCCGCTGTACAAGCCGCCGTGAAGTGACACGGTGAAACTGCCCCCCTGCCCGCCCCCCCTTTTTGTTAATGACGTTGAGGAGTCGGGATAGTTAGAAAATGATACCGTGTGTCGTTTCTCGTAGTGTTATTTAAAGAAAAGGAAAAAAAGCCCCCTCCGGTAAGTGTTTGCCTGCAGGCGTGAGGTGAAGGCGGATGCACACCGAGCGAGCAACTCAGGAAGGAGCCAACTTCGAGTCTTTTTTCTTTTTTCAGCTCTTCATTCAGCGCCCATCTTCCCGGGAGGTGACCCCCCCCGTCATAGCACGGATACACATGACAGTTTTACATATTTAAGAAAAAAAAAGAAATGAAAAAAAGCTGTAATAAGTAGGAGTTTGTCACTGTTGTGCTTAATTAGTCCCTCCTGCAGCCTCTAATAGGTTGTAGGGCGTGCTCAGTTACGTCACTGTTTACGTCACAGGGGTTAATTGACGTTGGCCCCACAGGTGTGCTCACCTGTCTGTCCCCCTTTGGAAAAAAAACTACACAAAAACGTGCAAACCTCTTCAGGAAACGTGTTTATGAGGCTCATCTCAGCTGACCTCATCACTTACTGATGCCCCC
Source organism: Amniataba percoides (assembly GCA_037176925.1). Classification (NCBI taxonomy): domain Eukaryota; kingdom Metazoa; phylum Chordata; class Actinopteri; order Centrarchiformes; family Terapontidae; genus Amniataba; species Amniataba percoides. The sequence goes on from JBAJHX010000040.1 coordinate 14,516,226, forward strand.
TGAATGCAGGATGAACATCAACCCAGGCTGCTCATTTCTTTTTTTATTATTATTATTTGTCCTTTGGAAGAAGTGACTTCTCTTTACTTTTTTGTCTCTGCTTTATTGTTTGGGGACTGTAAAGCACTGTGCGCTTTTTCTCTCCTTTCCTGCACTGAAACTTTCACGAACACATCGAGCTCAGAGTCTAGTTGCTCATCACAGCTACCCTCAGGAATGTCTTTTAATAAACTGCACGTCCATGTTGGTATTTTTTTTAATATAAAGTTTATCAAGTTAAAGGTTGAAACTGTCTCATTGATTCATGGATTGATTTCTTAGGCCGCTCAACAAAAACAAACCTTATCCATCCGTTCAGCAAGATGAGAGATCATTCCTGAGGAAATCTGCTGGTTTTGAACATTCACTGTCAAAAGCGGATATCAGAGGTCAGAGGTCACAACCTGGTTTCTGAGTATGCTCACAGAGTGCAGATTGCTTAAATTGACCCTTTTCGCAACAGATATTTGACTTGTCATAGCAGGAAGAAGCACAGGTGAAGCAAATTTAGTTAACGATGGCTCAGCTCCACCGAGTGCCAGAGTGAGCCAGCATGCATGGTGCCATGATGCTGACCCATCTGAATGGACTGCAGCCATCATTAAAGTCAAAACGTCTGCAAGAATAAGGTCTATCCTAAAAACACTCCAGTGACTCTTTCTCTCTATCAGGATAGGGACTGATAGTATTGATGATGGGCCATGGTTTCCTCACTAGACCTTTGTGTTGTCATGCATAGGAATATTTTCAAAAATGCAAATTGTGCTTCATTATACAGTATATCTTTGATAAAAAAATATCACTGGATGTAGCACACTTTTTATTCATTTATTCATAAAGTAATTGTTATCGGGGTTAAAGTGTTTCTTACTGTCACAGCATCTTTTTACTATCTAGTGGAAGTTCAGAACATTTTCCTATCTCCTGAGTTCAGGACCTCAATCGAAGCCCGCAGTCAAGGAGCTACATGCAGATCAGTGTGTGTTTGGGATGGTTGCAAGAACAAATCTTTGAATCACTGCCGTCATCTAATTCATCCCATTTCCTCCCTTATTCCCCACCATCTTGCTCTTCCTTTCCATGATACAGCAGAGGAAGATGGAGGTCCAGAGTGGTGTTCAGCAGCCGGAGCCCCGCCCTCTGGGCTCTCCTCGGTCAGGGGCCAATCAGCAGAATGAACTTGATGACAGTCAGACGGATGCCAGCGGCCGGTCCTCCGCTGACAACCACACTAAGGATGCGCAGCCAGCAATCCAGAAAGATGACAAAAAAGTAAGTCGCAGGCTCCCACTGCTGCACATCTGCAGATGCTGTGCTGTGTTTGCGTGTGTGGGTGTGTGTGTACACGTGTGTGATGAGTGATGAAATCCTGCCTGTCTGTTGAGCTATTCTTGGTGATATGTCTCATACTTTCACATAGAGAGACTCTTACTTATTCACTGTGTTGAAAAGTGAAGTTGCAGTGCATGTTTTGTGTCTTAAAGGGCTGTGGTACTCATTAGTAGCTGCAGAGCAGTATGTGTGTTTTCCAGTGCTGGAAGGACATGTTTACTTACTTGTGTTGCTGCAAGAAAAAGTGAAACTGTATGCACTGTTGGTCTTTGGCTTCAGCGGTTTCAAAGGAAGTAGGTAATGCGTTGTTATGCTGCCATGGAAACCGCTCAGCGCATGCTACAAACCACAGCTATGATACGTACATTTAGAGAGGTGTATTATTACATACAGACCCAAGTGGCTTGTGCAGGCTCCATGTGTGAGTGCCAATTCTCAAACATATCAACCTTCTGCCATCTTTGAGCCCTCTGCACGTCCAAGAGTGACAGTAAAATCCTCACTGGCTCTCTTCCATCTCAAGGATGTCAATCATGCTTCTCTGGCAGGAGCCAGAACCTCTTTCCGTCAATCAGTGCTGGAGACTCTATAGGCCTCGGAGCAGAGGAGAGATAGCGGCAGAATAAACAGAACAGATATACGAAAACATTCACTAGATGACTGGACTGACTGTTACTGGCAGCTCTGAATGAGATGCTTGTCATGGCTTGCTGTATCAATTTTGAGTCTTTTGAGCAGACTTTGAGCAAACAGTAATCGACATAACCCTTCAGGGTCTTCTTCTAGCAAAGTTAAAGGATTTCCGAAGCATTTAGATAACATCAAACATTATTGAAAATGTAAAATAATCTCACTGTTTTAGCAGTGTGGTAGCAGCCTGTCAAAGGGCAAGGCCGTTACTGGCAAGTGATGCACTGTTGCTTATATAGCTTAATGAATATATCTTTAATCTACTGCTTGTGGATATTTTTCACCAATTTATCAGCAGTGTGGTTCATGTTAATGCATATGAGAGGCCCACCCAAATAGATTTGCCCCCACCCAAATATGTTATGTTTTTTCATCAAACATCTATATGTGATTGATTCTCAATTTCCCCTCCTGGCTTGACGCTCACATTGCTTGATATGAATTGTTGTATACATACAGAGCATTTTAAGGTCTTTACGCCTGCCTCTAGTCAGATACTGTTAGCAATGCTGTGTGGTAAAACTTACTTCTACCATCTAAATTAAAGGAGAACTTAGCTGTTTTTGTCTTTTTCAGACGGTTCATAGAAATCCCATTTTATAGACATTTTGCAGGGAACTTCAATACACAGGCTGAATAAAAGATCACTTTCCTTCTAAGTGTAATTGGCTCAATGAAACAAGCCCACCTTCAACACACACACACTCAAGTGGGGCTTCCTGGTTGCCTTCACACAATTGGTTGCAACAATTGGCTTTAAAATGCTATATTGGACCTCAGAGTTTGGCTTTTTAAAGCTCCCACTGATGATGCACGTATTGACTACTGATGCATCAGTGTATTACATCCTGCAGCTTACAATAAAAGCTGTCATGATGATTGCAGCCGACGCAGAAGCTTGAGTACACAGTGTTTATGTTGAACACAGGCATCTGTCTGTCTTTGGTCGTTCGTGCCACATTGTGAAGCAATGAGGCGTGAAGGCGTTAGCTTCTACAGTTTACGAGAGCAGAGGTTTCCTAAGTAGCTCACAGTGGCAACATCAAATATTGTTTTTTTTAATTGACAGCGGGGGTCCCCAAGTGGCAGACAGTGGACAACAAGGCCACAGTCCCTGTCATTAAACCTATGTGGTGTAAAAGTGTGTCGAAGAGAGAGGGGGGGGGCTGAGAAATTCATTTGTGCGTGTGTGTGTTTCATTTTTGTGCTCAGTGTTGGTTAATTAGCAGTTGAGTCAACACCTGCTTCAATTTACTGAGGGTGGCCTTGGGAGTGTGTGTGCCTCTGACATTGCCCGGCCAACCGGTTGGCAGGCCAGCTCCCTCTGCCTTGGTGTCATTGATTGGTCTGGAGAGTTTATTCATCAAGGTGTCATCGGTGGAAGAGGACCAGCATTATTGTCCTTGTTAAAGGGTGCTTTCCTCTGACCTGCCCTGTTGTTTATTAGAGGTACATCACGAGAGAATGAGGTGGCACAGTCTGACCCTGTGGGCGCAGCCTCCGAGCTGATGTGGCGTATGAGGTCGTCCACAGTGCAGTCAGCTATTGCTTAAAGATTAAGGAAGTCATCTGGTGAAAGTAAATTTGCCAATCCCCAGACTGTCTGCAGAATTTGAATACCCAGGGACAAAAAAAAAAAGAGTCAAGGTTTAAAATTCATTTTACTCGCAGCAATGTACTGATTAAGTACCCTTCAGAGAGCACTTAATCCCCAAATGCTCCTGGTTGTGACGTTATCTGCTAACCAAACCTGTGGTTGCACTGGTGGGTTTTATGTGTGTAAAATTGTTTACTGAATCAAACATTATCAGTGTGAGAACTGGTGTGCTCTACTTTCACATGTAGCTTGGTTGGTGTCTATCAACACCTGGTGTAAGTTGACCAATGAAAAACTCTTTCATTGATCTATTTGCTGTTTGTTGTAAAGCAACAACATTCAGAATGAAAATAAAGTGTCAAAATACTTAAACATGAATTCTATTCATCCTTCAGTGTGTGGGAATATAAACTATAAAGGTAATGAATATTGTGCATAGTTTTTGTTCACTGTATAACGTTCAACATGCCACTTGGAAGCTAGAGGCAGCAGTGGTAGACTAGACTAGTAAGTGTCAGCTCAGCTTGCCAATATTGGCACAGAGTCAACTTGAAGGCACTGTGTTTGTCCCACAATTATATGAAGGAAAGGGGCTAGCTAGTATAAGCTATCTCACTCCCATGGGTCCATTGGTTGTAATGGAAAATGACCAGACTGATGAAACTTTCAGCCACTGGTACACCGGTAACTTCAGCACTTATGTTACACCGTGATATGAAACACATAGAGAGAGAGAGAGAGAGAGAAACATTGGAAGTAACACCCAGGTGGTAAACTGTTTGAATTGCAGTACTAGTTAAGTGTCTGCCCATACAGATAGTACATCAATCAAATTACTGGAATAGACACTGTCAGTCGGAAACAAAAATTCACACACCCAATTAATGGGGCATTATTGACGTGAGAACTCTCGAGATTCTTAAGTGCAGATTTGAAAAAACCCCCCATCTCAGTCAGCACATGTTTTAATGAAGAATACTCAACGAATATCAGGTGAAGTTATCTGGTCAAGGGTTAAGCAGAGGGGCTTAAAGCTGGCCCTGCCTCAACATAACCCCGGACGCTTTTTTTGTACCCTGACCCATGTGTTGATCTGTGACACGTACTCAAGTGCAGTACATGACCTCTAAACCACCTTAAGGGATTATTTCTGCTAGCATCCCTTCTCCGTTATGGCATCGGTTTGTGCTCATTATTCTGCAATTAGCTTTGTTGAAAATCTTGAAGCATCAGCCAGCCGCCACTGATGATGAGCTGCAGTGCTGATTTGAAGTATTGCACTAATTGGTGTCATAACAGCCTGCTGACCTTTAACTCATTAACTGCATTGGAAGCAGAAATAAGTCAGCAAGCACAAAGCCTATGGCCACACATAGGAGTTAGCTCGCTGATCTTGCACTTTTTATAATTGTTCGCTGTTTTAAGACAGTGTGTGAGTATGTGTGTTGTGCTTGTGTGCAGTATCTCTACAGACAGATTTTTTTTCCTCTCTCATATGTATGTAAAACAGACTGAACTATTCCTCGCTGTGGTAATTTGTGTTTTCTTTCCATTAGAAATGAGTCATTGGGGATTGAGCTTTTAGGCGTGGAGTGGAATAGTCGTACCAGTGATTATTGCTGTTATATTTGATTACACAAATGAGAAACATTCACGACCAGAGGAAGCAAATTATATTAAATTGCTTCGACTGAAGATTTTGTGTGCACTTCCAAATGAGCGATCAGAAAATTAAAATCCGTGCAGATGTTACTCAATCAGGATGTGAATGAGTTTCATGTTTGTCAACCAATAAACTCAACTTGTGTGAGGCACAGCCAGATAAGTGGAACTTTCTTGACTTTGTGATGACTTGTTGTCCAGATGCTCTTGAAACATTTGCTTAATGGCTTCTCACTCATCACGACTTGAAAGATAACTGGAAAAACAGATGGCTTCTCACCTTGCTTGGCAGTTTGGCTTCAGCTGCAGTGTGACAGGTTGAGATGTGATTCACTGTGATTACTACTTTTTTTGTCTTATAAACAGAATTAGCTATTTGTGCCTGTAAACTCTGAAACTGGTCAACATTTTAGGCAACTTCTTATTAGTACTTATCTGGTTAATATCCAGCACTTTGCAGGAGGTTTGATATGATCTGAATGAATATATAAAGTAAAAATACTATTAGGTAGGAAGGGGATATGATAAGATTTACAAAACTGTATGCTAGGGAAAGTTTTTTGTCTTCTTCGTCAGCATTGCTGGAGTGAGCAGAGTGCAGTGAGTTGAGGTAAATATGGACAGACATCCTGAACACCACCTCCACAGCCACCCCCCCCTGTCCTCCGCTCTACAGATTACCTCGGTGGTAGCTAGCGGGGCCCAGATAATTACCTTGTGTTATTTCTCCTCCCACACTTTGCTTTTGAAGTCGTGGCTGCCTGGCTGCCTAGCTGCCTCAGCTCTAATAGCATCCCGGCATGCCATCGATCCCACACCCCTCCTCCGGATATGAATGGGTAGTGAAGGTGGGCTGATGGGCTGTGGGGAGGGAAGCGGCCGAGGAGTCTACCCCGAGTCTCTGCAGGTCTCCTAAAGTGCAGGTTAATCAATTTTCCAGTATGCTTGATCATGGAAACAGCACAATGGGCAAATGACTGTAATGTGCACATTAAACTGCAAATTACAATGTGCACTTTGAAAGGTAACTGGCACCTTGTCAAATACTGTACATTTACAGATGCAAACGGTGGCCTGTTTTTTACTGCAACAAATTGAACTTGCTTTAACCAAATGATTTCCTCTGTGTGTGTGTGTGTGTGTGTGTGTGTGTGTGTCTGTGTGGGGTGTCCAGCATGGCGGTTCAAAACCTTCACAGCAGTAGGCACCTTTACAAAGACCTCAATACTGAAGCGAAAAATTAATGGCTTCTCTGCTCAGCTGTGTCGGGAAAGTAATATAAATGGTAGCTGTAATAGTTTTAGATATGCTGTGATGTCCTAATCATTTGACAGCACAAATATTCACTGCCATGCTCCAGACCATTTCAATGAAAATGCTTTTGGAGACAGTGCTTTGCAGAGAGGTCAGATGTGAGATCTGTGAAGGCACAGAACCGCATGCAGATACAGTACAGCAGCATGTGTGTAGCTTAACCAATAGCCTCATCACTGCAGTGCTATCATGAGCATAATTTCTTTTCAGTATATTTTGAAACAATTTAGTCTCGATTACACTTGGAATGACGTAGTCAAGTGAAAGTACAGCATCCTTGCAAACTCAATGCACAGCAGCGTAAGAAAACACATGCAAATAAACAAAAAAACCCAAATTACAGTAAGAAAATGACAGCGACTGCTGCACCTGTAAATCAGTTCTATTTCTAACATTCAGAGTCCCTCAAAACCACCAAAACCCAAACACCGGTCATCCTCTGCCTCGTCAATGGAGGTGGTAGCTATAAAATGTAGTACTGCGTGATGTGTACCTTTTTACCCATCAAAGTTGAGGTTACCTCACTGTCATTACGATGCGTGGCCCACTGTGGCCTATACCTCAAGATATTTCTGATTCTTAGAACTTCTGCTTTCTTTTTTTGTTCTGCAAGGCCCTATGACAGGTGCAGAGTCAAGCCAAAGTGAGAAATCCACAACATCATGCATACATGTATTTGCTAGACATTTTTATAGTTTTCTGCCAATTTAAGCAGATATTCCTGAAAACTAAATAACAAACAGTAATGGGTTTCAGAATGTGTTTAGTGTAACTCTTTTTGTAGAATATAGTGTTCAGGCTTCCTCATTCATGGCTCACTGGGACGTTTTATGGAACTCAGCCATAGTTAACAAAATTTATTTCACCTGTGCTTTTACTGCCATGACAAGTCACATTTGTCTGCCGCGAGGAAGGTCTTTTTCTTGCATCAGCATATCAAACCTAAATTATGCAGACTCCAATTCGATTTGCTAAAAGATGTAATTGGACTGAATCGCTCAGCAATAATTGATACCGACGCACTGAGTCAAACAAATAATGATTAGTGAAATCAAGCTTTAGGCACAGAAAGGAGCTATCATTAATGTAATTAGTAACACCTGTGCTTTTCCTCTGTGTCACATCATCTGCTGTGAAGAAGGCCTATATTTTGATCAAACGCAGCGCAGCTTGGCTTTAGGCTATTTCCTCCTCTAGAAGCGGAAACATACTGATGCTACGTTTAATCGGCAGACAAAGAAAGCAACCAGGAGTAGGTCAAAGCTCCTCTGAACATTAGTGTGGCCACGTTTCTGCAGACAACCTGAAGAAGTCTGTGCAGGGTGCTAATTTTGCAGAAGTGTAATGAAGCACCACAGGAACTCAACTAAAATATCCAGCCACGAGTTGAGGTGATATAGCATTTACATCAGCACCCAACTTGGAAACGACTGACTGTTACTGGCCAGCCAGGACTGAGCTCAGGAAGTTACCAACCATAGCACATGACTAATCAGTTCTAAATCAGGCAACATGTGTCACTTGAAAGCAAAAACAGTCACTCATTTGAAAACAAATAATGACATGTAGATGATTTGTTTAGATCTTGTGCTTTCCTCACACTGAAAATGATCTACTGTATATCAGGAGAGGTGAGGTAAATGTATCATCTAGTACCCAGAGCAGGAAGTAATTGAGTTAGCTCCTGGTCTGGTGACCAAGGTCAAGCCTGAGTCCATGATCTCATGTATTAGGGACGGATGATCATTAGTGAGAGGGTGAAAGAGCATTACAAATTGATTTTCTAATCCTTTGCTCTATTTCTGATCGTCATGGATGCCGGCCACAAACTTTTGCTTGCCAAGTACATGTGGACCTGTAGAGATAGTGATATGCGTTTAAATGCAAATGCATCTGCTGCACTAGTCAGTCGGCAACAAGAAAGTACACAAGACTCTTTTGTAACATCATAACATTATAGATGGTAAGAAATATTCAGCAGTGTGACTGGTCTGCTGTTTAATGCATTTTATGACTGGCTCTGGCTATTTGTAGAGACTTTATTTGTGTGCCTGTGCCTTGCTATTTTAGTCCATTGGCTCTTTAATCTGTCAAATAACAATAGAGATGATGATCAAGCATGTCAAATGTGTATCATGTAGTCATGTATCAAGATGCAACCTCTTTTAGTGGCTTGATTTATCTCTCATCAGTGCATTTTAGTCCTCTGTTCAAAGCATAGTCTCGGTGTACGACGACACATAGGCGCTCACGCATGCACACAGCCTCACAAACGCACACACACACAGACGCACGCACACTGACACACCGACCAGCAGATCAGAGGGACCTTATTAGCTGCTGTCACAACACATTTATCCCTCATCTGTTTCTGGGAGCTGTCGTGAGCAAAAGGTTGCTCTCTGCTGCAAAGTGGCAAAGTGGGCTCCTCACTGTGTTTTTCATTCTCTCTAATGGAGAGCGATGGCATGGGCCCCAGCCATCTCTATCTGTGGCCCTGTCCAAACAGGGCTGATTTCTGCCTGAAAATAGCCCTGCTGTCAGCTTGCCTTAGTTGCCGGGCCCGCTGAGAGTCAGTTAAGGGGATCAGTGCTCGCTGGAGTGTGCAGCTCCGTGGTAAGACACGGTGCTGGTGACACATTGCTTTGATGGGATCACAGACCGCTCCTAATCCCCCCTCGACACAGATGACCTAAGGGGCCCATTGGACTCGGCAGAGTCACCAGTCATGACTCCAGTCCTGCCTGACTTCAACATCCTATCCAGTTGACCTTCAGCCCTTACACTCACAAATAGCATATAAACAGCATTCAGCGTTTTTGGTTGACAGGTGTTCAGGTTGTCTGTCTCCAAAAAGTCACCTCTGAGGTTTGCAGTGGAGGTTGCTTTACATGTGCTTGTGTCTGAATATACACTGCATGCGTTAAGACAGTGTTGACAGAAATCGCATTGTTGTTCTTTTCTAAATATAATGCAAAATACATCAAAGCAGACTTTTTCTCCTGAGAATTTTAAAAGCCATAAACTACATAAATTAAAAAAGCCCACTGCTGCTGCTGTTGTGCATTTAGTTGGTTCATAATGAAATATTTGTTGGATGTGTAAGTTGATTTGTAGGCCAGCAATTTGGCATGGGAACACAAGTATGAGAACACCCTGTTTAGGAGGCCATCTGGAAAATCCTTCGCTGTGATTAAAAAAAAAATCAGCCCCTTGCATTTTCGTTTTTTAATGAATTGTGCACCCCGTGGATGTTTACTGTGCGTGTGCCACACTGGAGATGTGTAGAGGCATGTGTGTTGTTGGGGGTTTGTGTCTGATTCAGTGTCAAGGCTGGGAACTGTTCACTCACTCAGTTTGTGATGACTTGGCAGCAAAGGAAAGGTCAAGGAAGACTTGCGCAGAATTGCCAAATGTGCAAGATTAGCAGTAGTCAATCCTGCTTTTCACAGGGTGGAATTTTTATGAGAGTTTTATATGATGCCAGAAAATATGTTTAATGTTCTCATTTCTGGCTGAAGACTGCACATCATGTGGCTCCTAAAGGCACAAAACTATTATATACAACATGTTCAATAGGCAGCTGTGGTGAAGTTAGAGACATAATGTCCCTCTTGATAATGACTGTCTGAAAGGTAATGTTAGCGCATTACATATTTTACTAACTAATAGAGTATATTGTTTGTTTTTGTGGCCATTCACACGCATTACTTACTTCCAAACTCCTTTACCGCTCCAAGATAAAATTCTCCTTGTAGTGACCTTGCTACTAGTGAAGCGCTAAACTGATCCTCTAAATATAAGCACTGACAAACACTCCTCAAGATGAAAGACTGACCTACTGATCAGGTGCACACACTCTCATCTTAAATGAGTTTAAATCTTAAATGCTGACAGAATTAAAGGATGATTTTTACCCTATTAGCTGGACCATTGTTACGTGAGCCTGTCTTCCATTTTTTCAAAAAACAAAAAAAAAAAGAACAAAAACCTTGTCTAAACAATTGCACACTATACTGTAAGAAGAAAGAGAAATGGAGACTGCTTGGCTTATTTTAATATTAGTCATGCTTTCAAACGGGTTTGTACTTTTGATTTGCCTGCACAAACTTATTGTTTTCTTTCCACCACTTGGTGCTCGGTTTCCAGCTCAAGTCAAACCCCAGTAAGTGTGGAAATTGGGGGTAGATCAGATTCAGAATTGGAGACAGCTGCTGATGTCATTTTATTTTATTTTTATAGCATATGGGAATGGTTTGTATACTCCTCATTATATTCGGGACATTGTGCCACCATATCGCTTATACTTACATGTCACACTTAAACTCATTTCCCATGAAAGGAGTGCCTGTAGGAGGATAATTCTGCAAAGAACACCACAGTCACTCTACTCTGAAGAAACTCCGGCTTCAGACAGGAATGCATTGTCTTGTCATATTTAAATGATAATTTAACAATGACACTGACTTACCATTGTGTTGTCACTGTATAAAATGTCCTGACAGAATATTTCCAAATGTTTCAGGGCATCTTTGACATGCAAACGTTCACATGGGATGATGACCTCAGCTCTATTCTGTCTGCTCTGACAGATGCTACACTGTTTAGTCATGACACATGCACTCAAATATTTCCATTTAGACAATCTGTTTCCACTCGGAAATGTTGTTTGATTAATTATAATCAAGCCCTTAGCATCAATATTTTCCAGTGTTTAGATGAGACTTGGCTTGCAATCCTCAGAACATCTTGAGGAAACAAAAGAGCAATATGATTTTTATTTTTGCTGCTTCATTCTTTTATTGCAAACAAATAAATACTGCTTAATATAATCCCAAACACATGAAAAACTAAAATAGAAACCACAAGATATAAAACTTATATTAAACCATAAAATATTATTGAATCTGTCATGTAATTTCTATTGTGTGCTGGAAAATTGCATATCTGCCCACTTTTACACAACATTTACAACATTTAACAGGGTGTAATGATGGGAAACAAATGGCTGCAACTTTGCTGAGAAGTGTTGGTGGTGAGATATTGGTTAGAGGTTTCTCTTAGTCTGACAAGGACCTGTGCCCAAGTAAATAGGCACACTGTAAACAAAAATGAAAATACACATGAAATAACAGCAATGACAATGTTTCTGCTCAAGTCTTAGTGGGGCTTATTTTATGATATATATTTAAAACACACATTCAAGGGGACATCTGAAAATATTCATTTATGTAACAGTAGTAGGAGACAGAAGAAAGCACTTCAGATGTTGAATCAGTCTATTTTTTTATACACCAGACGATGTGAATTTGTGTATTTAGTCATAAACACATCGTCTTATATAAGCAGTACAAAAGTATTCTTTCTGGGCATTGCAATGTATTTTGACTCTTTTTCATACTCTTTTTACCTGGCTTATGAAGGGAGTGTGTTCACCTATCTTCAAACTGTTTACACCTACAGGAAGAAAGCAGGGTAAAACAATGCTCATGTTAGCTTCAGTAGCTATTGTTATTTTTCCCTTGTCCAATCTGGGTACCTTACATAGTAACCAGTGGCAGATATTGTGAATGTTATAAAATCCCCATCCCTGTGACTTATTATTTAGAATAATGTTAAAAATCAGCAACCAAACATATGCAACAACAAACACATTGGCCATGTGTGAAAAATGGTTAAATGAGGATGTTCACATATGGAGTTTGGAGATTTGGCAACGGCAGTGCCTGCCATTTATTTTGGTAAAAATGAGAAAGCAAACAACGTACCCCAGCAAGCCGCTTGAGAATTTATTTAAATAGCCTCATTTCAACCGTAGGCCACTAGTTTCACTGTGCACCAAATGACGAAACGTAAAATAAAGAGTTTCCATATCTCATAAACCCTGCTAACACAGCGGGGAGTCCAGTGCCTGATCCCACACAAGCTGGTCCAGGCCAAATGTGCTACATCTGTACATCTGCTGAGGTTTAAAACAAAGAGCTAAACACAGTGATGGCTGGCTGGGTGGGAGATTGGCTGGTCGGCCACTTAGCTCACAGGGGCGTCATTAGGGTACCCCACTAGCTCGATGATAATAAGAGCAAACACCTCCATTATGTTCCCTGGGGCTTGTAATATATATATTCACACCTAGTTAGACTGTGTGACCAGCCCTATTAGTTGCAGCAGTTTGACCGCGTCTGCCCGCTCATTAACACCACCGATCGAGATATAAGGCAGTCATTAGTGCGGGAGATAATGGTAAAATATTGTAGTGGGTTTTAACTGATCGTGGAAATAAAAAGGCAAACCATCTAATCTATCACACTGTGCTGTGCCACAGTTGTCATAAAGATATTACTGTTTTAAAAGCTGTTAGTAAAGCTTGGCTCCATGCAAGCACGCAGGTCAGCCGACTGTGTCCTGTGATGGCGTGTAAATGAAATGGTAATAGAGGGTTTCATCACCGCTACTAATTACTGAATGACAGTCTCCTCACCAGTGTGTAAGTGTGCGTGTGCATACGTGCATGCCTATGTCTGTGTGTGATAGGCCTAATTAGGTAAACTCCCATTACACTTAAAAGTGCATTACTGCTGCTCTTTTGTAAAGGCTATAATTAGAGTGCTGTGGAGAGTGAGCGGTAATTAAGTTATTTCTCAAGTATTATTAGTCTGCTTGTTATATCAGCTAATTGTATGGAAAAGAATAGAATACATATTTGACTTTATGCCAGTGCTTTGGTAACTCTATAGATATTAAAGCAGCTATTACACAGTGCATGATTAGAGTGTATGGCAATATATATGTCTACCTCTGCTCAGGGGATTTCTGTCTGATAAAATTAAAATATCTCAAAGCCTGTTAAAATTTAGAAGGTTTCATGCAAGCTGTAGTAAAAAAAAAAAAAAAAAGGCAAATGACAACATGTACGTGCACAGTGTACACACACATTTCTTGACTCAGGCTCTCAGCCTGACTTGGCATTTTTGTGCATGTGTCATCCGACGCCTGCAGCAGCAGCAGCGTGAGCCCCGGATCCTCTGACTAATCCAGATTGCCTTCTAATCCCGATCACGCTGTCCTCTTCCTGCCATTGACTTCATTATTCCTCTGCAGTTTTCAGCCAGTCTGCCTCTTGTGATGTCCCCGACCTTTCTTTCTTTCATTTCTTATATTGTGTTGAGTAGGTGACGATTACTACAACCAAAACTAGCAATGTAAGTAGTCATTGGTAGAGTCCCTACAAAATTATGATCCACCCATACAGGTATTATAATGGTACAAAATAAACCTTTAGATGTTTTAACTGTAAAAACAGGAATAAAGGCACTGTAATTGCACTCATTAAATATGTGCTTTCCTTTTTTATTTTTGTATATAATTACATCTCCTCTCCTATGTCCCTCCACCAGCAGATTTAAGTAACACTTGTAATGAAGTTAATCACTGTCTTAGGAGACCTTAACAGGCCTTGAAGGAGAAAGCTAGGAGACTTGGTCACTGGCACATTTGCACCGGGTTAGCAAATCCCATCGGAAGAGTGGGGGGTGGATTGAGAGCACGGGCTGTTGTGCTAAGAGAGCTGGAGTAGATCCTCTTTCTACACTGTTCTGAATGGGCCTATTTTTAGCACACGGGCTGGTTTTTGTTGGACAGATAGATAACTCTTTGTTGCACACTTGTGCTCTGTGGCTACTCCTATTCATTCTGTATGGATCTTTGAGCTGGTGTACTGTGTGCACATGGCTTGTATTGAACTGTGGGATCAGGCAGCTGCTGTTGTATTTTGTTGGGTTGTACTGTGCGCCTTAAGGGATAGTAATGTCAAAAATACAGATGGCGGATTCAACAAGATAAACAAGATATGAAATGTAAAGGTGGGAACGTCACTCCAGAGAGTTAAACTACGAAATACAAGAGAGTGGCAATTCTCAAACAAAGATATGTGGTATTAAATAAACACAAGACATGCTATGTTTAATCCTGATGGAACTAAGGTAACATTTCCATGCAAAACAGGATCATGTTTTATGAAAATATGCTTCTGCTCAATTCTTGCTTAAATAAATACACAAATTATTTTCTATAAAAATTCTCACGCTCTCCTCAACACACTTATCCAGCTTAATTAAGTACCTAATGCCAAATACACAAGTTGCAGGTCTGCTTGATAAGACTAGAACTAAGACAGGCAGTTCAGATTAGCAAGTAATTAAAATCATTATCGCTCTTTTTCTGTCGGCTAATTATCTAATAACATTATTGTTTTTACTGTTCAGTATCACTTGTCTAAGGCATGTCACTTATATCACCTTATTTTTAAGTTTCAGTCTTGAATTTGAAATAATTTCATCATATTCCAAGAAATCTGTTTTGACAGTCACAGTCATTTCCCAACCTACTGAACCTTAAAAATATATTCAAATATAAAAACAAATGCCTCAAACACTAGAATCAACACCTATTTTTTTCTCCCTGGTAATTGTAGTTAAATTACCAGGGTTTGTCTGTAAGCTGGTGAGTGTAAAATATTTTCAGCTAATCAGGCAATATTTTAACTGATAACTGAATTTTATTAATGTAATAAAATTCATCCTCATCTCTGCAAAAGGGACCAAAACGTTGTCGGAGGCAATGCTGAGCGGTACGTAAAGGGTAAAAGACCCACAGGTCTCGATGAGTGACAGGCCAGCACAGAGACGGCGCCACATTATCTGTCTTAGTTGAAGTGTATAGATTTCAGAGATAGAGGGGAAAAAGAGAAAGAAATTATTATTTTCCCTCGACATGGGACCCAGAATGAATGTCGTGCCCAGGGTTAGCAAATCTCATTTACAAATTTCAGGCAGGGAAATATCCCTCCCTCCTCGTGTCTTCACCCTCCCATCACAATAAAAAGGAAGCTTCTCATTTAGCAGAACTGCAGGCCTGGAGGCTATGTTACAGAAACCCATGTGACACACACACACACACACACACACACACTGCATACAAACCAGATGAATCTCAGTCCAACTGTATGGTGCTCTACCTTGATTTATTAGAGGGAGGTTTTAACCTTTTGGTCTGAGTGAATTGATCTTGTGAACTTCTGCTTGATGTGAAAGTGCATCTTGAAAAATGGCAGTTTTGATTGCATTGGTTTGCACAGCTGTTATATAATATATATGTAACTTAAGTATTGATAGAAGTGTTGGAACAAGTGCATAATAATACTTTTTTTTAATTGTTTTTTATATTAGTCTTATAGGGTCAATACCAAGAGTCCCATTTTTATTTGTGTGTTTCTTGTAGATTTAGTAGGCACACAGTAATAACACCTACAAAAAAACTGCATGTGATAGTTTTTCATATCATATGTTTTTCAGCTGTCTGAACTTTAAATTATTTCTGTATATAGGTAAAGAGCAGAAGAAAAGAGTAGCCTGTGTCATGTTATGCAAGTTTTTGTGTAAATGTGTTAATGTTGTGCTTATACGTCCTTGTGTGCATATCCTGTTGGCAGACAAAAACAGACTTTATCCACTTGGCCGTATCCCAACATTCCTGGCTCTTTCTTATTTTGGGACGTGTTTGTTGCAGAATGAAAGGAGCGTTTTGAGAGATGATCACAGACGTTCTCCCCAGAGAAATCTTAAGGAGGAAAGTGAGCCTATTTTCAGCGCCGTATCAGCGGAGAGTGGGACTCATTATGACTCACTCAGAGCTGAAATGCTCTGGATGATGTCTGAGTCAGACACGAGGGCCAGTGTCCGCTGCCATGGTGATGCACAGCCAAATGTAACTGAACTCAGAGAGCAATAGAGATGGAAATGAAATGAGGGAAGCTTAAAAGGGCCCTGAGGCAGCTTCACCATTGTCATGATCAAATTCCCAGAGTAAAAGCTGGCGAGCTATAGGCTCCTGTATGTAGACTGATAACTCAGAGATCGTCTAATACTTCAGAGTGCACAGTTTTTGTGTAGAGCTTTTGATATTGAAGATACATCTAGGCCAAGCAAAGCAAATTCAGGGACAGTTCTAGAATAATTCATTTTTCTCACTTTTGTCCTCAGGATTTCTGTGGGGAAATCTTCTGTATCTTCTCTGAAAATATTCCTTTTATACAGGAAACGTGTAGGAAAATATGAGAGGCTTGTTGCTCGAATAAAGGCAAAAAAACAGTGATGCGAGATTTTCTGGGAATGCAGTATGCAGAGGGAGAAACACAACATACACATACTGTACTAATACACATATTATTACTTACTGTCTTTCAGTGAAACAACATCTTTTTCTGATTTGATCCTAATCAATTCAGCCTGAACTTTTTGTGACTCATCTTTTGTGCCGTAAAACCACCAGGCTCATCACAAGCAACATTCACTGATAGTATTTCTACTTTTCTTGAAAATACATTAAAATTCATATAACAGAATCACTCATTTTGATTTCAGCCTCACTTTTCTAAATCCTCCAAGACAGAAGTCAAAAAGTCAACTCCATATAGCAGACTCCACTTCACTCACTGCCTGATTTTCACTTTGGCACCCTACGGTGAATGGCTGAAATCCAGTATGGCTAACAGATTAGGAAAAACTTGCACATGCAGTACTTGTCATGCAGGTGCGTCGGAAAGGAGCTCAATATCTTGAAAATGGGAGCAGTTCATGGAGTATTTATGTGCTGGTGAATGTCTGCGTGCACTGATGGATTGATTTAATAAATGTAATTGCAAGAGTGGTGTGCAGGAATTTAGCCTTTTTCAGTCAACTTGAAATCCAGCACGGCACTGCTGACACTCACCTGCTGCCTCGGTGCGAACGTGTGTTTGAGTGTGATGTCTATTGCCTTAGCTTCACCGCGCAGTCAGTAGCAGAGGACAGTGATGTAAGGACGGAGCCATGTAACAGGCCAGCAGATATTAATCCGATGTGCCTGGCTCTGCCCAGGCATGTTGGCCTTAAGCCAGCGAAAGAGAGGAGAGGGTCAGATGACAGCGCCTGTCCCTGCCAAGTCCAGCAGGTACAGTGAGTCAGGAGCATACCTCACCTCTCTGTCTCTCTCTCTCTCTGTCTCTCTCTCTCTTACTCTCTCTTCTCTCCTCTCTCTGCCTTTGTGTGCTTATCTCTTTCTGACACTCACACACATACTGTATGATAATACTGATATTAATATTTGAGAAGATCAGATTAAGCCATATCGACCAATATTTGTTTTTCGTACAGAAGGTTTGGACAAAGCCCCTTCAACTTAGGTTACTGAAGAGCTCTGACAGTATTAAGAAAAAAAAGATAAATAATATCTGGGACTGCGGGAAAGAATTTTGTCATTTTTGATCGATCTCTTATTTTCTGCGTTACAACCTTTAGTCGATAAAAAGTCTGGTAATACCTGAATAACTGTCGTGGCAGAATTCAAGTGCAATATCCCAGATGAAATTTCAGGTCATGTCTTAAAACAACTTATTTCCACATTTGAGAAGCTAAAACCAGTGAATGTTTGATATTTTTCCTAGTTAAAAGATGATTATATTAAAAATTATTACAATAATCTCTGATTAATGAATTAATAACTAAAAAACACACTGCTCAATTAAGCATAAAAAAGCAGCCTACAATAAACACTGCAGCTAGATTTTCTTTTTAATGACGTGGCAATGCCATGTGTTGGTCGGGCAGTGAAACACACACACACGCACGCACACACACCTCTCCATCAGTCAGGCTGCCAGAGGCCAGCTCCATGACCTGAGATTCAGTGACAGACAGCAGGCATGCAGAGCTGACAGTGCTGAGGTGGATGTGGAGCTCTGCTACAGCTGATCTGCGTCATTCACTACCAAACCACGTTTTCTGGATTAATACTCTGCTTGCTTGAAACATGCAGAATGTGTCTGAGACACTGTCCGTAATCCATCATATTTAGTCACTTTGTTTCTCTTTCTGTTAGTTATGGGATAAATTGTTGTAAATGTAGCTGAGAGCAGTGTAATAACTTCCTTACTGCTGCTGTCATTATGACATATGTGTTATCGTTCACTGTAGATGCCATATGAAGAAACACTGTTGAAATGCAAACAAGTGGTAAAATCTTTCCGAGACACGCTCAGGAAACTAAGATTACAGCATCCAACAGTGGGCTGGCTTACTTATCGTTGCCATGGTAACAACTGTAAACATAATTTTGAGCACAGCAGGGATCTGATGGTACCGTCTAAAAATATAGTACCATTAAAATGTCATTTATTGGTATGGAAGCTGTTGTTTGTTGTAATTTAGCTGGCGCGTTTTTGTCAAGTCAGTGCCATCCTCACAGTGGCCTGTCTCCTCTATCTTAAAGTCTTCTGAACATTACTCATAAATGCGGAGCGTTTGACATGATTTTGGTCTTTGCACATTATTTACTGTTTGAGAGTTGTGCTTAAACAGCAGCTTCTATGTTTAAATTTCCTTTGTAGGCTGTTTTCAGGCTTTGGTTACTGCTCAAACACTGAACAGCAGCAAGTATAAGGCTTTAAGTGAAAATAAGGAGAACGTATACATCCCAGTACCTCTGACCTCTAACTGGTCATCACCACAGTGTACAAACAGTAGTAAACAGCATGGCAGTCATAACAAGACCACAGAGGTGTTTTCACAGTTGTCGAAACAGAAAAAAGTAAGTGTGTGGTATGTGTGAACGTTTATTTAAAGCTTTTCTTTTTTTGTCTTTCACATCATCTTTAATTTCTTGAGAGTAGGATGAGAGTAGAATAGGAGTTTAAGTCACAGTATAATCTGTGTAAACCAGCTTTTTTATGCTTTCTGTTGCATAAAATGTGATTTTTCCTACTCTGCACTGCAAGCCAAAAGCTGATCGCTCTAGCAAAAACAGGGAATTAGTGAAAATGTGTTGTCTCACACGCACAGAAACACCTTCCCATGCTAGGTTTTCAGCTTTATCAGTGACATTGATGTCATTATCTTGTTGGACGAAGTGTCTCTTTCTCAAACTGAATTTTGACTCTGTAAGTTGGGCTTTTCACTCTGCATTTCATCCTGCAGGTTTCACACTTCCCAGAGGATGTTCACATTTCAAAATTAGTAGATCCCTTTCTTCTGATTAATTTTATTCAGAGTAAATCATGTGTGAGTTTACAGCCGTGTGTTTGAGCGTGTGTGTGTGCGTGTGTGTCAACAGGCTTTGGTGGCCTGTTGAACCACTTAAAGGATTCTATTTAACGGGTCAGCCGAGCAATTAATCAAGGGTTTAATTGGAATCCCGAGTGGAGTGACATGATTTATGCAAATAAGGTCATTAATATGCAGGCCTGCATTCGATGCTTAAATTAAAATGGCTCATCCGCCAGCGCAGGCTAGCACTTTCATTACGGTAAATTAGAGAGCGATAATAACTCCAAATACACATATTTATTTTCTACAGACATTCAGAACAGGACATGCCCACAGGAAGAAAAATATAAAAAGGCAGAAAGGAGGAAGTTCTTATATGGGAAACAGGCAGGAGGAGGCAATGCTAATGCTGTTAATTTTACCTCATTAGAAGCAGACTGCTATCTGCAGGGCTTCGGTTTTAATTGGATCACCAAGCAATTTAAACCACATTTGGTTCTTAATTGCTTTTTTTGCACTTTATTATAAAAAGTACAGCAGCAGTTGTTCGCCGCTTTCTTTGCCTGGTCAAGGCAGCGTGGCGATACCATTGCCTGACCTATGCTGTTGCCCTTGGTAACCATCCCCACGGGGACAGTGTGTGATCCCCGTGTCCAGAGCACTCACCCTCACTGGCACTGATGCCAGAGGATTAGAGACAAGAAGGCAAGGAGTTGGAGCCACAGCTGAGTCACATTCGCCCGCTCCTTGTTTCATTAGGGTCGCTGCACAGGAATGTCAACTGTAAGAGCCACTCATCTTGAGAAATTTTTCACATGCTCAGCATTTGGAATGAGCAAGTAAAATCTACTAGTTGCCTTGTCGCTGAGGAGTTGCAATGCTCAGTGAAGTGTGTTAAAAAATGTCTTGGGCTGAAGTAGAAGGAACTGAGTGGAGGTAGAAGATGTCATATTCTTCATGATAATATCTGTATACCTCTTAATGTCTTAAAAATATAACTCATATCACATATCACATGATTCTTTAAATATATATTATTACATTAAATATGCAACTGAAGATATTTGCTCCTTGACTCTACAGCAGTCAGGTTGTTGCTGTTGGCCTTAAAAAAGAAACAATATGAGGAAGCGTTTGATAACACCGAAAACCCTGCAGGTGGTACTTCAAACAACGAAGGCAACATATGCCGTCATTAAATACACACGTCTGCATTTAGCATGACGTGAAACTGTGTGTGAGGATGGGATCATCACATGGTATGATGCTAA
>JBAJHX010000040.1:14537309-14569317 GCA_037176925.1 Amniataba percoides
AAAAGTTTTTATTCAGGGCAAAGTGGAGGCAGTTCAGTCGGTCTTGGTCAGTGGCTGTGGGAGGACAATGTTGTACATGCAGTCATCCACAGTCATCATCATGGACCAGGCCTATGGAGGAATATATTGTTAGTATTCTTATAGAGCTGTTTGTGTCACTGCCAATGGTCCACTGGCTCTCTCTGGAAATCATTATAATATTCCTATAGTAGTCCTATTAACTAGGGCTTAAGAAATAATGCCTTGTGGGCCAAATCTGGCTCTTAGGCCATAATTATTGGGTTTATCCTCCCAAATTTTCATTTCACTGTTGCATCTAAATCCTTCTCAAAATAAGCGTGAAATAATCAATACTTTTTTCCTGTGCAGAGAAATGCATGCAAAACAATAGTGTGTTTTTTGTGTGTGCTTTTTTTCTGTGCCACAGAAGGTTTAATAGATCATACTGTAGAAAGGGCGTGGTGCTTGTCTCTAATACAGTTACTGGCTGAATAACAGATGAATCATGAAACACTGAAACTAAACAATCACTCACTTTAATGCGAACGCAGCCTTTAGTCCGCAGTATTATTTTATCAAAAGAGATTTGGCAGACACGAAAGCAAATGACGACAAGATTATTCGTTTGAAAATGCAACAGCTGTGTTTCAAAGACCTGCAGTGATCTGGTATTGGTTGTACCCAAGAATCTGCTGTAAAAGTTAATAATACATCTTAAAGCTGTAATAATATTACACTCTATACTCTGTAATATTTCATTCCTGCAATCCAGGACATTCTTCATTTACTCCTAGAGATGCTTTACAAATCTGTTTCTGACATTGTTGTTGGTCCTTTGGTGGTTCTTTCTTTTACTGCAAACCATGTTTTTTGAGCTGTAAATATATATTTAAGCACTGAGGTGGTGAATGTTAACGGTGCACAGAAAAGTATCATCACACAATTAAATATGACAATAGTGAAAGTTGAGAGTTGAGGATTTTTTTAGGTAGGAAAATGATTTAGGGAGAAATGACTGCATGTACATTTCTAAGAGTGAAAGAGATGTCCATTTTAACTTGAGTGACATCTGAATTTTATATCTACCTACATTATGTATCTTCACACTTGACCTAACCTGTTGGCACATTTGCGAAAGACCTGCCTTCATCACTGCTTTTCTGTGATATTTCGCACAGCCGGTGTCATTCCCAGCATAAACAGCAACAAATTTGCATGCAGTTTTCAGCCAACAGTTGGTAGCAGAGGTATCGTCACTGAGCAAAGCAAAGCAAAACGACCGTTTAAACAACTTTGCTCATTGTTGCTCATTGTTGCTCATTGTCGACGTGGATGTGGTTAATTGAAACTTGTGGCTGCTGTTTATTTGTTTGTATTCTTGCTCACTACACTGTGTGACAGGAAGCAGTTCCAGTGTTTTTAATAGAGCACAATAGGGAGTTTTTGACAGCTGGCGTATGTGGAACACAATGGGTTACAACAAACAAAGGATGGCAGTGGAAAAGGCTCCATGTACTGTAGCTGGAGCGGATGGATCTGTTAAAAAAAATGCTTTGATCTGCCCTGATCAGATTGGGACATCCTGTTATGGGGCATACAGTCTTGCTATTTTGTTTAAACGTATACATTGGCACATAATTTAGTTTGTTCAGAATTAGCATTTTATTTTTTCCCCATTGCTGGCACACACACAAATGCACACCCATGGAAGACTCCCAGTTATTTCTCTTCCTTTCTGTCACTCACACACTCCTCTTGTCCTCATGTGTGCCAGGGCTCGCTGGCTGCTTGGGGTTTTCTGTAATTACTGCAAGTGAGCAGGGAGCTGTCTTTTGCATGGCAGATGGTCCAGCACCATGCTGCATCAGGTAACCGTGACAACCACCTCCCTCCTCGCAGTTAACAGCACCATCATGGCTCTTTACAGTGACCAAATGTCATTATAGAGTCTGTTGAGACGGAGAGAGCAGGGGACAGACGTGGGAGGAGGAGGGGCTGGATTAGGGAGGGTTATACGGAAAGAAGATTTTTCAGGGTGCTCAGGACCTTCTTATCAAACACACACAGACATTTCGCAGAGAATAGTGTGACTACCGCCATTGTTTTTGCTGGTGAGAAACGGCTTTGTTTAAATTCGTCTCTCCAACCTGTTCACTCGTGAATCTCACTCAACCTGTTAATTCATCTTTCCTGTCCTGTCACTTCCACCGAATGGCATGGTGTTTATGGCATCAATACCACATTGGTCATTAGCCTTTTTGTGGGTATCATACTTCGTAACCACTTTTGCCTCCCTCGTGCATCTGATCTCTGATTCACGTCATCGCGCCTTGATCCCGTAATGCGTGTTTTGGATAAATGGGTCCTTTCACCACATTATCACTAATCAGATGCCTCAGAGAAGGCAGGCAGCGCTGATATATAATCAGTTCCTCCTCTCAGCTTACTATGCGGCAGATGACTCAAGTTACCTGATTAACAGGCTCTGCTACAGTTCTAGATGAGCTCTCCTTAGAGATTCGATAAGTTGTGTGGGCATCAGGCAGCTTAAATTCGGCCACCTTGAAGCCTCTGCAAGTTAACCTGCTGGAGTGGCATCAATTTCATGCTCTGACCTTTTATTTGCTACAGCTAGATAAACGATGCAAAAATGGAAATTTATTATCTTGTTTTATTGCAATTGAAGTGACAATAGAGACCAGTTTGACTGTGATTCTGAAGAGCCTGTTGAAGGCACTCTGCTTCTTGGTGAGGTGTGTGTTTCCTTGGAGTACCAGAGGGAGGCAGTGACACACCTTGGTGTGCAGGAGGTGTTGGAGGCGTGCTTTCCACAGCATAGAGTCATTTGTTCATTCAATTAATCACTCACTCACCTGTTCACTTCGTTAATGAACCAAACAAGTCAATCTTGTTTTATGCAAAACATCACTTTGTGTTTATTATGTTGGAGCTTCAGTTACACAGAGAAAAAAACTCATTTGACTTGTAGTCATTGTAGAGGTCCTGCATCATTATTGGCACGGCGATTGAAGAGTACTGCATGGTGTGCTTCATCAAATATTGAGGTCGCAATGAAATGGCATTTAGAGAGCGTCCAGCATCACATCTGTAATTTCCTGTTGAAACATGTTGGCCATAATTCAATGATAATATAGTGAAGCCAGGAAAATTCTTATATCAATAGAAAGACAGTTTGATTTGTAAGAATTTCTCTGTGAATTTAAAAACCTAAGTGTAATGAATTAATAAATAATACTATTAATATTGGTAGAGCTGGGGGAAATTTCTGGAAATCCATAGTATTAAGTAATGCTATATGTGAAATGACCAGTTATTCTCTGGTTATTGGTAACATGACAATTTGGTAATAAGAAAAGACGCTTAAAAAGGCTTTTCGATCAACCTGACCTCTAAATTGATTTGGAATGACAAAACCTTGGGAGAAATCCTTCTGAACTAATCTATTACAGTGCAGTTACAGCAAAGTAAATAACAGGTTATAGATTAAAAACCACTGGTGATTTACACTCACTGGACATTTTACTAGATACATGGGTACAATCTATAGCAATCAATATAACAGCTCTGCTATGAATTTTTCCTTTTACAAAGTCTGTAATGTTTAATTTCATACTGAGCGGTGTGTCAAATGCTTAATGCTTTGTTCCTCCTATCTTCAAACACGAGGGGATATTAGAAAAACACTGAATATAATGCAGTTCAGTACAATGCCACATTTGCAACTTCAATGCAAAAAAACAGGATTGACCTTTCACCTTTCAGACAAAGTAAAATAATACCTTGAGCATTGTAAACTTAAAGATAGAATTTATAGCTTAGCTGCTGTCTTGAGTTGTTTTACATTGTACAGGTGCCCACTCAGTGTCTATAGATATACTATTTCTCAAGTCTTTGGAGAGAAAATTATGTGCTGCACATTAAGTTAGAAATATTAGAGTCTTGGCAATAAACATACGAGTAAAGACCAGCACAAAAGGTAATCTACCGTCAGTAATGGAAAGAGTCAGTTAAAAGGAATAAATCAAGTTGAATGTGTGCGGGAGGAAAATGGACCGCTCAACAAAAAAAGAGGAAATGATGGCTTCAAATGTGTTAAATTAACAAACATGGCTCATCCATGAATCCTGTGATTGCTTTTTTTGTCTCCACTCTTTGCTGGGGGGGGTTCCAACAAGTCATATTATATTATAAATGTCATGAGACTAAACAAATTCTAATAGGAGGGGAGAAAAAGTATAAAATGGATTTGAGAAGAAAAATGATAGTTGCGCACCCTTATACCCCCTTTCACTCTATAAACAGATAATTATTATCTTTTACCTCTTTCACTCATCTCTCAGTGCGTCCTGCTGCCTGTGTCTGCTTCTCTCTGATGTCCTAGTTACAGCTGCATGCAGATGCGTTGTTGCATCTTCTCCCTGGGTACCCACAGGGACTTAACATGCACAGATTCACTCAGTCACACCTGTGTACATTTAAGTTAAATCCACTATATTAAATGTCTTTGGCGCATACCTACTTACTCCATAGCCCCAATTTGCTTTGCTAATGTTTATGCAAATAATTATCAGCAGTGACAGAAAGTCTCAAGCTAAATTATTGAGTCGTGGTGATGGAGATTTGTGCAATAAATCTAGCTGATGGATGAGCTCTAATTCACATTAATGGGATGATTGAGTTCTGAGTTTTGGTTGGATTTCCCTGGATATAGCACACGCAGCTCAGTTATATTTTTCTGTATCTAGCGCGTCTATCTCCTCTCCTCTCCTTTCCTCTCCTCTCCTCTCTTCTCCTCTCCTCTCCTCTCTTGCCACCAGCATTGCAAAATTGTGTACACAGTGGTTAACTTTTTAACAGTTCACACTGGTCCATCCAATCAATAGCAGGTTTGTGCTGTGGTATAATTTCTTGTGCCCTGTCTGATCATAAATGTACCTCTTGATCTGCCTCTGCTGAGGGAAATCAATAGCCGTCCGGTAGGCCAGCTGTTAGGTTTTTATTATTTCTTAAATCAGTCAGGTCTGCAGTGCAAAGTTACCGGAGTGGAGGCAGAAGCAGCAGTAGAGCTTTTAGTTCATAAAACTAACATGCCTCTGAAGCCTGAATATGAGGATATTGATCGTGTGCTCTGGGAGCGAAGGGGTTTTCACGTTGTATTACACTATCCACAGCAGTGGTGCTATTGTGTAATGTGGTTAGCACAGTGTGACTACCTGCTGATGGTTGGTGTCTGCATTACACATCATTTCAAGACTGAAATTGTTGCTCCCTCTGAAAATACTTCATTTATAGGAGTTTTTTTTGTTATTTATTTACTATTTAAGTGTCTTCTTTTTAGCTGTTGAACACAGCTCTTTCTTTTAAAAAAAGCCCAGTTATACATATTTTTTTCACACTGTCACAAAATTGCAGTGAAACGAAGCTGGAAAGACGACTGATCTGTTACTGTTTTTTTATAGATTTGAACAGTTGATGATTATGACAAAATAATTATGGCAAAATCTGAACTAAAAATGTGTATTTAATTCAGTTTGAAAAAGCTGTCTTTAACCACCCAGCTGATATTATTGTTTATTATTATTGTTCTTATTTATTATTGCTGGTAACAGACAACAGGTAAACCGGTAGACAAATAAAATAAATTAAACAAAGACGCTCCCAAGATCCAGTTTTGAACACTTCTGGTCACATTTCGTCTGCTGTCTTGTTGAATGAACAAACAGTTTTTTGTCCAGACAATACCGTAAAAGCTCAGTAATCTAAACAGGAAATTGGCCATTTACAGCTTTATAAGTAATCAGCAGGATTTTAAAAGCAACTCTAGAACCCACTGGGAGCCGGTGCAATTGTGTCGGGATATATGATCTCTTTTCCTCTGTTCTAGTTAAAAATCTTGCCTCAGCATTTTCTTTGTGCTCCATATTCAACAGGAAGTAAACGATTGGACAGTGCCACAGAATGTGAGGAGAGTAAACACAGATTTTACAACCATTTGTCTTTCAGATGATAAATCCACTGATCTTTAAGCATCAAGCAGAACTCTAAAATTGTAATTACTGAGAGTTAGAGGCAGTTTATTTGCTGATTATAGACATACAGATTTCTTTTCAGTGCAGTTGTTCTGAAAGCTTCGCTGTAAGCATTGTTGTGGGAGTATGAGTGCATCCTGAAGTCCATTGTTTTCTGTTTTGCTCTCTTGGGTTAATGTTCAATGATAGACATTAAAGCCATACAAGCTTTTTTTCATGATTATTAAAACATTAAAATGTATTCTGAGCCATAAGAGACCTACAAAGTGAAAAAACCCCAAACACCTGACTTAATCTTTGACATTTCATTTTATTTAACTTCACATTAACAATTTATTCCTCTCCAAGTGAAGGTTTGGAGGCATTTTGTAGCTACAAGAAGCCAACAGAGGCTGCACATTAATGACTTAATATAACAATTGCTTCCTTTGAATGTTATGACACAGCAGTGATTATTAGTTATCACTGTGTTGATAGATCTCCATTTGTAATTTAATGTGCCATGCATGTTGATGTTTAGTGCCTCCCCCTAATGTGTTTTAAATACACAGTTAACCCACTAGATAAAAATGTTGTTCATCATTTAAGCATTCACCTTTCTAGTTTTACAGAGTAATTATCTTTTTTTAATGTATTTTGTGCTCTCGTAGCATTAGCATTTCACCGACACTCCACTATATTCAAAACCCATTAATTGCAGGTAATACATGGTGTTTTGCTGATGCTTTTACAAGCTTATATATAGTGGGTGATATTTAGGATTTTGTTCAGTGACACTCAGAACGTGTGATTGATTCTGGTTGTAA
This sequence comes from Amniataba percoides, assembly GCA_037176925.1. Lineage (NCBI taxonomy): Eukaryota > Metazoa > Chordata > Actinopteri > Centrarchiformes > Terapontidae > Amniataba > Amniataba percoides. The sequence goes on from JBAJHX010000040.1 coordinate 14,544,166, forward strand.
TTTTCCTACTAAGTTCCCTTTTTAACCACAAGCTGTTCTGGGTTGACTAAATAACCCTGACCCAAGACCCACGGTGCGTCTTTCTCTGCACTTGAGGCCGCGTCTCCTGAGTCCTTCCCTCAGACATCAGTCTCTCGGTCTCCTGTGAGCTGCCATCTAATCCACCAGTCATCTGGATCCAGACCCTCATCTCACCAAGGTCGGGATGAAAGAGCATCTCACCGGAGACGAGGTCCGTCCGTGCGTGGCAGGAGGAAAGAGAGAAGGCCTTAGTGCGAAATGTCAGTGCTTTTCCTGTGAAGCTAGACTCATCAAAGGAGGATTAGTGTCGGACTGATGGCCTCACTGGACGAGCGGGCTCTGATGGGGTAATCTGATGCATCAGAACCGATATGAGACTTGGATGTGACACATGGAAATATGTGGCATGCAGTGACATTTTTATACGAGTGCAGAGTCTTGCACACACAGCAACAAGTTTCACTTCTTCTGTCACTGTCGATGAAAGAATGCCATTGAAGAAAGGATTATGTGTCTCTGGCTACTTACTGCTGCTTCTAATATAGTAGTTATGAATCATTTATATACAGGATGGTATGCTAAAACTGTGCATCATAGTTTTAATCTAAAATGAATTCCATGGTTGAATGTAAACTAACAGAAAAGTGTATAAATGTACTCAGGGTATCTCTATAGGTATCTCAAGGGCTATTTTTTATGCCTGCTAGCATTACAAACTTAGTCATACTTACAATGGTATAGTTTTACATCTATAGTTAAAACAACAGCCATCTTTGTTAAAGTCATCATGCCCAACCTCGCGACCGACTGTCCCGTAAATAACGGTAAAGATAATTGAAGTTTGGTGAAGTTGCTGATCAAGTTGTGGGCTTTGAGTTGGTTTGAACCGATGAGGGGGTGATGAGCATGGACACATCTGTCCCAACATTACAGACCACTGCTAGAATTCAAAGGCAAAATGTGCTCAGCATGCTGCTGATGATGCCATGAGGTCACCATCATTTTGCAGTGGGTAATTTGCAGTTACATCATTTGGCCAGGACTATCAGAGTTTGTTTTTGGAATACAGTTTCAAAGGCTCTAATGACCCACCACCACACAGTCTGTCAACGATATCACGTCGATGTTGATTGCACAAAGACACCGCAGTTTGGGTGAGTCATAAGTTGGGGAGATTTCAGCAGCACCTGCAGAGTAATTACAAGTGTGCAGGATAATGTCCCACTTAATGAATTTAAAATGCATCGCTGGCAACATTTGTCTCTAAAACAAATTTTAGTAGTTTTAAAGGAGAGTAAACGTTCAGTCATTCTGCAAGAGGAAGTGCCATTATTTATCAAAAGTCAGATATCTCATGAAAAATGACACCGATCAAATGTTTTCATTACTTTCCGCCCACTTCCCATCTCTCACTTTTGAAAAAACAGATTTCACTCCAGTATTTACTGCCATGGGACTAATGGGAGGAGCCGTGCACCATGTGTTAGTCTGAACTAAATCAACCGTTTTGAAACAAATAAACTGCAAGACAAATAGGAACATCATTCTTAATTTGCAAAGCTGGCAGGGCAAGAAATGAGAACAATACGAAGGCCCAGTACCGTGGTCTTCATTAAAGCCTTTGTCCTCCACACATGACAAGGCAGATTGTGATTGTGGCACTGACAGGCTGTGGACAATTACAAGTGATGTATTTATGGATTTTCAGTGTGATCCTATCTAAAATATAGCTGCTGTCAGAGCTAAAACTGCACCATATAGACCTGCATTACCAGAACTCGCTTAGTTCATATTCTGATATGAAAACCACAGTCGATACTCAGTAATAGAACAGAGTCAAAGAGAATTTGTTCATGGGGGGGTGATTTATTTTTATTAGCTCTTTCATTTTTTGTTTTGTTATCGTACCTCCTGCAGATTTATTGACTTAATCTGAATATTTGTTAAAAGAAAATGTTGACCTCAGTGCTGCTGAGACAGATATGTGACTGTTATGTTTGAGAAAGTGGCATGTGGTTTCTTTGTGGATTGTTAATGCATCCTGTTTTGAAAAATGTAAAAGGAAAATTGGAAAAAGAAATATTGCAAGTATTGCATATATTGCTTAGCAAACCATATTCAGTCTGTCAAGCCTGGGATTTCTCCTGATGTTGGCATAGTTGGAGAAAGAGCAATGCTTATCTTTTCTAGTGAGAGTTGGGGTGGTGGTGTCTTTTTTAGCTTTATAAAACCCAAACCAGTGCAAGTGCAAGTATAAAGAATGGACTAAACAGTGTGTTTATGTGCTCTAATGTGAGCTGTGTTGTTAGCATGTCTGACATACAGTTGTTACCAAATGTTATATTTATCATGTTTATCATTAACCACAAACATTGGTCTGTGGATTCCAGGTAATATTAAAATTCATTAGCATCACTCCTGATGCCATCAGAGTTTATAGTAACGTTGGAGACCCTGTCCTGCTCTTTGTTGGGTTTGGAGAAGTTTATACTCTGGCAACCCTTGTCAACACAGTCAGTGATAGCATTACATTTTCTAAATACTTATTATCCATAATATCTTAATATACTTAATATCTTTTCTCCGGTAATGTTTGAAATGAAAACATACTTTTTAAAGATATGCTTAAGTAAGGTTAATAACTATTTAGCTCTGCATGTAAAACCTGTGGTCGTCTGCTGGAAATGAGAAGCCTGCTTTTGTTTAACTCTGTCAGAATTCACCATTATCGTGATAAATGGTATATCTGCCCTGGGAAAACCTTGACAGGCACAGCAACTATAACTAAGGGAGGTAGAGCTAAGTGAACAAGTCATTTATATCTATAGTCTTTATTTGGATCTGGAAAACAAACACCAAACAGAACATGAAGAAAGTCTTTTCTCTCATATCTTGTGCCTTCAATCTAATTTACAAGGTATGATTTTCTCTGACTTGTCCTCCACGATGCTGTATTTAGCGTCTGAAAGTGAACTAGCATTTTACAGAAGATGCACTGTGTAATTTAGAGTCCCTGTGAATCTATGTCATACTTTATTATGTTTTGGGTTGCAAAATTTTGATGTACTTCTGACCTGTCATTTCTCTCGCCACGAGCCTGATTTCAAAATCTCAAAAACAGTATTTTGGTTAGGCTTTTCTTTTCCCTCGAGGAGCTGTTTTGCTCCTGGCTGAAAGCTGTATGTGCACAATTTACAGTGAAAATAGATTGAGATATTCGGCCCAATCCACGTACAATATCTTTTGGAATGAAGCTCTGGGGTGAGTGCTCTCTCAGAGAGTCGAGAGAAAGCAGAGGATGAGGGCATGCCCAGAATCAGAAATGTTTACGGAGATCACAGAGGAAATGAGGTAATTCTGTGGTGCTACTAATGGCAGAGTCTTGACAGAGGATATGTTTCATTTATCCTATCTGCATCAAGGTCGACGTGGCAATTACCACGGTGGGGAGAAGCTAAAAAAGAAAATCCACCGGCCCAGCAGTGAATATACAACAAATCACCTGTGCTGTTCAGGGCAGGGAAATTTTAAAAGGGGTGATATAAAGTGTAGCTCAAAGGCAGACTGTTTAAGCATGGAGGAAGAGAGTGAATGGTTTATTACCCAGCCCAGCAGAGTAGCTCTAAAAACCCACTGCAAGCTCACACCTTTTATTTAGCTTATACTCATGCGGCTGGTTTAAGGCACATGAAATTCAGCTCATTCACTTTCCCGAGGGAGATATTCACCATTGTCACTTCTGGTCTCAGATTACGATTTCACAGGCTCCACAACAGTCCCCATGCTGCATCCACCTTTTCATATTTTCCTCCCTTAATACGTGTTGGGTTAAGCATAAATAAAAGGCAATTAGCAAGAAACGTACCTGCTTTATTAGTATGAGAAGCACGGCGAGGATTGTCTCAGTTTGCCACCAGGCCCTTGCCACCCTGGCCTCCCATCCCCCTCTCCTCTCCTCTCACCTGAATAGCTGCTCAATACTTCAGTGTTGTCCCTCTTGATCCCTTCGCCTCTGCTTTCCCACTTGCCTTCATCCCTTTCCCCGTCTTCCCTCCCCTACCTCCACGCTTGTTACAGACTGTCAGGCCGGCAGCGCAGCACACTCGCTGCGTTCACGCCGGTTGGTCAGCTCAGATTGGCATGCACAGCGTGTCTCCCCGATCTGACCTGCCTGCCTGCGTTGCTCTCCTATTAAAATTCCTGTGCCAGATCCCCAATGAGGAGAGTGTAGCAGGGTCAGCCTGGCTCGCTGGCCTCTCTCCCCCTGCCTGCCTAATGAAGAGGACGCCTGTTGGGTTCATTATTAAAGAACTGCTAATAACAGACGGAGAGAGAGGAGTGATGGAGAGGTGGGGGTGAGAAATTGCTAAGACAGTGTGATTTCCAACAAGAAACAAAGATGCGCAGGCTCTTTTGTTCCTAAGGATGCTTTCACACACTGTAGCACTATTGCTCTGCTCTTACTCGGCAGCTAAATGAAAAGCTTTTGTTGTTCTGTATAATGGAATGGCTCAGGTACCTAAAGTAGGAACTATTAATCATATCATTTAATAATTGTTCATTCTCATGCGTTAATTTAAATAGTCAACAATGACATTGTTGAAAACTATGCAAGACAAAATCTGGGTTTATCTTTATTTGTTTGTTTTTATGATTTACATAGAGATACTCATTGTTTTTTCACCACTCTGCATTAGTGTAACTTATTCTGAACTGTCCTGACCACAAGAGGACCCCATTTACTATAAGTACCGTAAAGACAAGGCAAGTCAAGTTTTTTTTTTTTGTGGGCTGTAGCCCATCTCAAAAACAAGGTAAATCAAAGTGCAATTCATAAGACATAAAAGGCATTACAAAAAGATATGAAAGAATCCGAGACAGTATAAAAAAGTATATTTAAATGGTATATGCCTATTACTATCTACTGTTCTCGCAGGAAACCACAATGTTGTTGATGTGTTTTTTTATGCCTTTCCTTTTTCACATTCCTCCTTTGTGAATGTTTGGTCTTTACTGGTTCATTTAACATAATCGTGGATTTAAACTTGCAGACTTCAGTGTTTCCTTTATGATTTTTTTCTTTTCAGAAGCATGGGGTGGGTGAATATCTTGTGGGATACCTGGGTGGTGTGCATATCAAAAATATGACATAAAATGATCATTATTACAACCCCATAGCCTGCACTTTGTCTTTGTCTTCTCTCCTCTCTCCTCTTGTCCTTCATTGTCCTCTCCGCTCATCTCTTTCTGCCCTCCCTCCTGCTGGACTTACCTCCAACACTGCTTCCTTTCTGGATAATTCTCTCACATCACAAATATTTAATCATGTAACCAGTAAGCACGTTCATTTATTGTAGCAGCAACCACCAAAGTTACATGATGTAGAACTAGAAAGGATTTTCTTTTCAATAATAGAAAGAAGATACAAACTAGTGAGAGGCCATAAACCCCTCCCCGGCTAAATTAACATAAACTGATTCTCTTCTGCTCTGACATCAGGCATCTTTTTCATCTCGGAGAACTATTTTAACAAACTCATTTCAAAATGCAGTCAGGAATAAACAGAACCTACATAAGCATTGTTTACAGTTATTTTACTGACATTTATTGAAATAACAACATGGGCATTGTTAATGTTAGCTGAAACATTATTTCATGATATATTGTTAATATAAATAATGATTAGTTTATCATGAAAATCAACACAGATTACATTGAGAATATTTCTTTTGAACTGCACATTTTAACCTTAGCTAGTTGACTCTTGTTCTTCAGTAATGTATACTATCCTCTGGCCTAGTTGTCACTCTGTCACTTGTGATGTTGTTTATTTGGTTTTCATGACTCTGCAAATGATTGACGTCCTGTCACTGTTCCAGTTGCTCGTGCTCCAAGTGGAGAGAGCGCGGATGTCTGTTTGAGTTCAGTGGGGCGGACAGCTCCACAGAGTCGCGTAATTGTGACTTTATGACGTTTCATAAAATAGTGAATTCAGTGCCAGTAATAATTTGTATAAATGAATGAATGAAGGAATGAATTTGTGTAAAATGTATATAATGGAAACGCAGCGTTTATATGATCAAATTGTAAAATGAAAAATGTATATTGAATTACTAAGCTGCAGAATCTTACTGTATTCAGCTAATATGAGTGATATGAGTAAATTGATCCCTCACTCTACATGCACTTTTATTCTTATTGTGCGTAGGCTTCTGGGCAAAAACCAAAAAAGAGGCACAAAATGAAATGCCATGTGTGTGGTCTCCTTAATGCCCGTGGGAGAAAAGGCGTGTTTACCTACATGTCTGTTGAATATTCCAATAGCACTAAAAATCCATATGTGCTCAATGCATGCTTCTGCATTAATTAGCCCTTTGCTAGAGGAAGCATTAATTACACTGGGATTATCATGTAACTATCCAGCAGACCCATATACCAGGCAAAGAAAAATTTCCATATAGATACTTGTTTTTTTAAAGCAATAATAGAATTCCTTATAGCTGCCTGAAGCACATCCATTCTAAATGAGTCTGCCTGCTGCAGATGCTCTCAGTGATGTGGGGTATTATACAGGGTATTACCAAAGTCCTCAGAGGCCTAACCCAGGTCCCAGAAATTGTATGTGTGTGTATGTGCATGTTCATATGTGGTATGCCTTTTCAGGTTTGGGATATTCTTGCTTATATCTGCAGAGCTCCCCGCCATACATCTCTCAGGTGTCCTGTCTCTCAACACAAACCAGGCAAAGGTTTAATGCAAATTACCAACCATAAACAGCCAAGCGTAACGGCATAAATATGTATCGTGATCTCAACTGCAGCACGGCGTCTTTGAAGAGAGAGAGCCCATCTCATGACTCAAGAAAGTCCAGGAGGGGAAAAAAAAACAAAAGTGATGGACTGCAAGTGTGTACGTCTGTGGAACCGGCCGGGGATGTTTATACGGTTCTCATGCAGCGTGACCGGGGATATTAGTTTCTGGTTGCTGCTAAGAGGCAGACCACAAGGCCTATTAAAAAAGAAGTTGGTCAATTAATTTAAGCCGGATATAGGATCTAGTTGCACACAATGTGCTACAGAAAAAAAAAAAAACATGCATTAAAGGAATGAAATGAAAAGGAAATGCATAGGAGGCATGTCTCCATTTTGGGGAATTTGAAGCATGTTTTATTCAGCTTGTTTCTGCAAGACTGTGAAAGACTGTTTTAGCATACAGTAATAAGTCCTCCTATCAGATCCCATGAGCCCCTGATGTTTACAATCATCGATGGAAAGACAACAAACAGCATGAATACAGGAATGATGCTGTAAGGGTTTTCGAGACAAGGAAATGCCTGAAATTCCAAGTTATACCCTGCCCCCCCAGGTAGACGGGAAGATTTGATGGCCATTATCCTCATAGCGTGGAGGAAAGATGTTGAAATAATCATGTGATTTAATACAGGATAATAAGAAGTTTGTTCAGATAAACCCACTGTAATCATTAAATGGAGGGAGCCCGTGTTTTCCCTCTCTGTGCGTCTAATCTAGGTCACAATTGGATGGCTCAGACCCGCGCAGAAGGTAAATCCACCCAACAATCGTAGAAGGCCTGATCCCACTGTTTACAGCGGGGCCGGGTCGATATCCACGGGAGGACCTCAAATAAACAAACCATAAATGCCGGGGCTTCTGCTGGCCTCAGAGATTACGGCTGTAACAATGATTAATTTTAACAACCTGAGCTAATTGTCTCCGAAACTTTAGTTAACGGCAAATATGATCTAGGCCTGGGTGCTTTTCTCTTCTGTAATGAAGAATAATGAGCAATGGAATTACTGCTGGCACTTTCTTTCTTTTTTTTTTTTTCGTCGGAGATTTGTAGAGAGCACAGAGGGCAGCAGGATGTGAGTCCGGGAATGAAGAGATAGACTGTATCTGTCTGTGCGTCTGTCTGTCTGGAAGGAAACGAGCGAGGAAGGAAGGAATAGAGACTTGTGTTTGGCTTGAAATCAAATCTGAGCCCCCTTGATGAATGTGAGGGAGTTAGCCTTTTGCCTGCGTGTTTTGTATCAGCTGTGTTTCTTTTTGACGCTCTGCTCTCTCTGCTGCTTGCGGGCAGCGTGTCACATCTCACCCTCTTAGGAGGCATCCCATGAATCCTCAGCATTTTTGCCTTTGTTGTGATGGATAAAGATACTGTCCCTTCCTCCCTCCTCGTCCTCCATCTTATACTCTTACTCCTCCTCTTCTCTCTGTTTACTGTCCTTCTTCTGTGTCTCTCCTCTCTATCTCTCTCCCTCCCCCTGTGTTCCTGCGTGTATAACACCGGTCCTGCTGTAGAAAGCAGCTTGGCCTTGAGCAGTGTCTCTGATTCGCCTTCAATCTTAGCTGTGTGCTGGAACACCACCTGAGGCTGGAGATGAGACCTCTCCACAAGTGGCAGAGCTTAAACGCCCTCTTTTATCTACACTATCTCTCCCCAAGTGAAGTGAGAGAGAGAGAGAGAGAGAGGAGGGAGAGAGAGGGAAGACCGCCCTGATCCCTTCCAGCAGTTCTCCGAGAGATGTGCACATAAAGCGTGTGGTCTTTATGTGGAGGAGGAGACCTTCAACACCAACTGACAGCGCACAGCATACTCTGCTGTCATTAGAAGATTGTGTTCCTCGTGAAAAGAGATCTAATCGATGTGATCTGTTGGCTTTTTTTGCAACTTACTCAGCTTGTGCACGCTCAACCATGAGTGCAAAATAGAATCTTTGTTCCTCCTCCTCACTTTCTGCTCTTTTTTTCCCCCCCTATTGTTTGTGGGAGGAACGCACAGCATCGGTATGGCCAATGCGGACTTGTTTGGGATTAGTATTGTTATCACATTCCTCCTTCACCAAGGAGCAAAAAAGACCCTGACCTTTAACGTAATCACTCTAACCTACACAGTATCTGACACTGCACAAGCGTATCCGTATCCTTTCTCCGCCTGCAGTCCACAGGCACCTTGGGTGAGTCGATAGATGTAATAAAACTTATTAGCGCACTTGGATTGAATATGTACGTCACACATGAGACGCAGCGAAGTGAGGGTCACCTACGTGGAACTTAAATCCGACCCCGGCATTCCACTCGGTGCGCGGCAGACAACTCCATTACCGGAAAGGTTGCTGTTTCACATGCCGTTTCTAGAGAGAGGAAATTGGCAGCTTTCTCTCAGTCCATTCCAGCGTATGCAGGGGGACCAGTTCATATGTCCCTCGAAACACTGAACTCTAATTTAACCACAAGCTTTGATGGGGACAGGCTTTGGCTCGAACTGCACATTCCTGGGTGAAAGGCCTTTATAGTGTATGCGTGGGATGGGGGAAAATGAGGAAGGGGATCTAGACATTTCTTTTTTTTATTTACTTTTTTAATTTTAGTAGTGTTGTTGGTATGTTTAAAAAGGCAGAGAGGCTAAAAGAATCTAGTAGAGTGGCCTCTATAGAGCAAAAATATGCTGGTGTATTCCAAAGATTTATTTCCCTTTGATTGCCCAGCATTGTTTCAGGGCAGAGTGTTCAGCCAGTCATGTATATTTTTCCTGTAGAAATCATATTTGTGAGTCGATCAATTGAATCCAAACCTTTATTTTTCCACAAGGGAATGTTGTGGGCAATTATACACGGCTCTGGTAAAAGGCACTAGTCAGGCAGCTTGCTGGATGCGTTCTGAAAGTTCACGGTGTTGCGTGCGTCCTCTGAACAATAGCTGCACTCCAAATGACTCACGCAATCCATTCCTCTGCTCGGGCCTGTCTGCAAAGATGCGCTGGAGAGGGTCGTTGAACTCAAGTGCAAACCTTGAGGAAATGCATGTGCGGAAGTGGAATGTGCTTCCTTGTACTTGAGAAAAATGACAAGTTGAACTACTTGAGGCCGCGGGGCAGTCAATGGTACTTGTGACAGTAACAGTAAAATTGCTTTAAATCGATGATGATGGTCTTTTTATATTAAGGGCATGCTCAAGATGCTTGACGGCTTCTGAAGCTGCGTTGACCATCGGTAAATTGTCTGACGTTAGATCTTATTTCATAACAAATCTGATCAATAGTGCATTAGCATAATAGCATGTATCATCATAAGAAATCATGTAATAGTGATGATAAAATGAACTGTATCATAATCAGATATTAAGACAAGCAGGGCATTTTGGAAACACTTATGGAAACACCTTTTGCTCAGATATAAGACTGTCCTTCAAGAACTGTAAAGCCCTTCTTCTGTCAATTCAGGCACACGAGCAGACTCAAACCACGGTGCTGCACAATTCATTAACTGAAAAGGAAAAAAATTACAAGCAGGCCAGATATGAATCCTCACCGCTGTGTATCACTCTCTGTCTCGTCAAATGAAGCATTAAAGAGAACAGTCATCTTCAACATAAGAGCAAGGAGAGTTCTTAGGTTATCACCTCATTAATTTGCTTCATTCTAAAAAAAAAAAAAAAGAAAGAAAAAAAATCAGACATGTGTGTGTTGCCATCCGACATTTAATTAATTTCGATACCCTCGGGGTATTGTGAGTCCACTTCTCTTTGAAGCGTTTCGCTAAATTATCATTTTCAGGCTATTTCACTCACTTTGTTTATCTCTCTTTCTTGCCCCTCGCTCTCTCTCTCCCTCTCTCTCTCTCTCTCTCTCGGTCTTTGGTCATTAACATCTTTGTCTTTTTGAAAACACAGAGAGCCACTCTTGAATGCTGACTTGTTGCTCTCATTTTTAACCTCCTGAGAATGCACCAACTGTGGGACTCACCATTAAATCTCCTCTCTATTGTGTCAGACTGGACCTCTTTAGAACAGGCTCTATTTTCATACTTTTTCATGTACTCCGGCAGCTTTTTTTCTGTTCATACCTTAGTCGTTGAAACAACATTTTCAGATGCAGTTCATGCAGTGTAGTGTGTGCAGAGTCTCTCTCTCTTTATCATCTGCTGTCTCTCTCTTCCTCTCGCTCTTGATCATCTACTGGAGTCTCTGTCTCTGCAGTATCTATCTATGTCTATCTCTCTCGTCCTTTCTCTCTCTCTCCATCATATTAGCAACTGTAATAGCAATTAACGTAAAGTAAGTTATGCAACATAAAGTTTGTAAAATAATTATCAAATGCTAGAAGAAAATGAAAGCAGACGAGAGTGCCCTGCGAGTGAAACAACAGCACCTAAAAGCAGGATTAAATGTTCTTTAATGCTACAAATCAACAGACACTTTCAGACACTTCTTAACCTTGTTTCTCTAATGTCATTTTTTCCCCATCTGCACTGGACCTGTACACTACGGTCTGCCATTGTGCCTCAGCTCTTTCTGCTGTCAAGTTGCAGTGAACCCACAGTTAGTTTAAAGACCTGCATTTATTTTGACAAGCTGTTACTATGCAGGCTCGCACACATTCACGTACGTTGTGTTTTTCTTCATTGTTTGAGCTTCACATAGGCTGACATTTTAAATTATACTTGGGGCTACACATAAAGCATTTGGGCCTTAAGTCCCAGGAAAATTATCTGCTGACACTGATGCCTACCTGCAGTCTAAAAGCAGTTGTGGATGACGAACACTGATAAGACTTTTTAGCTCAGACAGACTACTCCATAGACATTCAAACTTTAGCTGCATTAAAACTTTAGAAGGGTATGTTCACACCTAAATGTCTTGATTTCTTTTAAATCAATAGTTTTTCCAGTCAGTTTGGGTTTATGTAAAAGCTGCCAGTCAAGCTCTGGTGCAGAAAAAAACACTGATCTTATAAGGATCTTATGTCTACTACCAAGTTGAAGTTTCAAGAAAACAAAAAAAAAACAAATGCAAGTAACTCCTATCTCAATCTAGCCTCTCCTCCCTCTTTCGCTTTGTGCTGGCTGGGTGTGGTTTAGGAAAATACCGAGAGCTAATCAGCTAGAATTAAATAAAACATCCCAGAGTGTAAGTTGAGTTAGCTATATGTTAACATTGCAAAAAATCTATAAAATACTGTGTTGTTTTTTTCTAAAACTTGATTCAAAATGGGTTTGCGAAAAGAAAATCATGATGGCAATTTTTTTACATGACAATACATAGAGATAATTTTTGAAACAGTTGTTCAGCCCTAGTCTGTTTTGTCATCAACATGGGCTGCTGTCAGATTATTCCTCCCTTCCAGAAGAAGTAAATGACAGCCTCAATATCCCAGTCTGCCTCTCGGGGCTTTAAACATGCTGCGTATTGGATGGGCCATTGAATTCAGCCAGTAGTCTTCTACGGGCCTGTGGTAGGAAACAGGAGCACATTAAAAGTGCTGATGAATCCAATCAGCCTGTTCGCAGGCATCCAACACAGATATGCCGGTGCACTAAGCAGTGCTACTCAAGGGCTTAATTAGAAGGATGCTTGTGTATTGTTTGTTTTCAGGCATTAGTAAAGTCTGTGTGTCCTGATAATGGAATTGGCTGGGAAATGGAATCGTTTGGCCCTGCCTTCATGCTGCTAGGCCTGATACTGCTTGTCAACACCATTGTTTCCTCACCCTCCTGTGGAGCCCCTATCGATGTCAGCGGCGGAAGACAGCTCTGCAGCAACCAGCCAACCCCTCAGCCGGAGCACTGAGGTTCGCCTGTCAGCTAACAAGGCCCTCCATGCTGGAGTAGAGTCTTTTGTATTAGAATTTACCTCTAATTAGGAGCAGTTTTTTCTGCCCATCCACTGTGCATCATGCAACATCTTCATACCTCGACTTCCTGACCTTTTACTCTCATGAAAAGCGGATGTGTGTGAACTACTACAGAACACAGCAGGTAGTTTGACCAGTATGTGGAATTAAGGTGGTGTAGTGATAATTCAAGGTGAAAATTCCTGAAATTCCTGTACACCAGAGCAGCTTGATGTTTCAGTGTAGCATATGCAAGTGAAATACAATAATCGCTAGATGTTAAATGGTATAATATAATATGTTTCAGTGTTCTTTAACATCATAACTCGACTTCGGCATTTTGGTAGTTTTTATTTTGTTAATTGCTTTGAAAGTTGGACAACATAACTTTTCAAAGTTATTTGTGATAATATATAGATATATCACAGTGTAAGTCTATTGTGGCAATAAAGCCATTTAATGTATACACTGCATTTTAAACTTTGAGTTTAAGTATTTCTTTTAAATGTGCAATGGCCCTTCTATAAAGACCCACATTTGGACTCTCTGTCACTCCTCACTGAAAGAAGTCATGCATAGACAAGAAAAATGAAAATATGTACTGTGCTACATAATCACCTCAACATGCTCCACTGATTTAAATGAATGTATATCCATGAATATTTACATTTATATGAAAAATATGTGTTGACAGCACACAGCAATTTAGAAACGTTTTATTTTTGTTTGAAATGTAAGTTAAACCAATGTTTCTTTACATTTTTAAAGGCTATCGATTGTGGGCTATAAATTGCATTTACTTACATGACTGTGGCACTTCATGGCAGGTTAGTTAGAAAGTCAACCAGCCAAACCCAACCGCTTGATTCGGGTGTAAGTGAAGCTTAGGAATTCTTTCAGTGGGCGAGGCAGGAATTCAATCAGTCGGACTATGGAGCTAGGAAACCGGGCATCCGACACAGTTATGCTTCAGCACTTTTCAATTTGGGCTTGGCCTGCCTCAGCTTCCGGCCCGCAGCGTATCATTAATGAAAGTCACATTAGGCATCTCTGTCATCCTTAGTCATCCCGCTCAACCAGTAGGAGGTTTCATAGCTGTATGGGAGGCTAATGTTCACTGCTGTAACCGATACAGCTGCTCTGCCTCTCAACTCCACTCCTGTTCTGCTCGATGCCTACTGCTTCCATCGAGGTGTAATGTGCTCTGGCTGCTGCTGAAGTCCCAACTCTGCTCTGCTGAGGCCACCTCGTGAGATACAGAGGATGCTGGAAATGATCACCTCTAATTTTCTGCGGTTTATGAATTTGCTCTTGATTGATTTCGCTGCAGTTTCTGTGATAAAAATAAACGGCTGCCCTTTTCCCTGTCCTCTCCCCTGACCCAGCCCTTTCGCTAGTATCCTTTTAAATGATTCATGATGTTTATGCTGCTCTCTTTATTGCTCAAGTGCTTTCTTGTGTGGTGCAGTAGAGGTCACGGATTCCTACATTTATGCAGGGAAGATTAGATGGATGTCTTGGGTTTCCTCACGTCGTGACCTTAACCTTTACCCAACTGCCAGGCCTTGTTTCATAGACCTTTGCCCTTCATGTGGAGCTCCATACTGTGAGGGCCTGCTCATGTTGCCAACTTGTGAGGTTCTGTGGCTCTGATAAATGGCCCCTTTTTTTTTTTCTTTTTTTTTTTACGTATTTGCCAAAAACCATAGTGTTGTTTACAAGGTGCAAGTTAATGCACTCTCAGGCTTCGCTGTGTTTAGGTGATTTGGCTGCACAAGGTCAAATTCCACAACAGAGAGCACACACTGCACTTTTTTCCTGACGTGTCTGAACTCCCTTGTCAAATAGCGGCTGCTGACCTGTCAAGCAGTCATTCAACACACTGTTGCTTGCGGACTTCTAGGGCGTTTTTTGTTTGAGCCTCCATGTCTAAATGCATGCTCAGTGTAGATCCATCTAACATGTCTGTATCTGTTTTGTCTGGTTGTTTTTTGATGCCTCTTCGTGTCATATCTAGGTGGTATATTTCTTTTTTCATACCTCCATATCCTCCTGACATTTTGCCAAGGTATGTGGAATATAACGGTAAATAAATAAATAACATAAAAGCTGAGCTGCTTGTGATAGAAGTCATTGTAGCATGTATGACATTGCCTGCAGTGCTCTGTGTCTGATGCAGGTCCTGCTGGGTTTAAATACCTCTTGCCTAAAGAATAATGAATAGATATATTCAGCATATCTTGCAGGAGGAGAGAAAAAACACTTGTTGCTGTGACTGATATAGGCATGGATAAATGGAAAAGATGTTCGGATGGCGGTGGCAGACGGGCAGTTGAATAAAATTATTTGGCTCATAAACTACTGTTGAAGTTGGAGGAAGTCATCTCAAGATAAAGTTACATGTCCTCAGTTTTGTGATACAAAGACTCACACAGGCTGCTAAGGTAGGCGCAAGCCAGGTAGATTTAAAAGATCATTTTAAAACAGTTTTACAAACTTTGGAATTAAAAGATGTTATAAAAAATAATCTCCAGAATCTGCTCTATTCTCTGCATTTAAAGATATAAAGTAAAGATAGTAATGTTAAATGGGACATGATGCTATGTAATTGTCGCACGAAGCACAGACACACAGACTTTTAAAAGGACACTGCTATTAAATCGATTTTTTTATGCTTAAATATTTTAAATAAATTGTTATACATCACATCATAACCTGGCGATCAGATTGGTGACTATTAGGTCTATTGTTATAGTCTTTTTACATGTGAACCAAACAGAAAACTTATCCGCATTTGGTGCTTGGCAGGTGTTCATTTTGGACTCAGTGCAGCAGTTGGTCTGGTGAAGAATTAAATTCAAGATGTTGCCATGGTAGATATCTCAGTGGTTGATGTCTGTCAGCCATCGGCGATTGGCCCAACCCTAATCTCTGCATCGCTTTAATCGAAACAAGAGGGTCTGTATTTATGACGGCATTGAAAACATACCTTCAGGATATCTAAATACCCAGCTGCATCGTAATACCTTGATACCACTCACACGTAGCACGTCAGTTTCTTTTGGCACTTTGACAGATTAACACATCGACAGCAATAGTCCTGTTTATGGATCTCACTTTAGGGGCTCCTCATTTCTCCCTGACTCTGCGCTTGACTTTGTTGTCTATATCACGTCACCTCTCCCAGCTCACGGCTCCATTTCCATACCCAGGCTGTCAAAAGAAATCACAGTCATTTATCTGCCTGAGAGATAGGATGTGCCGAAAGAGGTCTGAGTGTGCGCGGGGGTCTGATTTGGATGGCAAGACGAGATGGGGAAAACAAGGGAACCCAGAATGGTTTAGAATCAAAGCCTTATTGCAGTATTGACTGTTATTTGCTGCACATGTGGGCCCTACACATGTGCACACATTCACACATGGACGTCATCACAACATCCCTGCAAGGTATGTGTATTATGAGTAATTAAATTCAGTCTGGCAGTAGAGTACTTCACTCTCTCCCAGCTTGAGAGACTGTATAAAACAGGGTGTGGAACATGTGGAAACTGTGATCCTCCATCTGCAGTTGCCTGCTTGGCCTCTCTCATCCCCAGAGGACGCATGCTGCAGTAGGAGGATTTGTGTTGTGCAGTGCGGCGAAATGCATCTTGCCACTGAAAAACTTTTGACCACCAAACATAAACCAAAACCTCAAATGATAGTTTCATTAGACCCTAAGAACTTAAGGAAGACTTGCGGTGTGGGTTCGGAAGCTATTGCTGTTCTTCTGACGGAATTACAGAGATTGATGGCTCAGAAAAGCATAAATCATGAAGTTTCTCTAGCTGACTCAGTGGTCCTGGGTGTACCCTCCACTGCTGTTTTCTGATTTATTGTTAGTTTGGCCGTTTGCTCAATGTTGGTGAACACTCCTGTGTGCACCAAATCATTTGGCCCCTGAGAAATGACGACAGGAACAGAAAGTGATGTTCATTAGTTGACACCTCATTCCTTTCCATACTGTGCATGACATGATGTTCACTTTACATGATCTGCCAGCTGGCTTCTACCATAGAGCACCATGCACCGGGCAGAAATCAGGGTGTGACTACAATATCTGTTTGTCCGGCGATCAGTGGCATAAGGCAACAAAATAGAAACCGCAGTCTATACATTATTTTTGGCTGCTATAAAATGTGTCTCATGACATCTCGCCTCCCATTTATCCTCTCACGCCGCATGATTTGTGACTCTTGTGACGTGCTCAGCATCCTGTCATTTTCCCGTTCCGGAGGAGCGCGGTCTCATGCGAGTGTGGCGAGCGGCGCAAAGAAGCCGTGCTCTTGCTACAGAGGACTATCACCAACACCACGAGCAGCAAATATTCACTTTGCACTCCATCACTGCAGGGCAGGCACATGAGTGCTTGCACTTCATTAACTTAATTAATTACTGAATGCACACAAGTTCAAGAGCCACAGCTACTTCCTCACATTAGTGCTTTAAGGGCTTTTAACTGTGTCTTCCATAACTGTTTAGTTGGATGGTGCCTGTAAATTTAAAGGTGTGAAAAAAGAGACTAGAGACTCTGGTGTTTTAGACAGACTGCTTTCACCAGAACAGCTGAGTTTCAGCCCTCTACAAGCTCCTTTTTTATGCTGACATGACCAAATGATCAAATCTCTACCAGCATTTCTAAATAGCTGATAGAGTTTTTTTGCTGTTGAGGTTGACACGAGAAAAAGTGAGTTTTCCTCCTACAGACCAATAGAACATTTGTGTGTGTGTGTGTGTGTGTGTGTGTGTGTCTGTGTGTATATATATATATATAAAGGCCACACTATCTGTCAGGTGGTGGTGCATTGGTAGCACAGTACAGTTCTTTCAAAAACAGTGACACTATAGCTGTCTAGTTTTCTCAGGGGGCCAAGAGTCACTGTTCTGACATGTCCCTGTGTCAGCGGTCTAGAGGGGAGCTGGAATGTGTTCATGACTCTACATGCGTACCCTGTTATGCTCCACTGGGGTGCAGAGTGGCGGGATCACTCTTTTTTTTCCCCCCACTGCAGTCCCTTACGCCCTGTCTTGCATACGTTGAAAGATAAAGAGATAGCAGTGCAAGAGATGGAGCATGTGATATGACGCGCTGTTGAATGGTCTCTTCACTCCAAAGGCGTTCATTGCCACGATGTATAACGAGGCCCATCGTGCTCACTTCTTTTAGTGGACATCTTTGTCAATCGAGTGTAAACACTTTACTTCAATGCTTTGCTCTTGAAATTCAGAAAAATAAAAATCCACACAATACCCACTCATTTCCAGGTTTGCCGTATTATAAAGAAAATACTGCAGAACATTGTATTTAAAGGTAAAACATAGGCCTTTTCATGTCCTTCTAAACATTTGAGGCTGATCTGCCTCAAGTGTTTTCTCTGTCTGGGACTTACAGTCACTTACCGTATTCTCACCCAAGGCTGCTAATACAGGAAGAAAAGGTATTTTCATGTGTCCTCTAGAAATTGTTTTACTTTGCAATTGCTGAGGCCAAACCTACCCTCTTCCTACACAAATAGAAAGGGCAATTATAAAAGCTTGATCCAACTCTTAACCATTGGAAAAAATTCAGTCTCCTTTGCTCAGAGGATAATTGTCTGTTCTTCTTCAGTGGAAATCAAAACAAAGCCGAAGGTTTAATAATGATCTGTGTTCATAACAGCTTCTCACAGCAGTACATTCTCAGCGTTTCAGCAAGTCATATTGCAGAAGGTGGCCTCATATGGGAAACTTGCACAAAACTGTGTGCTCATCTCAAAACTATACAGTTTTCATTCGAGCGAAGAGAGAGAAGACTTTATTGAATTTAAAGAAAAATGATAACATCATGTGGAGACAGTGTGCAGAGAAAATAGACTTTTATCAAGAAGTGTTGTTATTGGAGGACTGCAGTGTTCGCTGACTTGGTTGCTACTTGGTTTGTTTTCTCGTGCTCTTGTCTTAATTCTTCATTTCCAACCTCCGCAGAGATCTGCCGGAGACAACAAAACAAAAAAGAGATTTCAAGCTGTGGAGGAGAAAAGAGAAACTGTGTAGAGGAGAACAGTGTTTTTTTTTGTCAGTCTTTTGACCTCGACCCTTTGGGGTTGTCATCCATGGTTAAAGTGTGTGTGTGTGTGTGTCCAGTTTTTTCTTTTGAACGCCCATTGTGTTCAGCAGCTTATCGTCTGTTAAGCGAGTGCTACAGATGCCTGTTACAATATACGTGCAAAAAAACAATAAAAAGCTAGTTTTGCACTCTACTTTTGTCTTCTATACAAGTCAACAACTTTCCTCTCGCTACCTGCGCTGCTGACACACAGTGATGCCTTACAGATGTGCACGTTTGAAGGTGCTATCAGGTTTCTTGGAGGTGGAAAGTAGAAAGGGGGTATAGGCCTAGAAATAGCAGTGGCATTAGGCAGCTGGGGTCCACGTCATTCTGAGAGATGCTGCAGCGACCGGGGCCCATCTGGAGAGAACAAAAAGCCAAGGACACTGCAGAAGAAGAGGGGAGGAGAAAGAAAGATACAACGCAAGGCCCTCCTGCTTCGCCTTGTCATTGGACGTTTTTCTTTTTTTTTTTTTTTTTCAGCAGTCGCGCAGAGAGTCAGACTTAAACATCCTCTGACAGACAGACGAGAGCCTGCCATGGAAGACTCTACGTCACCTCAAAGCCATGCTCGTCTCATCTCCTCTCATCTTACGCCCCCTCCCACCCCTCTTCCCATCTTCTCACTTTGGGCCGCTGGGACAGATGCATCAGTGACAGAGACACAGCCAAACTTAAGTGCTGCCTTGTCCCGCCGCAAGCTACAGCATGTAGATATCTGTGGTTTTTATGTTACAGCTGCTCATTTTCTTGTCATTTTACATGACTTATATGTAGGAATGATTGCAGCGAAGACTTGGTGGCCTGACCTAAAATCTATATCAAGATAAAATATTAGATAATGATAACTGTAACCATTTTTCAACCATTCCAGTGATGTAGCTTAGGGGATAGAAAAGTTTTTTGGATGCTCTTCCACTTTGGTCTAGACTGAAATATCTCAAAAAACATAAAAATGGACTGTAATAAAATTTTGTTCAGACATTCATGGCACCCAGAAGACGATTCCCACTGATGTTGGTAATCCTCTGACATTTCCTCTGGCCACCGTGAGGTTTACAACTGTGGCTTTGTTTTCTTAAAGTACTGTAGGATGAAATTTGGTGCAGACAATCATGTCCCTCTCAGAATCCCCCTCACAGAGCCCCCAGGACGGCAGCAGACTGTTTAGACAGAAAGCAAAGCAAATCTTTGCCTCACGTCATTTGCGCAGTCCGTGTCGATTCACGCCAAACAGCCAATGTCCCCACTGTATAGTTGCTGTTAGCTGTTCGTTAGCTGGTGATGGACACATCTGTCGGTGTGTGTGGGAGCGTGCCCATGTGTGTTTGCATGACAGCTCACCCTTTGGCCAAATTCACGGGGAAAACGTCGGTTCTTTCAGTGATTTCCCTCCAGTCTGTCTCCTTTTCCCTCTCGTCTATGTGTGTTAACAGAGCATACACGTGTCATCAGTGCATTTCTTTACACATGTTGGCTCACCTATGACATATTATTTTCCCCTGTTAAATCACAGAATGACCAGTAAAAGATTGGTAGGTCAATTGTCTCAGTTTATAGTAGAGAAATGTATTCAAACTGCAGTATGAGTAGATTTAGGTGAGATTCATAATGTTGTTTATTGTCCAAATCAATCGCAGCTTGGTAAGAAGTCAGCACTTCAAGTCAATTGTAATATTTGAGTTTACAGTAATTACCTGGCAGAACAAATATCACTTTGTCTGTTATAATATTAATTAAGAGCACCTTACATGCACTCTGTCCTGCTATTTTACCGCAGGCCACCCCTCACTTAGTGATCATGTGTGACTATTTCTGCATTGTGTAGGCGTTTTAATGGCACAGAGCTCCAAACAGCACTCAGGATTTAGTGTGCTGGACTCTGAGGCCTCAGGCAATCAGAGGCATCCATCATCCCCATAGTTTATAGAGTGATGGAAGGAGAGAGAGAGTTGGTCAGAGAGGAAGAGAGAGAGAGAGGTGGAAATGCATACAGAGACAAAGAGGGAGAGAGACAAAGGGAGACAGTGATAGAGAGAAGAGAGCAGACAAAGTGACAGAGCCAGAGAAGTGGGTGTATAAAAAGCATACATAAGAAGAGGACTAAAATGTCAGTGTGAAAGCATTTGTCTGGAGGTGTGATCCACTCAGACACAGCTTGGCTGCCCCGGTGGGTAAACAGCTGTAATCATGGTTCAGCAGCAGACGTTAACAGCCTGTCTCTATATTGCCGTTAACAGGCTGAAGTACTGTGCATTACATCCTGGATTTCTGTAATTCAACACATATATTTGGTGTGCTAAGTGTTTCAGAGCTGGTGGAAGGCTTTTAACAGTTTTCTCTCAGTTTGCATTCAGTGATAAATGACTGAAACTCAAGCGCTGTAGTCATTTGTCATGTGGTTGACACACATTTTCTAACTTACCTTTAGATTGTTTCATTTGTGTCTGTAATTTAGAACCTGTTCCTCAATATCTGTCTTTATTTTGGTGTATTTTTCAAATTAATTTAACATTTTAAATTTTTACAGAATCCACGGTGATTTCTTCATTAAAACAGGCCATTGGAAAGTCTGCCTCAATCTGGCCTTCAAAAAATTTAAATAAAAATTTATCAAACCTGGTCCGAAACAAATCCACATAACCGAATACTAAAAAATATGGAACAAAATGATTCCCAGGTCAGTTTTCAATTGCCAGAGGTTCTGTGAGGACTCAGTTTTCTTGTTTTGTCTGCCCACCTAATGCTATTAAATTGACTCTGGTAGAAACCGCACATTCTTTGGAAAATTCTTTGACAACTTAAACAAAATATTAATGATAAAGTTGAGTCATTTCAGTCTAATTCATTAATAGATGATATTTCATTTTCAACCATGCTATACGTCTTTTCTAAAAATGGACCTTCATCTCCCTTTAACGTGCCCCTGTGTAAATGTTTATGGCCCCTCTCCACTGAGGGGATGGGTGCTGCTGCTTCTTGTTAGTCCAGGCGTAGTGGGAGATCAAGGGGAGGTAGTGGGAAAGGGAGCACTCAGAACTTTGGGTATGTGTTTTCCTGGTGTAGGTGTTGCCGAAATCAGGCCACTTCAATAAAGTGACTTTGTCTGTTAGTCAGATCGCCCCCCTCCCCACCCCCCATGTCTTTCCATTTGCTTCCCATAGGATGCCAAGATGCAAATTTGAGGCTCTACATCCGCTTCACAGCAGCAGCCCCCAGGCTCACGGTTCATCAGAGCATAAACATGTGTCAGGCCAAGGAAAATATTTGGAGAGAAGGATAACAGACACAGAAAGTTGTGAGGTTTACTGAGAGCTCCAACAGTGACGGGGTCATATTATTGTTCGTCAAAGATTCTCAGGGGTCAAAGACTCACCCATAAAATAGATTTCTCTCTGTCCTCTTTCTTCTTGTCTTTTGTCCCCTCTGCACCTCCGCCTCGCATCCTGTGCTTTTCTTTCAGAACTTTGAAAGACTCGAAAGCCATATTTGGTACGAAAACAGGATTTTAAAGACGTAAACAGTCTTTTTGAGCTGTAATTCATAGACGTGATGTGTTGTGCTTCTTAATGAAATGACTTGAAGAACTTGAAATAACTGTGCATGACTTGAGGATGGGTTTCCTGTTCATTGCTCCAGAGGTCGTCAGGAGGGATCACAGCAGTTGTATGGGGACTAGAGTCAAGAGAGATTTCACAGTCACACTGAGGTCAGTGCAGAAATCTTAGGAGCAGACACCACACTCTAAACTTAGCACAGCTGACCCCAACTACAGTACTTTACTGCTTGTATGAGTGGCTGTCAGCCATCCCGCGTATAATGTCACCCTCTGACCCAGTTGCCTTGGTTACCACCTACTCCGTCCCTCCAGACTCTCATCTTAGATCACAGAAGTGTTTTCTTACAGCATTATTAAAGGAAGCGTGGAGGAAAACAGGAAGGAAGAGAGAGACAAGCGGAGAAGAGAGCGTGTGGTGTCAGCCTCACCAGCGCGCTCTGCCCCGGCGCTAGCGAGCGTGGAGGCACCGGGGGTAACTTCTCGCTCGCTCATCCCATCCCTTTTTCAACTCAGAGTAGCCTGAAACCTGTCAGACGTCCCACGCGCCAAAATCCGCACATGCCCTGCCACTGCGTTGCCTTGGTTACGCTTGAACTTGGTCCTCGAGTATCGGAGAAAAGGATGAGGGTGGGTGGACAGAGGTGCCATTTGGGATTGTAGGTGGAGCTGGTGGCGACCCACCGAGCCTGTCGTACGTCTGTCTGCTGCGTTTCGCCAGGAGCGACAGTCGAAGCGTGTTCGGTGACTGACTTTTGTGAGGGGATGAGGATTGGCAAAGGAGAGCGACTGGTACAGAGGAGGCCATTTCACGCAACACAGCTTCCAGGAAGTCAGTCATCAGAGATGCCAAAGGAAAGCTGCATCTCTTTCATAGCTGGCCAAACGGAGCAACCAGGCGTGGAGGGCCCTCTAGAAGACAATATCCCCTAACTAATGCCATCTGGGATGACTTTCCTGGTCCTAGTGTTGAAGTCTCTCACCCTAAAACCAGTCATTTCCACCTTCATTTCAGAAATAGCTCTGGCACTTGGTTGGTTGTTTTTTTTTCTGTTTTAGGGACATCATTTTGCCCATTTGATGGGTTTTGAATACGACTGGAGATTGCCTGTTATTCTGCATGTGCTCTCTGTGAAATGGGAATATGGAGATGACACAGGGAGGAAAAGGGGCCTTTTTTGGCAGCACTCCAGTCTCTTTGGGAAAAAGAAAGGCTAAGCCAAGATAAGACAGATAGGAACAGGAAACCAGGACATTTTGATCTGGGTCTAAGTTGTGGGAAATCGCAATGTCTGCCTTTCAGTAGCCATGTTTTCCACAACAGCTGTGGGGTGCAGTGCCCTCAAGATGATCAGATGATTACGAAACAGTGAAAGAGAAAGGGGGAAAACAGCACGTACACAAGCCTGTTTGTCATAATGTTTAAGATAAAGGTTACTCCTTCAGATAAAATTACTTGTCAGAAAAGAGTGATAAACAAAAATCTAAAGAGAATCTGTTTCCTAAAGGTGTTTCATCCTCCAAGAAAGTCAAATACTGAGCTGAAACTATAAAACGGCAGCATTTCACAGAGAGCCATAAAGACTTATTCCTCTTGAACTTTCTGTAATACAAGTGCAATCTGATGTCTCGGCAATAGGCCACAGTTCGCTTCCTCAACATTTTACCGGGATGTGTATTTGTTCTATTGTGTTACAGATTTCACGGTGGAAAGCAAGGGATTTTTCAGTATGACCATATTATTCCTTAGAGGGGAACCTCATGGGGAGGTTTCATCATATTTATGGGGTCACACAGTGTTCACAGAGAAATGACTGCTGTGAATGAGGAAGCAGCGTCTTTCATTTTTGCAGTTCAGGAATCATAAAACATCATAAAACAGTTAAAAAAATGTTTTTTCTTCCATCTCTAAGGATTTGACACTACCATCACCACTGAAACTAGATTTAATTTACTGGATTCAATACATTTGCAGCATTTAATTTATTGACAAATATGCATTACTTTCCTGAATAAAAAGAAACAAACAAACACAACAGCGCTGACGTTCAGCTGATTGAGTTAAATTAAGGTTGACCCATGGTTTGATACCTTTCAGTGCTGCACATTATATAATGTAAAGGTGCATCCTGTGATCCTGTGACGCCATTAACCACACAGCGTCACCAGGGAGACAGAGGAGAGGGAAGCAAATCACTTAACCGGTAAAAAATGTTTCAGGAGAGGTTCTGTGCTCTGGTTCATCTTAGCGTATTAATGGAGCTACAACCTCCGCTCACTTTTTCATAACTGAAGGTGAAGCATTATCCCACCTCGATATGCATGCTTAGTAATAAGTGGTGCTGATAACGTCCTGGCTCGCTGAGGTAGTTGCATTTTTCTGCTCTGTTAAACCGAATGGATATCTTGTATCATGAAAATAACGCCTATCCCTCTGTTTGTGGCATGTATTATGATCTACTGTAAGTTTAACATGCTGGATGAGATAGTGATGAACTGGCTGTTAAAGGTTTCAGGATACATTCATAGAGTCTGACTGGTTGCAATTTTTCAAGATACTGGAGTTTCATTATCCTTTAGTAAATAAACATGTTTTTCCTTTACAAAGCTAAGCAAAATCAAAGAATAAGAATAATATTAATCAAAGCAAGCATTTAATGCTTAACAGTTTTCAATGAAGTTCTCCATGCTATGATATGGATGGATGTTTTAATACTATGGACAGATTCTGGTTGTTACAAAAAAGATATACGACTGGTTTCAAAAATCTATACTCTTATCTTGTGCATCATAACTCGTGAAATCTGTACTGACATAA
>JBAJHX010000040.1:14569866-14587150 GCA_037176925.1 Amniataba percoides
GACATAATAATGCTAAGAAAAGTAAAAAATCCATTAATATGAGCTTTGGGCATCTGTGGGTGAAGTTTTTGATTGCACTGCTATACTAGTTTTAGCTCATTTCATGCCCTGGACCTTTACTTTTAACACCTAACCCCAATAATAACATTACATATGCATAAATCTATTTCAAACCATAAAAAGTAAAAAACCAAGTCTCCACCCTCAAAACAATATTTATCTTCCTCATCATCTGCAGCACAAACAGATCCATGAACACTCACATGCGCTCACAAATGCACCAACAGAGCCCTTGCACACATCTGCTCGCCTGCATGTAAAACATTCTCTCTCGGAGGAGGAAAATCGCGTAACCAGATCCGATTGGCCCTTATATAAAATCGAGAAATATGGGCAGAGTGCAGGTTTCTGACGAGCCGCTGAAAGTCTGTGACATGAATCTGAGTCTGGGGACCAATCATGCATTCCAGTCGAGGAATGTCAAGACCCCCGGATCTCAGCCTCATGTTAAAGTACAGCCCCGCCCCCAGTGATGCAAAGAAGCGAGTATCTTGTCACTTGCGCAGCGTAGCGACCCAGACGTTTACATCAATGACTCTGTTAGCCGTTGTAAATTATATGCACGAAACATAATTAAAAATGATGCCCCTTGAGATAGGGTCTTTAACAAAACCCTCTCTGCACTGATACATTAGGTCTAAATGCCTCTTCTTTGGCTGAATAATCCTCATTTATAAGGCCAATGGAGGTTGTTGCATGGCTTGGGGCAGCACTTAAACTCTATGAACTGGCGAATACTTTCGTTAAAGTAGCGGCTGTAGCCATGCAGCTTAATGTACCGTACTTCGGGTTGCTCCTTCCCTTCTGGCTTTCACAGTGGCTGTATAATAGTGAGAGAACGTCTCTTATGGCGCTCAATAACTTGCATCAGTGAGGCATAGCTCTAAATGCTGATGTGTTGTTAGTACAATATATCCTTCCCACACACAGTTCTCAAATTTTGACCCTATGACTAAATCCGTCATTTAAAGCCTGAGAGAAAATAACAACTGTGNNNTGCTTTTGACAAAAGCAGGGGGAAAAATTGACAAACTTGCTTGATTTTTTTTTCTTTTCTTGCAACTGAAGTTTCTTTTTGTTGACACTGTTCAAAACCTGGTGATTCAAAATCAGTGCTTCACATATTTGTCTATTTTTCCCAGAGCCTCTGGTTTTATTACAGCAGTGGGCCTCTTTCTTGCTCCTCTATAGACTCTACGCTGCACCGTATAAATGCATTCATCCTACTTTTGGGGAAACTGCCTCCTCCTGTTTTATATTAACATGAACCCTAAACCTGTCGTTATATAATGTACATATTAGGCTGAACTTTGGCTTGGGCTTTCCCCCTCCGGTTCTTTCGTGATGAAGAATACGAGACTGGCAAGTCTTCTAAGCACAGCTGTGAGTGTGTATCGCCGCCAGCGCTCTCCCTCGGTATCCCCTGTGCGGGATGGCCTCTGACCTCAGTGAAAAGCCAAGAGGGGCTAAAGGGGACTGTTAATGCTCACTAGTGATGTACAGCTGTGCTTCATTCAAGGTGGTTTGTCTTTGCTCTGCACACCACCCTCTGCACATGTAAATTGAATCATGGCAAACTGCTCTTAAGATCACATCCTGTTTCATATTTATTTCCAGAGGGAGTGACATGTGAATCAGAGAGATCAGAGAAACATAAATGATAATAATAAATAAATAAAGACTCGAGGTTTGAGTTTCATTATGATGGTATGACTCACTGTGCTTTACCGAGTGCCAGAAATGTTTTGTTTTTGTTTTTTTTAGAAGAAAAGATCTTTAAATGGTTTGATTTTTTTAAAAGGGTCTGAAAATCCAAAATGTCTTCTTTTCATGCGCTAAAGTCCAATTAATTTTCTCAATCTGCTCATGTCTGTGAAGGTCTGCTGCCCAAATATTTAAGTATGAAATAACTTTTTATTTTTTATGGTTTGTTTAGCTTATGACCCAGAAAACATCACTTTGAAGACTTGATACAGGTTAAAACAAACTCTTAAATGGCATAACTGACCGGAGTTTGCAAATGTCTCGCCCTATGTCTTGTTAAAATGCCTGGGATTCATGTGTGCCCCGCGTGTTCTTTTTTTTTTTTTCGTATGTGCTCCAGTGGCCATGACAGCCCAGGTAACCCATCTCAGTGTGGCATAAGCCAGCCTGTCAGCAGATTCAGCCTTGTGTTTCCTCGACCCTGTTGATACCCAATACATAATGCCACACCGGGAAGCCCGTTGCCAGCCCGTAATCCGAGCATCTTATCAAACCAATCAGCACTTTTCCAGCAAGAACACACTTCGAGCGTGACAGAATGGGGTTTCACAACATCTGGCGCTCAGAGAAAGAAAGAAAGGAAGGAAGGAGAGAAACATGGCTGAGGGTGAAAAGAGAGTGTGAGAACGATCTTGATGCTCTGGTATGGAGATTTTAGATCAACACCACGTCCCGCTTTCTCTTTCGACACAGGTCAGCGAGCGGGCAGTCAGTTGTCAGTACTTGCCTGCCACAGAGTGGAGGCTGCTCGCAGTTATGCTATTGATGTTCTTGACGGTTACATTTGTCAACGCGCTCTCTCACAGTTTCTCTCTTCTTCTCTGTCTCTCACCCACACTAACCTCTTTCCTCTCCCTTTTCCCCAACCTCTCCTTCCTTTCTTTTCCTTTCTTTCTTATTTCTTGTTCCCATTCCTTCCTTCCCCACCAGCCCAGTGCAGCGGTGAGGGGTTTCCACAGCGGCAAGGCAGCAGCCTCCAGTCCGAACCTTGGCTCCGGTTGGACTACTGCTAGCGGAGGTGTTCAAGGGTCCAGGAGCGGCCCCGCCTTCACCCGTGCAAGTGTGCAGCACTACCCATCTCACCAACAACACCACCCGCATCAGCACCCTCAGTCCTCGCACACAAGCTACGCCTACTGCCCGGCCCATTCAGCTGTGAGTACAGCAGATCTTCTCCTTTCTTTAGGTCACTTAGTTGCTTATAACACTTCTCTCCTCTCTCAGCCTTGCTTCCCATTTATAATCACCCCCCTCTCTCTCTCTCTGGTGTCCATTAGTGGCTGTTACTATCAGAGAAGCTCTTATGCACACAGCTCCATCTCCCTCTTCCCTCACCCCTCCTTTCTCTATCTTTTCCCTTTAATCTTCCCCTCTTTCCCACACTCGTTCCTCTCAAGCGCCACATTGTTTACATCACTTCCTCTCACTATTTCTTTCTCCCTCCTTCCTCTGCTTTATCTCTTCCTTTCACCCCCCCCTCCCCCCTTCTCTTCCATTCTCTCCTCTGCAACTTAATTTGTTTTTCTTTCATCCATCTTCCGCATCGACAGTGCAATGAGAGACTAATTGAGGTAGAGACACTTTTGGACGGCTTCCCTTGTCATTATCCTTGGAATTAATTGCTGTTCTGCAATCTGTTTGATTTGACTTTATTGGTGCGATCTGGTTTTCTAATGTAACGTTCGGGGTGTGACTGGAGCTCAGGCATGAGCCAAATTGAGGAATTTTATTATCGCCATGTTGCTGTCACAGTCACAGAGCTGGAAACAAAGATTTGGCAGGTTTTTATTTCTCTGTGTTTCTCTTCCTCTAATAAATGTATTTACAAGGCTTCACACCAAATCTTTCTCCCATTCTCTCTCATTTTCCATTACGACACCCCGATATTCTCTCATCTTACATACACACCACTTAAATTCCCAGCTGCCTGTTCGCCAACATGTCGAGACTCCCCTGAAGCGCTCGCATGGTACGAGTGAAGAAATTGGATTGGATTTAGATATGATAATCACCACTGCCACTGTAGGTTGGCTCCTGCTTGCACACAGGCATACCTTTTATGTTATTCCTGTGATATCAAGCTACACACTCATTCAGGCATAGCCTCTTTTTTTTTAAAGTAAGCTGGAAGGAATGATCTCTGAGTGCTCGAGCTCTTTTCGCAGTCACACCATTACTGCCGTCCTACAGCAAGAGTGGAGCAGCAGCGTTTTAAACTGTGTTGTGCTCAAACAGGAAGCGAAGACGGAGAACATTCCACAACACAGACATAAACGCTGTGGCTGTGGTTCTGGTTGTGGCGGGGACTCTGTCACATGTTATTGGGAACATCACGGTCCTTTCTGTTCTTCGCTGCCACACCCCCGGGGGAGCACAGTCATCGCCAGCAACATCCACACACGGGACCCAGGAGAGTCTGAATTATTTTCATTCTGTTGACCTAACTGGCTGTTTTTTATTCCCCCCAAAAAATCTGAACTAACATGAACCCATTTTTGGCCTCCCCCCTGACTAACCGTGGTCATTGGTTTTCTGGGTGGCAAAAAAAGATCTATCCCGAGACTGAAAAGCACTCAACGATAGTCTCACCAGATAAGTAGCAGCTGTGTTAAACCCAGGGATAGCTGTGTATATCAGAGGCAGTTTTTGTTATATCTGTTGAAATTCTCTTAACATTTGCACTGCAATTAATAAATCAAATAGTCTGATTGAAGAAAGAGAAAGATCCAATGTCTGTAGCTGCTGACGAATGGCAAGTCATGGCCTGCTGTTTTTGATTCTTCCTTTCGGGGAGTGACTAGCATAGACTCCAAAAATCAACGCTGTATATATTCTACATTAATGCACAGTAAACATTCATTCAGTGTAAGCTGGCCGACTGAAATGAGAAAAGGGTTTTGTGTTGGAAAAAAAAAAGTTAGGAAAAAAAGTTTTGGTGCTGGTACTGAAACTCAGGTATCGGGCACTGGGAGAAAAAGTTTAAATGATACTCAGCTGAATGACTCTAAGGATAAATGATACCCCAGCTTTAATTATGGTGGTTTCAAACTTATCCACTTGTCGCTGTGCTTGATTTATAGAGGACTGTATTATGGTAGTTGGACAGATTTATAAAGTAATTGAAATAGAAACCTAAAATAATGACTTCTCGACTGGGAAGCCAAAGATCTAACTGTGCAGTATGAAGAGAAAAGTGTGTAAATCCATTTGCAATGGGCTGATCTGTCTTTACAACACATCATTGTTTATAATACACCTTCTAGTCTAAGACAGCCTGAGAAATAAACATTGGGTGTAACACAAAGCCAGCAGACAAGAGTTTGATAGTGTAAAAATTCCCTGAATGGATTTGAAACAGACAACACACTTTGGAAACAATGTGCAAATTCACAACAGACACGCCTCTGACTTGTTTTTACTTTGTTATTCCCATTTTTGTTGTCATGCGTGTGTTTTTTTTTGTTTTGTTTTGTTTTGTTTTTGTGGGAGGCTTGTAGGCCACACTTCTCACACAGCATACCCGCTTAACTGGTCTTGGTTATAGATCACTAAGGGGTCATCAAACGCTTGTCCCCATCTTGACCCTCTACCCTCAAACCATAGCAGACTCTGCCGGCTTTAACTGGCCTGTTTTCATGGGACAGTGGGGACGGTTGTTTTCTTTTCAGCAGTTTTCATCTCGTCCCTGCAGAAAGCAATTTCTCCCCCACTATCATGCCTTCGTCCTGGGCTGTTACGAGTCAACACTCTGGCCTTAAGGAGGATTCAGTGTCAAGAGATGGCTAATCCAGACACTAACAGTAAACAAAGGCATGGCTCCAGCCTTGTGCATTTTTACAGCTTCTCATGTGCAGCACATACTGTACATAGAACAGAAATTCCCACAATCTCTTTTCTCTCAAACACCCTCCCCATCTATGTCATTGTTTTTATTGCCTCTCTAAATCCTATTGTAAATTCAGGCACATTAGATGCAAAGAATGCCCAACAGAATGAGAAGAAAAACAGAACTGATAGCTCAGCATGCGTCTGTCCTCTCGGCTGAGAGAGGTGAGTAAATAAAGGAAAAAAGAAAAGCAAGCAAGGATCCAGCAGAGATCAAGAAGCTTTGCCTCCAGCGGGTTTGTAATTACAATGGAAGCGGATACATTTCCACTCTTAATATGGTGGGATGAAGATCCCTCAGGGGGGGGAAGATGGTATGACAAAACGGCATTGGAGAAAGTCATGTAGAAGTCAGGAGTTATGACTAGAAAGAGAGTCAAAGAGAGAGATTGTGTTATTTCCTGTTAATATTCACTGCCAACTACTACAAAATATTTTATATACTGCTAATATCCGTTGCCAAATACGTTTTTATGGAAACATAATTGCGCCTTGCATTACGTTCACTGGTAGCATTTCTTTCCAGCTCAGGAAGTGTGACATCCTTACATTGCATGGAAATCACAGAGCGGTAAAGGAGGTGGATGGTTGGTAGTGCGAAGGAAAAGACTGTGACAATATAGACGAGGGACTTTAAAGACTTGGATTTCATAATGCATTGAAGGAGTCAACCTGCACAATGTTTAGCTGGGAGGTCATCCATTATTTCAGTTTGAGATGAATATCTGAACAGCTATTGAATTGGACTATTATTAGATTTTATACAAACTAAATAAATAAATCTTGTTGGTTTTTGTGATCCCCTCAGATATCCCAGTGACTTTGGAGATCCTCTTACCTCTCCTCTGCTTACACCTTTGTTTCGTACTTTCATTTGTGACAACATTCCCATCCGCCTCACCTAAAGGGAGCATGGTAATACATTTCCTATTAATGTGTTTAGCATAGTAACATAGTCATCGTGAACATGTTAGTATGATGACATTTATCTCAGAGCACCATTGTGTCTGTACAGCCACACAGGCAGGTTTTATCTTCGTATGACTTTTTACCTAACGCATTTATGTTCATTGTTGTCCTCCATAATTTGGCTTTGCATTAAAATAGTCTTGGCATTCATGCTGTTGATGCTTAAATACAGAATGCAGGACAGAGACAGAGATATTGATGGCACAAACAGGAGAGATAAAGAGAGAAAACAAAGAAAGGGCAGACAGAGAAGGTGAGAGAGGAGAAAACATGCACTGTGGTGACGAAAGGGTCCCTAAGTGTCTGACCTCCCATCAAACCTGGCATCTCTCTGTGTACTATTAACCAAACAGCTAGGTGCGTTTGGTTAATGAGCGGACCAGCCTTCAGGTACTTTACTGTAATAAAACCTGACAAGCTAATGATCGCACATAGGGTTATTGGATTCCTTACTTAAAGCCACTTGGGCTGCAAAGACTCCTATAGCCTAAGCCTCACGTTATGGATTTTTCTTGTCTATGGAGAATTGATCACGAGCACAATGGAAAAGAAAAGGAAATATTCTATGTAAGTACTTTCCACTAATTGGTGTGACAGGACCCATTTCTGGGCGATAGCAATAACAGTACACACAATGACAGGTGAAAGTATAGACATTGTAAATTGAGTTTCCACTCTGCTCTCTGCTTTAAGAATTTCTCTGTCTTTCTCTCTCTCTCCTCCAAAAGCACACATTTAATGAGCTTATTCTTTGCAGTGCATAAGGCACAGCACACAACCCCATAGCGAATATTCTGAATTTCCTATCACTATTCATTGCTCTTATTGATTGTTGTTCTACCAAGCAGATTTGTTTTTGAGGAGGGTTTCACATTTCTTCATAGTGGAGAAGAAAGCTGTTTCACCCCTTGAAAATCTCATTTCTGTTAGACGGGTACGGCAGACATAGGCGATGGTGTCATCAGCTTGAAATCTTTTAACATGCCTCCAAAAGCAAATATTTCATGTGCAAGTTCATGTTTTTGTCAGCGAGTATTTTATTTCCAGCACAACACAAACACTGCTCCACATTTTCACCCCGACAACTTCCACCTCTCCTTTCTTGAACAACTCCTGCCCTGATTTTGAATGGGATGATAGACATAATGAGACATGTCTTAGTATGAGTAACCTACAGGAGCCTCAATAAATTCATTTGGATGATGATGCGGGTGAGTTTGGCTTCTACACCAAATCTCAAATTGAGTGCAAAGAGGTAAAGTGAAGGAGGCAATACTCAACAAGCCACTCGCAGTACCTCTCTGACTTTTCCATGTGTCTGGCTCCACGAAGCAGTGAGGCTGAAAAAGAGCATGTGTTCTTAGTCAACTTTCTTTGCTTATATAAACACATTTTTCTGTGTGACCTCTGAGCTGTTTCATTTCTGATGGTATGCTTCCTCTTTCAGTAGATTATCTCCAAGTGTTTAATATCCAGATGTTTCCAACATTGCTTGAATCATCTTGGTCTCTTCTGTCCAGCTATTACTCATGTTTGTGATAGTGTTTCATTATTTTGCATGTTAAGCGTCTTTTGGAATCATGGTCTTGCATTTACCATGGCTCAATAGCCATATTGGACTATTTAACTCTATACAACAGGGAGGGGTTGAATTTCCAGCGTGGGCTACTTCAGTTAATTGCCTCTGTAGTGAGCTTATAACCAAGTTAATCAGGACTCATTTGGACGTGGGTGTGTTCATGTCAAAGGAAGCAAGAGCTGAAGTTCTTTGGTCCTTTTGGTCTTGTTGTGACAAGATGCATGCGGAAAGGCTGGGGAGGAATTCTCAACTCAAGGGCCGGCCCGCATTGCGTCTATGTACTGCTGCAGAGTTCATCTCTCTTCATAACATACAGATAGAGACACACACACACCTACACGCGTGCTGCAGAGGACAAAACTAGCTCCTCTCCCCGCAGGATAACAAATATTCCACTGCTGGGGAATTGGTGCAAGAACGGCTGGCTGGTCGAGCGTTTCCATATGTTATTCCTCTCTATGGGGAATTCTCATCTTATCGGGCATAGATAACAAGACACATTTTTCCCCTAATGAAAACATTTGAGTGGGTTATCACTCTTTTATCTGGGGACATGGATATCCCTGTGAACCCTTCAATTTAATCTGGAGGTGTTGCCCGAGCAAACGCCGGTTGTTACCTCATTAGACTTGCCACGCACACACTGGCCAATCATTCAGTCAATACAAACCTGCTAGTAGGGATTCCCGGCACATCTCCAGATTCACAAGGTCTTTGGAAACTCAGAAGAGACAGGACAGGGACATTGCAAGAGTGTGAGAAAATACGTGATAACCAGAGCGAGAGGAATAGATAGAAATAACAAAGAAGACAGAAAGTGAAGGAGACAAATGAGCCAAGTATTATCATCAAATCCCTGAATGCTCTGCTGTGTTTTACAAGCAACCAAAACTACAATATGACCACTATAAACTGACTTTTTCTATAAGATAAGAAAAGTAATGTGTAAAAAAAAAAACAACAAAAAACAAACTTCTTCAAGCATCTTCACATATTTATCAGGTGTAGGTGTGACATAGCTCCCTCCCACCAACTCACCTTTTCATCCGTCTCTCTTTGTGCGGCCCGGGCTCTGGCACAACGCTTGGTGTTGTGATTAGCTTAATTAGCTATAACTCACAAACACCCATTTATACAGGCTGACAGATGACACAGTCATTTAGCTGAATGAATGGCCTGCCTGCTGGCAGCGGGCGAGGGCGAGTCCGCCGGCCGCCGTCCTGTGTTGAGGCTAGTTATCCGCAGGTCACCCAGGAAAGCAAACCGCACAGACCGTCAAGAGCGAAGAAGTAAGCGAGGTGTAACTGAAAGAAGAAATAGGAAGTGAGGGAACGATGTTCAGAACAAGACCACACATAATCATCAGAAAAGCGTGTCTCTTTTGATGCATTCTTCAGAGAAATATCCCATCCAAGAGACGATTAGATGAAAGATGAATTCCTGATAGCAGAGGCAGCAGATGCCAGTGTGTACTGTACATGTGTGGGGCTGAAGGGGGAGGAGGGGCTCGTGGCGACTTTGTGATGAAGTGCGTTAGCTTACATTCTCGAGTCTGAGTCTCTTTCATCAGCCCTTGAATGAAGAGCATTGCTCATTCCCCAAATACTGCAATGATTCATCTTTGCCACGAGCGAGAATGGGCTTTGTCTCAGTAATTAATTTAGCTCTCGGGACAGCAGTTGGAATGAGTCGTGTCTTCAAGGCCTAATTAAAAGAAGATTGTCAAACATATTCTAGGTCACACAGCTCAGAATCTCCAACCATTTAGGAGGGATTTTTAGGCACAGCCACCTCGTCCTTCGTGGAGCGTTTTGCTGCCTCGCAGAGTGTCGGTTACAGAGTGAAAAACAAATGGTTTTATTTGCTTTGTTGATTTCTTCAGGCAGCACTTGAAAATTGAGACACTTGATGTGCTGTTTATTATTGGCTGCTTGAGTCAATAACTCAATCCACTTATGGCCTTGCGCACTGTCTGCGGATGGTTTATTTGAAATCACTAAGAAATTCCATGATTCCGTTTTGCGGAAAATAGCCACGCAATTAAGTTCCTACTCTCGGCCGAATGAGAATGTAACCGTGCATGAATACCTTGGGTTTGGGATCACTTTCTCTAAAATAACAGTGGAGTTGTAGTTGGAAACACAGATATTGGCACCGCATTCATCATAACGCTTTAGGCTGGAGTACTCATTTTATTGAACCAGTCATGCTGACAGACTGACAGGCAGGAAGTGTCTATCTTATCTGTCCTCGTAATGAGAATCAATGACTTTAGTTACAGGCACAGAATGGCTCTAACAGTACACACACTTAAACACACACACATACACACGCAGGTTCTGAACAATTAAGCGCGAGCTGTCGGGCTTAGTGCCTGGGTCCATTGTAAGCGCTCTAAACCTGTTAGACTGTGACAGACCATTAAAAGGCTGCCAAGGCTTCCTTAATTTGCTTCAACAGTGCACACAGTGGTAGAGTGACTGAGTGCCGTGAGTGTGTCCCTGTGTACAAATGTGCATTTACTTCTTATGACACACACACACACACCCCCAGTGACCATCCCTGTCGCCTCCGCAGCAACACTCACGCATACTCGCCCACTAAGTTTGACAGTATTAACACCATCAAGTCGCTGCAACGTATCTGCCTCCATTTTTATTTTGGAATTATGGTATAATGGCCAATTTCTGTTTATTTAGGCAAATGCATCAAACCATTAAAACTCCTGCCAACACTAATGTGTTTTGCGAGTCAGTATATTCTGTAAATTGTTTGGAGCATAATGTAAACAACAGTAATTATCTTTGCATTGGAAGGCATTTCTACAGTAAATTGAAGCTGGTATCCCCAATGCTCGACAGTTTATATAATGTTAATATATCCATTCCTATTATGCAGTGCTGTTAAACACAGAACCTCCACATTTGTCATCATTGTAGATGTTCTCCATACTTTATTAAGAAATTATGTTCTTTTTCTGGGCTACACGTGTCCTCATTGACTGTGCGGGTGAAATCTGGTTAGAAAAAAAAAGGGAAAAAAAACCTGTTAGAGAAGTGGAAATGACATGTTTCACACCATGTTTGTGTTTTCACGCGCTGAAATCAACCACATAAGCCCAGTAGATCACACTTTTCTAGCTGGTGTATTTCCTTCCAGCTTTTGTGTGTGTGTTTTTTTTTTATTTAAATAAATGACCCCGTTTCCACAGAACTCTCACCTGCTGTTTTGGCTGTGGTGCAAAAACACAGAAGTTACATATTTCAGCTGAGGCAGTTTGATAAGAGTGATGACCAACTTCAAATAAAAAAAAAGTCCTGAGAAAAACTCAAAAAACAACAAAAAAAAAAAACTTGAATTTCCCTTATTGCAGCTGACTGGAGTGTAACCAAGTTTACATGGTCAGGATGACAAAGCACTTTGTGTGGGTTTTTTTTAGTGCATCAATCCAGTTCATTCGGAAACCTTGTGTATGTGACACGTTTTCTGGGCTGATGTTTCACCTACCAGGCATTTCCTGTCGTGACCAGAGCTTGGCGGTCTCTACCATTAGGAATTAAAGGCCCTGGGCCACAGGATCCAGAGCGCCAGACCACAGGAATATCCAGAATCTGACAGAGATTCCAAGCCTCCGCATGTTTCATTTCCTATTTCACAAGAGCGGGCAGTCCATGCAAATTCCTGGCTGCGGTATGCCACCAGTCTTCATTTAGCAGCGGTTCGTGGTTGATATTAGATGTTGGACACAATGGGAGATGTTGGAGAGTGGATTACAAAGGGTGCTGGCAGATCTTACGGCGATTTAAATGGGTGTCTTCTCTTGTTCAGATCATGTCGACTGTCATATTTACATGTCGTCGCTGGCTTAGTGCTTTTTCTTGGCCATGTTTAATGGCAAATTCGGAATGTCTCATCTGTGAAATTGCTCTTCAGCAAATCAGTTTGCACCTGTTACTTTCTCTTCAGGTGATTAGTCAATGACAGGGCAAGGCAGGGGAACATAAATCACACATCCTGAGCTGTAGATGTGACCTTAATTCATAATGTTTCACTCTTTTCATGCCCTGGTTTTCAGCTACACATACGGACGCGCACACACCCACACACATTGACATCCGTGCACAGATGGGTTTTCATATATGGCTGCCTGGGGCTGTAGTATTGGCTTTAAAAACACCCATAACATCTGTAAAGCATTACGGCTGATTATACTGGTCCTTCAGCGCAATCATGCAATATGGGCATGAGCGATGGCTGAACATGAACCGTATGGGAAAGAAAGAGATGATGAGGCCTCTACTATTCTGATGAGGCCCATAGCTACATACACGCCCTTACACATTCATTTAGAAAAATCAGATTTCATTGTTTATACACGAGGGAGGACCTTAAATTAATTCCTTAACCAATATGTCTAGCCTAAAAAAAATCCTCCCTAAAAGCGCTGGACACCGCTTCTTGTGATGTTACATCGCTGACTCCAGATAAATCTTACATTATTATAGATTATTTTTCATTCTGACAAGCCAATGAATCTCATGAGTGCATCATACTGCCTGAGACTTGTTTGAAAGACTTTTTTTTTTGGTGTTCGTTACACAGAATCAAAGAGTGAATTCTCCATTCCAGGCTCACTACATTGCATCGTACACTGTAATTTGCTGTTAGAGAAGGAGTACAACTCTTTTAACTTAGTCCAGTTAGCTTGCATTGCACTCTTGAGACTTGACTGTGCACTGTAAGTGGTTGTAGTCATTAAATATGCTTAGTATGACAAAAAGCTACCTCATGCTCCTTTTTTTAGAAATAATGTCTAAGTCTCCATCAAACTGATCAGGTGGGGCATTTTATTTTACCATAGGACACCAGTGCACGTTCATCGTGGGGCTGAGAGAAACAGAAGCTATGACTTAGATTTGTAAAAGTTTTATAAATTAATAATCAAGACCTTTTGTTTAAAAGGTAGTAAAACAATAAATGATAAAAAACAGGTTGTTCCAGTATGGTAAAAAAAAAAAAAAAAACTATTTCAGTGTCATGTTGCTGTAATAAATCCAACCTTTATCAAGCTCTGATCAGTTTTTGTTGATTGTCAGAGAAGTGTCGCTAAACCAGCTGATCCATAACGGTGGTACACTGAATGTTACCTCAGTCATTGATCTCTTCTTGCTGCATCAGTTGCCCTTCATCTATCCTGCATCCTGATCTGAAGTGTCTCTCACTTACAGCACCATATCTTCTACTTCCTACCTGGTGCCCTCCAGTACTTGCATCAGGGGAGTCTCCACCGTCATCATAAGTGTCGTTCTATGTCATTCCAATTAAAACTGAGTTGACACAGCTGAGGGTGTGAACCAACAACCATTTTCACTTCAGAGGTGTATTTTACTCACAGTGCATTGTAGGTATGGATTTGGACAAAATCTATGGTCAGGTGGCAGGGATGTATGTAAAACTCAATTATCTGACAGCTTTTTACTTTCAGTGTTTCACATATATCCTATAGGTATAAACGTGGATAGGTTCACTCACCTGCTTAGCAGATAATTTCTTCTTTCTAGAATCTCACTGGCTGGTTAGTGTTTTACTGAAAAAATGTCAGAAATGATTATGCCCAGTTCATATTTACTTAGGCTGTGGCGTTATTCAGCTTGTGCAGTTTCTTTATTTCAACATTAGCTGTAAATGTATCATGGAAATATTTTGCAAGATACCATCAACTGGTAGCAGCAATAGTAGTAGAAGGTGCTCTGTCGCCTCATTAAAATAAGTCTGCACTTCTTTATGATGATTTTTTAAAAAAAGCAGTAGGCCTACAGCTCCACAACAGGCAGCCCATCCATGATAATTTGCTGTGTACAAGGGCAGGTGCCTTCCATTTAAATCCCTCGCTGCTCCTCTGTTCTCCAAGTGGCCTCCACACAACGTATGCTGTTAGCAAAGGCTGAGGGGAAGTGGAACTACAATTAAAATGCAGCCCCCGTGTTTTTACGCATTGTACCATTCCTCACATGTCCACCAGGTGACCTTGATGTGCTCTCCTTTCCAGCACACCTGTGGATCATCCCTTAATCAACCTTCATCTACTGATTGCCCTCTCACAGATCTCATCAATTAGTGTCCATGCAAAGGGTCCATGGACATCTTAATTTGTTACACAGGAGGGCACACTGCTCCTTTGTAGTCAAGTTTCCCAGTAGGTCATGTCTGTAAGTATGCATAATGCCACTGTGATGCAGCAATCAGTAGTGTTACTAATTCCATTATATTAATGTAGTCTGATTTCAACTGGATGTACCCAATTTTACATATGATGGACCTAAATATCACAAGTTTTTAGCAAAATTAACTTTCCTTACACCAAAGGATGTCCATGTCTTTAAACACAGTCACTCAGGTATAAGCCCTCTGGATTTAGGTAAAAACATGACATTTCCAAAAGCCTACAAACCTTTACTCTTGTCTGAGAAACAATGCACTACATTTTATGTCTTTCTCTAAATTTCAAACAGGCTAGAAATGGAATTAGAAAAGGGAGAATGGCTGAATCCATGATTCTGTCACCATGTCAGGTTTTGCAGCTGAGCTAAGCTGCGGGGGTATTTTTGATTTATTTAACAGCAGTGTTGTTTTTGAAAGTTCCACTGTGTGTTGTTTTGGCAGCAGAAAGGCAGCGCTTGAACAAGTCTTGTTGGAGGAAAGAGCTTGATGGCTCACTTCTCTGTCGCCTCGGTCGAGCCACATACAGAGACACATAAAGAAACGGTGCACGTGTTATTGCACACTTTGCTGCTATAAAATCAGTGCAGTTTAATAGGACAAGGACCACAAAGTATCTGGCTCACAGTATTGTCAAGTGTGAAAGTTTGTCAGCTGTTCACATCTTAAAATGAACTATTATTACTTTCTTTTACTCTTCCTCTGAGTGTATCACACTCTGCCCCCTCCCCCTCTCTAACAGCAAACAATTGTTTGTTGTGTGTAAAATCAAACCGGTGTAAAACACACTCCGTCCTCTACCAGCAGTCAGCCTTGGGTCTGTGTAAGGTGGAAGGGTTTTTTGGAGCTGCTTTGCTCCATTTAGTTGGTGCACTTTGATGATTTCAGTACTGCTAATTATAGAGGCGCCGCCGAGGAGGCAATCTTAAAGTGCATCACCCTGAAAGTCTTACACACTGATATCTAAATGTTACCCAGTGGAGTTGCACCATAATGGGAATGTTCTTAATCATCTGCTATACGCTTTCTAGTACCTCTGTGCCATCTGGCAGTATTACACCATACAAATCCCATGATAATGTTCCAAAGAATGTACTGCATGCCAGAGTGTACTTTATGTGAAGCATGCCAAGTATGCTTAAAGTTAGTTAGCTTATAAAGACATACAGAGCATACACTACTGCGCCCATTAATTGTGTAAGAGTCCTTAATAATGCCTTTGTTCCATCATCTGAAGTTAAATAGATGGAAGATTTTTTGGCTAATTTCACTTTTGGCAATTTAGTGAATATTTTTTGTCATCTATGAAATATTAAGGTAGAGACATTTGATAGTTGACAGGTGTCTCAGCCTATTAGAGTCAGCTGTCCGCTCATCAGATTAATCCACACTTCCTGCCTTCTGTCCAGTTTCCTTCTATGGTCAGTAATTCCCGGATTGTAAAACCATATTCCAAAATATCTCTTCAGAAACATTCCAGAGCATTACTTAAATCTGCAGGCAACAGCATACCATAGCAAACTCTTTGGCCACGAGGGGCAGCGGAAACAGGCCCTTAACACTAACATATTATGATCCTTTTTAGCTCTGTTTTTGTTCTCCTCCTGAGAGAAATAGCTGGTGCTTTAGCTGCTAAATGCTCCATGGTGTTCATAACCTTTCCTTATCACAACAAGCAACCTCTTTCACTGGCAAGTAGTCATCTGATGCACTGTTGGCATGAAAATAGTAGTTGGAGTACTTGAATGAGTGAAGTATTACACTCATATCTTCATAGGTGCCAGATGGCTGCGTGTGTGGTCATTGGCATTCACCTTTTTGCCTTTTAAACAAAGAAAACACCATCTGAATGGAAGTTATGAATAGCACAACTTCACACCCTTTGCTATTCTACGCCTCTGTGTGTTTTCTGTTATGCTAAAACAAATGCATGAGCAAAATGTCTCGTCTATTAATTCAGTGTTATTTTGTCCTAAAGCTTGTCTCTTCAGCTCTCTCTCACTGTTTTCTTTGTCTCCTGGGCTTCATGGTTTGCATGCAGAGGATGAGACACCGGGGGAGGTTAAGAGAGGAGCTGGAATGGAGTTCTGCTCCATTTACCACCCTGAAATATTCCTCTTAGAACGACACACTCTGTTTTCTCTCTCTCCTCACTCTCCGCACTGTTTCTCACTCTGCCTGTCCCCTCCCTCTCACTTCTCATCTCTCTGTGACATGTGGTCATTTCACTTCATTCCAGGATGGCTTAGCAGTGCTTTAAAACATTGCTGCTGTCCTCCCATCCAATCCTGCTCAATTGCAGCCAGCATTGGGCTTCATGGGTCTATATGGATCTGTTCCTGGGAGCTATAACTCTTTTTCCTCTTTTAGCTATATCTCTGATCTCTATCTGCAGTGGGCAGAACCCTCAGCACCCTCTTCTCTATTGCCTCACTATTTTACTCTTCTACCTGTGTGCCTCTGACACACTTACCCGTGAACACAACTTATCACACACATCCATACACGCACTCAAACACACAAACGAGTACACAAGCATCTCCTCGTCTATGTGTTTTCTGAAGGATTTTCTGTATAAAACTGTCTAACACTGTCATATCTTGTTGTTTTTCTATGCATGAGCATTTAAAAAAGAAAGAAAAAGTAGTGCACAGTGGCACTGACAAGAATGAATGACTTTAGACTTAGATCTATTTAGGGCATTAACACAATGAATAAAACAAAATGCACATGATACACTCTGAGTGCTGTGATGAAGCTTTGATAGGCCTCTTTCCATTTCTCTGCCATGTGAGTTCTCAGTCTTTT
>JBAJHX010000040.1:14597395-14613556 GCA_037176925.1 Amniataba percoides
CACACACA
Organism: Amniataba percoides; assembly: GCA_037176925.1. Lineage (NCBI taxonomy): Eukaryota > Metazoa > Chordata > Actinopteri > Centrarchiformes > Terapontidae > Amniataba > Amniataba percoides. The sequence continues at coordinate 14,597,404 of JBAJHX010000040.1, forward strand.
CACACACACACACACACACACACACACATACACACACACACACACACACACACACACACACACACACACTGCATGTCCCTTTTTTTTTTTTTTTTTTGCACACATACATGCTCAGATTTAGGCATCAGCCTCAAATCACACAGGTCTTTATATCCATCTTCATTGCTGCATTCTCAAGGTATAGCCTCATTCTCCCAAGAGATGTGGGTGGGGGGCATAAATATCTCAGAGGGACAGGGAGGGGGAGCGGGGCGTAACTCATACCAAAGTGTTGCCATTCTCCCTCTCTCGCCTCCATTTTATGACACATATTTGAGAATCTATGCATAGAAAATTTATAGAACATCTGTCCTCGGTTACAACGGAGGACTTTATTGTAAAGAAAGGAGCTAACATAGTCGTAATGGCATGGCAGAATAAACTGAGGCGCTCTCTGAATTTGGGGCCCCTTTATATCCTCCACTGTATGTGTGTATTTTATTCTAATTTAATGGAGTTCTCTGATGCTGTCCAGCATGTGCTAGTCAGCCCAGATTAGAATGTGAAAGTCAGAGAATGAGATGAAACAATAACATTTGGCTTTCTATTGATTAGTGCAGCGGGGCGTAGCATGTGCTTCTCTTTAGCTGAATTATTGATTCCTGAAAGAGGATTTGTGTGTCTTTGTGTGCACGTTAGCATGTCTGTGTGTGTGTGTGTGTGTGTGCGGCTTTTATATGAGGTTATGGCTGGGGGAGCTGGCAGGATGCTGCTTTGATGAGAGGATCCTTTAAAGGCCCTATTTCTGTCTATTCCCCAGCTGATCAGTCCATGGAGTCATTTGCTGAAATTTGGCCTTTATTCAGCCCTTGTCTTTCCGCGTGAGCTTGATGGTTAGTGCTGTTCACAGCTTGCTGTGCATTCAATTTTAATGATAGGTAATAGATGTGCATCATAAATGAGAAAATTACAGTAAAACGCCTCGCTCTGGCCTGGCCCCTCCCCTCGCCCACAAGAACAATTACAGCACACAGATCAATTATTGTTATTTCATAATAGTGTTTAGGAGAGAATATGAATTTCAACTAAATGTGTGCACTAAGTGCCTGTTAGTCTTGGTGCGCGTGATGTCTCATTTTCTCTCAATGACATGGCATTTTCAGGTCCGTTTCATTATTACACACACAACTCTCTAAAAGAACTCTCAAATTACTGACAATTTGCCTTGAATACCTGCAGTAAATTCAGCCTCTGCTGGGAAGTTTAGCTGGCCTCACTGTTGCTCTTACTGCATGCACACGAGGCACCTGACACTGCTGTACCCTTGTGCTGTTACACCACTGATAGTCTAGGTCATTACATGCCTAATGTCAGCGATCTCACACGCAGGCAAACAGCACACAGACGCACAAGGGTGCACTACAGAAGTATAGGCGCGCACACACACACACACTTGCGCTGTGGTTGTGATCTGGGAGCAGGCAGTGGCTGTGTTACAATCAGACTGGTACATAAAGAACCCGAGAAGCAGAGAGGGGCAGATTGAGGTAGATTTAGCTGCGGCTAATGTCCCTGGCCTTAAGTAAACACCAGTCAATGGAGCCCTTTGAGAGGATCTGTGCCTGTGTCTGCCCCTGCCATAGGCACCGTTTATACTCTGTCTAATTCTTTAGAAATGGAGGAAGAGATGGAGGGAAGGGGTGTGTGCGTGTGAGAGCGAAAGAAAGGCAGAGGCGGAGGATGGATGTTACAGGGAGGGGCCACTTAAAAGCAAGGGAAAGGGTTTGGTTACATTACACGGGGTGATCCATTGTTTTGCAGAAATAATAACAGAGCCATCTAAATCCTCCTTTAATGCCTTGATAGAGGAGAAAGAGCAGCAAAGAGACAACAAGGGAGACACAGATATACATAGACACGGAGAGCAAGTGAAATCAAAGGCAGAAAAAAAGGACCAGTTTCCAAAGTCTTTCATTAAATCAGTTATCAGTGGTGTAAAACTCAGCTAGCAGCTTAGTCCCCACTGTCTCGGCTGATGTGGATCTGCTTTGAAGAGTTTATCAAGGGCTTTTAGGGCTGGAAGAATACACTTCTTGTATTGCATTTACCAAAGCCCGGCCCCACTCCGGGCCCAGGACGATATGTTCTTATTAGTATGAAGACAGGAGCAGTATAACTCATTTCCCCTCTTGTAATTCTTGATACGTGCCTCACGACTGACTGCCCGAAACAAAATACTGTCCCCACCTCGCTGTAAATCTTACGATCACGCTCTTCTCACTCAAATTGGCTGGCGGTTTAGGAGGAGTTCCATCTTGTTCTCCTCCGCTATTCATGTTTTCCCAATCCTCCACCTTAGCGTGATCAAAACCGCGAAAGCAGGCTTTTTGATCGTTAATCAACTAATACCTCTGGGTTTTATCTGCCTGTGCCTACGCCTTTATCCAGCAGTACAATCCCCCTCCACGCAACTGTCAGTCAGTGGGGCAGACAACTCCATTTATTTGCTGTGGCCTGTGTGTACATGCACAAACATGCAGACACACACTACATTAGGGGGGTACTCTTAACCCTTCTCATTTATCAACTGACAGCTCAGCCCAATCTGCACACCCATACATTAAGGCCGCGCGTGCATTACTGCTTCCCGCAGCCTCTCATAAGCCACAGAGCAGGGTGCTGAGACCCGGGCCTCTGCATGCTGCCCTCCACATCTCATTATAGCTGCTTTACTAGAGAGCTCTCTCAACACTGATATCCATTTTGTCAGAGGAGCAAAGGAGGACATACAAAGAAGAAAGAAAATAAAAAAGTGAGATTTTTTTTTTTTTACATTCTATAGGCTGTATCTCTCAAGATGGGAGGACCTGTTTTGGATTAACTTTGAAGTACATAGGGAGCTATGAATGCGGCAGCAATGGTACGTGCTCGCTTATGTTGCTCTGTGTGGTTTACGAGCACAGGTGCTGCATTGAGTGTGTGTGTGTGCAAATGTGTGCAAAAGAAGTCCACCGGTAGGTTTGTACTTGTATGAAGTTACAACTTGTCCACCAATAATGTGTGTGAGAGACTTTGTGCTCGGTAAGTGGTTTAGCGCTTAGACTGAAGGTCTCAAAACCAGGTCACATTTTTCTTCTTCGTTGAAGTGTCCTTGAGCAAGACACAGAACAAAGTACCTGCTCACTCACCGGAGGTCGCTGTGAAAAAGAGCATCTGAGATAGATGCATAAAATATAAAATGACGCGCTTGGCGGTAGAGTTCTTGCCCCGGGGGGATCTTGTCTCTGAACTCTCCTTTCCCGGACCATCTGGAGATAACAGGCGATTGTAGCCTTGGCTGCAAGAGAGAGGAGTCTCCTACCTGTTTGGTGAAATGGGGCATATGGGGAGCAAGGTGGAGGAGGGAGGAGGGAGCAGGGCAGGTTTCCTTCAACCAGAAAACCTCGGTGAAGACACCGAGTCCCCACCAGCTTCTGAGGGTACTGCTGTGAAGAGAGAGACACACACGAAACCCTTATTCAGATCATTTGAGTTTCAAAGACACTGTTGATGTGAACTTTTCCCCACAGGTGGTCTTTAGTATCTGTGTATGTTAGGCATTGCTTGAATTTACAAATATTTTTTATGTATATTAGAATTTTTTCTCCCAGGATGCTGCACTCTTCTGTTTGAGGAACTGAAATGAACGACATTTTGTTTATATATTTTGTGTATTTTTGGAGTATTCCTACAGAGAAGAGTCAATATGAAGTGAGACGGAGAAAGACAGGAAAGATGTTGCTTCAGATTTAGAGCCAGATGAAATGAGACACATGATGTGCCCTTCAAACCCACCATCGCGGCAGGACTCTACAAATACACCTGCTTTTTTCCTCTTTCTTGTTTTTACAAGCATTTCTCTCTGTGACATAGTATCTGCCTGGAGCTGTCTACTCTGGCCCACTGTTTCACTCTTCTGTCGCTCTGGCAAGGGCCTAGCCTGGCGTTTTCACGCTCTATTTTCTGTCTCCCCTTTCGCCTCTGAGGACGGTGGGGTACAGTCTCAGAATTTTGTCTGTTTTCATCTTTGACTGTTTATGTATCCCCCTCACTTTTGCTCTGATCACTCTTTCTTGCTCCTATTTTCGCCAAGCCTCCCTTCATCTTTAAATTCTCTTTCATGTTGTCCCTCTTTGTAATTACTCTTTCCCATCCTCCATTGCTTTTGCGCGCCTCTTCCTCTATTTCCGGGAGCCCCTGCTGTCTGCTGGGCATGGTGTCCTGCCATCTGTGCAGGATGACATGAGTGGCTGGAGAGACACCTCCTGTGCAGACCCCCTTAATATATACAGCCCATATTAACATACAGAAGGACATATGGGATATAATAAAAGTCTCTTTAAACGTTTTTGAACCATTTCAAGTGAATCTAATTCTATTGTGAGCATGGTGAATATAAAAGAATACTAATTGTTAGGTCTGAATCGAATCTTTGCCTCACATCTTTCTGGCAACATTATAGTCAATATTACCCAAATGAAGAAAATACATTTGAGCGAATATGTTTAGTCAGGGATTATGAACTTTGTTGAAAAAGAGATAAAGAGCTTACAAACTTTGTTGAAACTTCTGTTGCTGCTCAATAGATACCAAATAATACGCCTGAATATGAAGGAATCCTTTCATTGTGGGGTTCAATGCTTTTGTCTAGATTCTTCTATCCTGAGAACAATGTTCTACACAAGACAAACACTACCTGTATTGTGTGAACAATTGAACGTATTTATGAGATTTGGTGTTTTTTTTTTCTATTTATAGTATCATTTGTTGATTGCTATGCATGTTTTACTTAGTTTTGGATTTCCTCTGCATGTTTGGCTGTGACCTTATGTCTTTCCATAACTAAACAAGATGCAAAATGTCTTGAAATTGCAACTGTGAAAGTGATGGATAAAGTCAAGAATTTTTGTTTATGCTAACCACATAGCTGAAATTCAAAAGCAGGCTGATAATATCTTTTTTGGCCCCATCTGAGGGGAAGATAGTGGAGAGCAAACAGGGCTGAGGAGGAGTTGGGTCAGGACAGGACACTGAGCCGGCAGTGAGGGATGTCAGGCTGCAAGTCGCATGCTTGAGAAGGGTTGAGGGAGGGGGAAGTAACTGCACCTCGTGAGAGACAGACGGGCAGTCAGGCAGAGAAGGGCTTTTGTTGTTCCAGTGTAACTGAAGCTTTCGGTGTCTGCTGCGTCTGCTGCCCTACCTTTTGGCATCCCGGTTCACATGAAGAATGCTCAGGTTGCTGGCGCAGCGACAGCGACAGTGGAAGGGCAGGAGGAGGTGGCAGCTCAGCCCGGTGGCGTTCACTGACTCAGACTCAGCCTGGGTAATTGCTCCTGCATTTTTAACGAGTGGCTGCTGCGTACGCTTTGAGGCGCAGCACACCAGAGGATCTCCACATGGCTCCTACTGCAGCAGAACCGCCTTTTCACCTCCCTGACTGAGGGCAACTGAGGGAGACAGAGGCCTGCTTTACAGTATGTCCATACATAATCAGACCTAAATGTGCCTACAGAGACATGAGTGGTAGTGTTGCAACGACAGTTTTCCCACGCTGATCCTGATAGCACTCTCCTGAGAAAAGGGAGGCAGCACAGACAGATTTGTCATTCGATTCTGGTTTCAGCTTATTATTAGATTCTGCTCATAGTCTGTGGCGTGCCACGTAACCAGACTGAAAACGCCTCATAGCGATGAGTTCATAATCAAAACAGTCTACTATGTGGGTGCTAGAACGTATTCCACGGAACTGTTTTGCTGGAAAGTCCTGCATGTGAAAGTATAATTTTTCCATATGCACTGCACTATATTGTACAGTTTGAAGTTTGATCTTCTTTTTTTTTTGCATTTGAGGATCAAGAGAATATGGGACTGGGAAAGCCACCTGTGGAGAGAAAAAAAGAACAATGGAAACATCAACAGTCTCATTTTTCATGCTGGTCTTTCATTTGCCTAATGACGTCATAGTGTGACAAAGAAAATCCTTTGCCCACGTACATCTCGCTTTGAAAAATTCATTTCCGTTGTGGCTGCACAGTCCGATGACCTGGTGTTTTCACCAAAATATTCAGACGTGGTAACCTGAGGAGACACCAGCCACAGACATGCAAATGCTGGTGTAGCCTCACCACAGTGATTACTGTAGGAGGCCCGGGTCGCCCCTCTCCTAAACACATATACTGGCTGCCTGCAATATTTACTCTGCACAGCTGCATTAGTAGTGGCAGGCTCAATGAAAATAACCGTGTCACGCATAGCTTGAAAAATGGCTCCGGAAAAAGCCAATTCTGCCATGAATGAGGATAAGCAAATAGGCATGAGGGCTTGAATAGCTGCCAGTCCTGTCAGATTCCCCCCTCTCACCCAGCCACAATGAGCTCCTATACAAATAAGGATACGTGCACCAATTTAGCGCAGCAGATGAACCTTACGAAGCCTTGTCGAGCAAGTGGGGGATTACCAAGAGCAAACAGGCCTTTCTCCCGGCTTTATTTGAGTTAAATGACTCAAGCCACCCTCTCAGATTTTGCCCGAACGGCTTGTCTGGCAGACCCTTCCACTGCTCCAGCCGCCTCTGAGGCCACAGTGTGTGCGCATTAGTCAGCGTATGGAAAAACACTGAGCGGGACAGGTAGGCGGCATGAATTAGATTGCAAGGACACCGATGCGGGGAGCAAGCCGAGCCAGCCGAGCCAGCCGAGTCACAAACCAGGATAAATGGAAAGAAGAGAAGAGGAGAAAGCCCTCGGCGTGATAGAGTCGAATTGGATGAGAGATTATTATTCTTCACCAGTAATTAGTAGCACATAAACAGCCATTGGCAACAGAATTAAAAAGTGTCATTATGATATGTGGTCTCCATACAAGATGCCGGTTCTCTCCCTTTTCAATAGTTAATCATGTTGCCTCGCAGACACCCCCTGTGCGCACGCAGAAGAGAGAGTGAGGGTTCAGTTTGTAGCAGATGAATGCCTGAAAATGACAAACCTATTGGAGGGTCTGATGCAGAACACTAGTTTCCCCCTGTACAGTCTGCACTGACGCAAATGCAGCCTCCTCACTCTCCCCTTATTCTCCTAAATTATTAAGGTCACCCACATTTGGGAGTGAAAAGAGTGGGACAAAAAAGTGTGTGAGAGAGGAAATGCATGCAGGAATCAATGCTTTCACATGCATTTAAGTAAAACAAGTCTTGCTTTGTGTTTATATTAAAATGTGCACAATATTACCGGTACAAGTTCTGAATAAATGCAAATGTTAGCATTTGAATACTTTTGCAGTTGATGAATACTGATGTTTTTATCATGCTGTAGCTTTTTGTCCTTGGGCTCTTATGAAAATGTTAGAAAACAGTGGCTTTGAAAAACAGTTAGTTACTAATTCCCTGTCTGCTTTCTCTCTCTCATTAGCTGTCTTGAGTACCCTGTGGAGGACTTGTATCCATTATTTATCTCTAGCCCCAAAAAACAACAGCTGCATGCTTGTGTAATCGCCATATGTTATGCTTCTCCCAACATATTGGGGGGAATCATGCTGTATAGGGAACTTTATATCAACCCATAGAGATCTGTATCAAGCCCCTTGCAGACATGCCACACTTGAATTATTTCCGAAAAGCTTTTTTTTCTCCGAGATTTTCATGGAAAATGCAGTAGAAATTTTCCCTAACAGTGAGAACTTCAACTACATTAGGCAATTAACCATAGAGGCACCTTGCCGAATATTTTTCGGATGCTCTTGCACCACTGGAACACTCAGAGGGAAGGTAGGGAAGAGGGTCACATTAGGATTCAGCCGATAAAGCAATAAACCCTTGTAGGAGCTGCAGTCGGCGCCATTCAGAGCAGATTCTGTGTCCTCAGCACTTTGGGCCTGCAATTAATCACTAAGCTGACATTACCCCGCCTTCCTGCGAACATTGTATAAACACTCTGGCAATGGTGAGCCAACGTTCCCCGCCACGGACCCGGTGTAATCGTTAAGACGACTGTTGACGCGCGCTCTCTCAGAAATGTTTAGGAACTCTGTGCCCCACTTATGTAGACTTCCTGTAGAGCGCAGGATGATCTGCTGATCTGTTTAGTTATAGATAGCAGTTTAACCGCCAGCCGGAGCTACAGCAGGCATCCCCCGCTCCATCATTTTCCACTCAAGGGTTATGGAGGACGCTTGGCTCTCGTGGCTGATGTGTGGCAGCATTAACTAGCGTGTCGCATCTGTTTAACCCATGTGTGTGTTAGTGTGTGTTTGGCGCCGTGCATTTCTCTCTGCGTGGTAGTTACCACAGTGATTTGTGAAATGGGGAGCCTCTGAGCCTGTTGAGGTTTTATTATGAGGATGGCTGGCAACGTGTGTTGTATTGTTACCATAGCGATAGTTGCCGATAGTGTTTGCTTACCTAGCCCATTGTTTGACAGCGGAGTAGACAAGGTTACTGTAGGGTAACTGTTGTAACCCTAAGGTGGGTTTCCTGGTTTTGTAAAGAGCTATTGAATGCTAACTCTTCGTTATGGGTCGCAGCTTAGTGTTACAAATATGGATTTCACCTAATGCACATAATTCAGCAAGAGTTTCCTCTTTACATATTCATAAAGCACGAAACTCTTCTTACACACACGGGTGGAGACTGTGGGAGAAGTTTCACAGACTTTTAAAAACCCCAACATACACAATGACCCACATTACCATGTGCATACATAACAGCCCGAGAGGAAACGTGAGAGAGGAGGACGTTTATCGTTGAGGAAGGAGGCGGTGGGTGAGTGGGGGGGGTGGGCTGTATGTGAGGAAGGGTGGGAGCCCTGTTGAGTTCATTGAGTTCACTGGAGGGAACTGACACACAGCTAACCCTCCTGCAGTCACTCTCTCTCTCTCTCTCTCTCTAGTTTTCCTTCTTCCTCTCGCTTAACCATGGTCGATGTGAATAATTTATCTCATATAATTTATCTCTCTACCTCTCTGTCTCATTCACTCTCGCGCACAAACACACCCGCGCGCACACACAAATGCGCAATTATCTCCCTCGTACACTCACAAACACACACGAACACTCACAAACTCACACAAATACACACATGCCTCGGGGGGTTGGGTCCTGGGGCTGGTGTGGAGTGAGTGAGCAAGTTGGAATCTGCACAGAGGGAAACCTGATAGGCATTCCCTGTGCCAAACACATGAGGTCACCCTGACTGACTGATCCTGCCTGCCAGCCAGCCTCCCTCCATCCCTCCACCGCCAGCAGAGTAAAACCTTGTATCTCTGAGTAAATCAACCGCAGGATTTAGGAGATTTTCTGATTGAGGCTCATGCACCTCTGAAACTACGAGAAGTACTTTATGTGCCCTTTTAGGATCATAAAGCTTTTATAAATGACCGCGCAGACTTTAAAGAAAACTCCAGGTTTATTACATCCCGGGTCGTGTTTCCATAATTTAGGCCACTCAGTAAGTTAACGCCAAGATGTGGGAACATGGCAACAGACGATGGTAAGAAATGATCCGTCAGGCAGTCTTACAGATTTTAAACAAACTTCCAGGTTTGGGAAAACAAATTACTACTCAAGCTGTCAACCGTTAACATCCATCAACAGACTGACTGTGTTCTAACGTAGTTGCTGTAGGGCTTTCCAGTTTTCCTGTGCAATGAGGGATTATTACCAACATTTAGAGTGTACTGTACTCATATTTGTACCCCAGTTTTACCTTTTGAATTAAATTATAAGATAATCAGGCATTTTTTCACTGTTCTCTGTTGCCAAAGAAGCATATTGGAGTACCGGTAGCTTATTTTTAATGAAATAAGAAAGAAAGTGTAATAAATCACAAAACAAATCATGAGAGGACCAGAAAGTTATTTTGAACTATACCGCTACATTACGAAATACTTGTCCTTGAGAGCCGTACTTAGCCCTTTGTGTGGTGTGAAAAACAATACTCCCTGCAATCTCTCAAAGTTGATGGCTATGAAAGGTTGGAATCTTAAAATGGAAAATGTGTAGCAACCGTATGCTCCCGAGACTCGTCTTTTATCCCGGGCAGCCCTTTGAAATGCTCACCCAAACCCAAACAATACTGTCAACTCAAAGCACTGGTCTCAAAAGGACCCTAAACATGTGTTCTTTAGATCCCGGCTCCTGTTCTCCTGTCACACAAGCATCCAGCATGGGCACCCGCGTTCAATCAGTCTTGCACGCAGACACACACACACACACACAGACAGTAGTACGCATTCTTTCCTTACCGCATGCGCACACACAAACGCATAGGCATATGCGTAAGCCAAGCTCCCGCCCCCACACGACACAACAGTCACCTCTCACTCCCACGCAGCTCATGTTCTTCCCATATTATGTTAAAGTGGACGTGCATAATTGCGCTGGCGTGGTTTGTTGTTTTTGCTGGCCGTTATCAACAGCCCCCATGATGTCTCCCGACAGAGGTGATCATTGTTGCAGGCACCGCAAATCTACATCAGAGCGCCGGCAAACATACTGTTTCTGTGAGGTCCCATTGTCAAGACAGAGCGGTCTGGCTTTTAGAAGGAGGAAAAATGTAATTTGAGTAATTATATAATTACAGAGGGTCATATGTTTTAAAGATATCATTAAGAAAATGAATGACTTTAAGGGTAAGATAAACTCTAAGATGACATTTATTGTGTAGTGTACAGTTGTTGGTACAAAATAAGACTTTATAGCTCTTATTGTAAGTCTTTTATAGTGAAACCATTTCCCCTTTACACAGGCTGAGTGGTAAAATGGGGTGAAATGAAGCGTAGAGACAAGCCCGGGCTCGCAAGACAGCTACACCTGTACTAACGCCAGAATACACGCACTGTCATTCTAAGACTTAAACTAAAACACTGTAATGACATCCCAGCTGCCAATATCTCCACAGCGAGGCATTTACAGTGCCACCAGTGTTTAACATTCACTTTTCTGTTTCCCACCGGTCACAAAGTGGAGAGAGCCAACGCCGGGTGTGCTTGCATGTGTCCGCCTTTATTTTCCTGCTTGTAAGCATGAAATTTCTTTAGGCTGTAATGCTGTTTCAGATGTTTTGAGCACTCAACTACCCTGAATAACCTTGCCACAGGAACTGACTTCCACAAGTCATTTGAGGTTGGCTGAAGTTTTAAATAAAACTGTGGCTTGTGGCAGCTAGCTGACTCTATATGCTTTTGTATATGCTTGCCGGGCAAACTGGTGCCAAACAAGCTCTTTCGTTATCGTGTTTCCAAACAGTGTGCAGTCTGGAGAGTGAACATTGGGAGCGATGCCTACATGTAGATGTTTAAGCTGGCTAAATATGACACTGAAACCACAGAATAAAAGGGAAAACAGCAGCTGTTGGTAGACTTTTACTTGATAACACGTATATTCATTTTCTCCAAAAGCCATAGTCTTAAGCCTGTAATTTAAATGATATCCCACAGCTTTGGTTTCATTGTTGACAGTCATTTAATAAGACTGCATTCAGTGCATTTATTTGTGCTTATTCTGATTTAAAATTGTGGGTATTTCAGTCTGGAATGATGCTTTTTGAAGATTTTCTTGCAACCCTATACTTTAATGTAATCTTCCTCTCTTTCACACACAATTTAACAAAGATATTGTGTAGGATTGTGTGTACTTCCCTTTTTTTGTTCTCCCCGTCGCTGTCTTTTTCCCTCTTTCTGTTTAGTAGCTCAGGTTTGTGTTGTGGGTTAGAGAGGGTGAGTTAATGGAGAACGTCAAACCGGCTTGTAGCGCTGCCTTGGCTCTGACCCGTGCAGATTGTGGAGTGACCCCGGTGCTGCTGCCCTGAGCCTGTAGTTGGAATCCAATCTCCTCGCCGGGATCTGTCGCATGTTTTAGCAGCCTGCTTTGAAAACTTTGCCCCTCTGGCTCCCCCAAAGTGTCTATCATTCCTCTAATAAAACCTAGTTTGTTTTCACCTGTGATGACCCAGGTTAGTGGGGTTTTTTGGGCTCGCGGGCTGCAGTGGCACATTTGTTTAATCACATTAGACCTTTCCTGCTCCCTGCTCTGAGACTGGGAGGAGATGGGAACATTGGAAACAATCCTTGTTCTGTCCTTTAAAAAAAAACATTTAAAGCTAACTGCTGGTAATATGAAATGTCAATCACACTCGCTAGTGTGTTGTATGTTAAGAGATCGTTTTCAGGGGTTAATGAGGTGACTGAAGTGACGAACATAAAGCCACAGCTGATCAATAGGAATATCTGCTTCACTGAATTACAATGAAATCAATAGGACTACATTATACTTAAATTATCATTTTAGATAGTGAACGCTGGACGAGTGATGATTTTATCATGTAAAAATGTCTGCCCTCATCTCGTGGTTTCAGATTACTCTTACTCTTCTTCCAATTACAAGCCAGGGAGGGAGAAATCGATGGCTACCGACAAGTGGCATCGTTAAGGCATTTTGAGGGAAACTGAAATCACACAAGGCGTGATAGCCTGGTTGTTTAATGAGTCATCCAAAGGAGTGCTTCTCCACACCTATTTGTTTCCTCTCCATTTGGGCCTTTTGCCGTCCTCATTGGTGGTAATTGTCTGGAACACACCGGCTATGACACAGCTACCCAACCTCACGCTGAGATGCATTAGTGCCGTTTAAAACGCGGCGCAGAGTGAGGCTGCACCCTTGTAATTCGATAAAAGTGAATGCAGGGAGGCAAAGGGAGAGGGAGGGACGGAGGACAGCAGGCTCACGGAGTGGCTTGAGAGTGGATCGTCAGCAGCCTTTCAAGGTGAAAAGCATCAGCTGAAGGTCTTTTTTACTTTCTTTGTCTTTTCCCCAACACACGTGCATGCGGCACCTTCTCCCTCACGCACTCTTCAGCAACTGTCCGGCGGTACCTCCATGTTCAAGCCTGAGCAAACAGGCAAAATAGGACTGGATCACACACTTCTAAAAAACCTTTTGAGTTTACAAAGGGAAATATTCAAATATCACGCTACAGTAGCAAGTGAAAGACTGATTTAAAAGAGGGGAATATTCGACTGAGAGGCTGAAATAGGTTGCGAAGCAGAGCAGAAGGGGCTTTTTGTTTTTTCGCACCAGTACAATGAAAAAAACATGTTGGGGAAAATGTGTTTCTAGGAAAAGAGACACTGAAGATTTCAATCAGACATCAGCAACCTGCTGTGAGTCTTCAGTATAATTCTGCTGAGAGCAGATAGTTAACTCTGTTGCTTATTCCACGATGGCTGGCAACTGAGAATTCGAAATAATTAGCGTCAAATGGAGAGGAGATAAGAAAAAAATGGGGGATGCATAAATGGGAAATGCTTTGACGAAAACAAGAAAGCACAGCACTAACAAAAGTAACACTAAGTATAGACATCCATGTACATATATATATGTACACACACACATACACACATTGTGGCCATGTGTGATTATATGTTCATTAGATTAAGCAACCAGCTGTGGATACTATAATCATATGGGTATGTCTGTTTTTGGTTAATCCTTTAAATTATATTTAAAAAAAAGAAATCTTTCCCCTCATTGTCAATTTAACAAAATGACTTTGTTATAGGAAATGTTCAGCTAATGGCTTGTCGGATTTCTTTTATTTCACTGTACAATGTATAATGTCATATTGACTCTAATTTACATGCAAATGCACAGACAGACAAATAAACCTCTTAAGTTTAAGTTGTTTAATATGGATTGTTATTCAGTCCTCTAGTATTTCTTACCTTAACTCTCACTTGAATGCGCTCTGTTCTCAGCAGGTCTCAGTCCTGAACTTTCCCTATCAATGCCATGCAGGGTCTTAATAGTCCTTTCTTTTTTTGTAGAATCTAATTCAAACTGCACCATCTTGTACTAATAAATATATGTATAATACATTTACATAATACATACAATGCAAAATGTATTCCCTACAGCTTCACCCACTGATTGCTGACCGACGAACAGACGTCAATGTATTATGCAGTGGCATCATCGGCACCTGTGAGCACACTTTTAAGGTGTCCTTTTCACCCCAACACCCAGCCACTCTTTATCCTGCTCTGAGAAGGAGCAGAAGGAGAGCGGCTCTGGTTTGAAGGGTGAATACATCCTGACACACACACTTCACTCTCAAAGCGTGGAAAAGGTAGCCTGATTCGACTGCTCGCTCAGTTTGCTCCCGCATGCCTGAGCTGGTGTGCTTCAAGGTGCTCCTTGGACTTCAGGAGGGGCCTTTTAACTTGAAACCAAAGTGAGGCCAGTCAATTTTTTTCTCGTTGTGGCTGGGGAGAAAAGAAGAAAAAAAAAAAAGAAAAAGATAGGTGCTTTTGTTTTTGGTCCCAGCAGTGCTGCGAGTATTAAGCCTGCCCACCAATTAGAGCATGCCGATTCTTACATCCCATGAATTATTAAGAGCAGCCCATCGACTAGGAGCAGTGACAGAGGGCATGAGAGAGAGCTAAGCCACCTGAGCACCGCGGCCGCGTTTGTTAAAGTGTGAGCTGTCTGTGTACTGCACTAACACCACCACAATTTAAGCACAAATAACCTCCAAAACAGTGAGCTCCAGTGCCCGGGTTTTGAATTTATTGTAATTACTTTCAGCTTACAAATTGGATAAATGCAGGTTTTATTCAACAACATGCACATGTGAGAAATAAAAAAAAAAAAAAAACACGAACAGGAGAGACAGATAGGATAATGTGTGGTGTTAGATTGCAACTTGCAACACCGTCTACCCTCAAGGTCAGCCAATTCATTCCTGCTGTAGAATTTATTGCCTGGTAGTAGCTACGGCAATGAGGTGCTGTGAACCTTGAGCTCATGTCTATATAGAAGGTCTTTGCGGCCGTATACTGGGGAGGGGTGCTGCATCGGTGGGTGTGGGCGATCCTGCTTGTTAACTCTCCATTCAGAGCTCCTGCCAGCTCCGGTGCCTGAAACATGACCCCATAATAGCACCGGCCAAGGCCTGCTAGTGTGTCTGCTTTTTTTTCTTTTCTTTTTTTTTTTTTTGTCGGGTGGGTGGGGACACCGAGTTAATGTTGCTCGGGACCATCACCTCATCATAAATACTGTAAGTCTTTGAGACGGCGCCAATGGGCCGTAACTCGTGAGGAACGACGGGAACGCTTCGAAATTAGGTGCCCGTCAAATGTGACTCCTGGCGATTGTCAGTACTTAAGATGTATTAGACGGGGAAGGGGAGCTGCTTTGTGTGGGAGCCCCTGCCTTACTGGATAACAGAGCTATCATTATGCATGAATAATTGGATGCATTCTTTTTATTTTTTTTCCCTCTTCTCTGTCTTTTCACCAGTGGGCTGTTTAATGTAGCACAGTTGTCAAATAAGTCTGTCGCGGGGAGAAAGAGGGAGCCAAGACTGATTACTTTATGTGAATGACTTTTTTTTTCTCCCTCTCTCGCAGAATTGAAATAATTTAGAGCAGTTAAGAGAGGAGTGGGACTGTGGAGAGAAGGATATATGTGGATATTGTGGCACGGCGGGGCTTTTAAGTGTGTTGTGATTTAGTTATTTATTGTTTTGCTGCGGGGAACGAGGCGAGAAGAGAACGCTGGTCTCTTAGATGTCTTTAAATAGAGATCCTTACTGCCTACTTGCCCGCTTGCTTGTACTCAGAAATGGCTAGTTCAATCTCCGTTTGGTAATATACATTAGCCATGGTCCTGTTTGTCACCGGAATAGCTGAAGTGCCCTTTAGCTGGCATTAGATTCAGTGTTTTCTCCTCTGTTGCTCCCTTGTTTCTGAAAAACCACCAGGCCAAAATAGTTTAATGCTCACACAATAGCGCAGCTTTGCTCGTTTATCAGTGCACCTCCTTGTCTGAAAAAACACATATACAATGACACATAATACCGAGTTCAGGATAGGATCCAGAAATTGTGTAGAAACGATTTCTTTAAATTTGTCTTCCTCTTTTTTTTCCTCTACTCTTTTCTCCTCTCTTGAATGTTCTATTTCCCCCTCTGGGTTTGACAAACCAGCAATTTCCACAGTCTCAGAGAATTTGCAACAAGCTGCGCGCATGCAAGATGATGTTTTTGGATACAGTTGCAAATCTTCCTGTGATTGCGGTATGATCAACGAGGCAGCAGTCAAAATTTCATAGGAACAACAGATTTACAGTCATTTAACTCATATA
>JBAJHX010000040.1:14613576-14638217 GCA_037176925.1 Amniataba percoides
TTTTATCCACTAGGAACAAATCTAGGTTTATTAGAAATGTATGATTATACCTTTTTACAGTGCTTTAAACTATGTGAGTGTGGTATTCATTTTATACTGACTATATATATATATATATATATATATATATATATATATATATGAAGAGCTATATTAATAAAAATGGATAGATGCTAAAAACAAATCTTTATTATCTCAAGGGAAGGCCTGCATATTGAACATATATGTGGATTTATTGCGGTGTGCATGTGGATGTAAGGGCCTCAAAGTTTCCATAAAAGAAGGTTAAATAAGACAGTGTTGTGTGCCGGCGAGTAAAGTTGTCAGTAATCAAAGTTTTGGCAAAATCTATTTTCTAAATTTAGTTCAGAGAAGCAAAAATAGACTCACTTAGAAGTGTAAAAATTTAGACCCCTCAGTGTCAGAAACAGCTGCTGCAGAGTTTTCACGAGCTGAACTTCCCTTCTCCTTGACCGGATTCATGTCGGCTCTACTAATTCTTTGCTGCCCCCAAACCTCGATCAGAGGTCTTAAATATAGTTGTTCTTTTTTTTCCCTCCAAAATATAATGCACAAGACTGGAAGAAGTTGATCAGAACTGGGACCAGATTTGAACTGAAGTGGCCCTTATTGAGCTGTGGTGTGCTGTTTCCTTGTCAGTCTGTTGGGAGTTGTTTACTTTTCCAAATCGTGACTCAGCCTCATTATCTTTAGTCCCTTCTACACCTGCCAACCAGCTGTAACCTTCACTACAGACTAAACATCAAACTGACTATTGACGGAGTTTGGTTTTGTCTTTTTTCTTAATGTTTGCTTTAATTAGCTCAACCTGTGTCTCCAGAAAACACATTTGTAGCAACATATCCTTGAATCAAAGATCATTTAGATACCCGAGTTAAGGCAGTTTACCATACTTCAGCTTCTGTGATTCAAACAGATGAACAGATCAATGACCCTTGAGATGAGCCTTGAAACATGCCCGGGCTGATGGCATTGTAGCAAGACGAGCTGGGCCTCTTGTGGGACTAGAAGTAGCCTGTAACTAATTAATTATGCATTTCCAGCACATTCCTTCCAAACCCCCCCAAAAAAAGAAGAAGGCCACCCTGGCCTGGCCACTTTTTTCTTTCTGTGGCAAGCCCTCACCTCCTTGTCATCCATAGGGGTCTCTGAAATTATAGAAAAATAAAATAAAAACAGCGTGAAGATCATTGTGATGGTAATGGTCCATCCGTGGCTGTGGGCAGACCCCTTCATATTCAGCCCCACAATGACTCCGCTGTCTTGGGTATTTAAGAGGTGGTCTTGCTGCTGGCGGCCGACTGAGCCGAGGAGCTTCCTGTTCATGTGGTAATCTGCGCGGCGGTACAATGGAGCGAGCGCTGTTCTCTCAGAGCCCGGCCCCGCACATTCAGTCAGAGAATGGAGGGCCACACACCACAACAATAACAGTCCACTGCTATCATCCCATGAAAAGTCTCCATTGGAGGGTAAATAAATAGTTTAGAAACCTTTTAGCAAGTACAATAGGCCGGACCACCGCTGATTTTCATCTTTGATGTCTCCTCACAATTTGCACTGGCTTATGAAAATATTATGTTGGGCTGGAAAAACAGAGTGCTAAAAAAAATGTAGAAACTCAATTGTTATTTTACCTTGAAGGAGAGCTGTAAGGGCTTTTTCGGTAGTGAATAAAGAAAAAAACTTGGGATCATTTTTCGTCATGCAAGATTTCAATTTGAAATAAAATAAAAGCCAATTGTCAGATTCATTAGCTGAAAGAGGATTCCAGAGTGTAAGCCCCATGTTCCAGTAACTATTTTTCAATTGCTTGCAAAAGTGTGTGCATTAGACTCCAGGGTGACATCATGAAAAGACGAGAAAGAAGAGAAACAAAAATCGAAAAAGTCCAAATAGCCTCTATAATTTTCAAAAAGCAGAAAAAAAAGACATCATTGCGATTGCTTCTCTGGGTTTTCAGAAAGTTGTTTTGAATGAGAGCATGTCAGTGAGGGATCCTTATGAAAAACGCTTGAGCAATTGTCAGAGGGAAGAACCATAATCCGTAGCTTTGATTCATAAAGTGGCTTGCAACAGGATTGCTGATATGGGACAATTGCACATCTCTCCCTGAAATTTACGGTCATTCAGCCCGCACTCTGAAACCAAATTAGACTCCTGAGAAGCTTCATGAATAGATACAGTACATGAAGAAAGACTGAGCGGCGAGCGGCATGCTGGTGTTGTAAGAAACCTTTTCTTTGCTCATACATCCCCATCGAAGTCAGACAGACACGTTTCTGAATGAGCTGAAAACGCTTTTGCACTGTTAACCTACCATCAAGTGGAGAGAATGGATAACTTCAGTTACCTTTGAAGATATGAAAGGACCCGATAACATCACTGCTGAGTGTGTTCTGACCATCTGAACCCAGATGGCCTGTGTTTATCTATACTGGCTGTGATCCCTCACCGTGTCCAAGTGTTGCATGCATTAAACTCTTCCAGCAGCCCAACGAGAGCACAGCGGGCCAGAGTCACTGAGGCAAGCAGTCAGGCAAAGGGGGAAACATTACACCATTACACTCACCTGTTCCACAGCCATGGTGACTTATCTCATGAATAAATCACGCTACCAAGGTCCAGACAACTCCGACACTGCACCTCTTCTCCTTTGGCAGACGTCTGCATCCCTATCCATCTTCCTCTCTCTGTTCCTTCTTTTTTCCCCTCCTTCTCTCTGCTTTATCTCCCTCTCTCCCTCTCTCTCCCTCTTCTCTAGCTCGCTAGCCCGACAGTGCTCACTTTATTTATCACGCGATTGTGACACTTTTGGATAAAGCTCCACACCCGCACTGATTGAACTCTGCTTGTGAGGGCTGGGAAGCACAGATCATTCCCCTTTGGTTTCCAGTAAGTCATGGGATTGACAGCTCGCAATGGTCTGCTCAGAAGAGGCTGACTCTCTTCCTTTAAATCACTCAGAGAGGCGCTTCTGAAGGGTCCCTAACTCAGCCAGTCATGCCAGTGTGCCAAACCAACAGAAATACTGAAAGCACCAATGTGAAGTAAACTGATAGATAGGAAAGTAAAAAAAAAAAAGTATTTAAGTGTGTGGAGGCTTACATTTGAGCTTTGTGTTTGATGTGAAAACCTTACTTTTCTTGACACGTCTTTCTCGGTACGACATATCCAGGTGCGCAGAGGCAGAATAGTAAGCGGTGATTCCAAAGATGTTACAATGCGGCATTGTTCTCGCATTGACCCCGAGTAAAACAATCCCCTGCATAGCCTCGCCGTCTGCTGCTGACGGCAGCCTTTGCAGTATGTGAGCTTATGAGGCCAGGAGAGGCGGGCGGATACAGGGCTTTTTTTTTTGTGTTGAGTAATGCTGATATTCCTTCTTGGGGGATAGTTGCTTAACACACTGTGCAGAATCTGGCACGGCGTCTTCTTTGGCCTACTAAACTCTGCTCAACACTATGTAAAAACTCCCCGATGGCTGTTAGACGGGGAGGAGAGAGGGGGCGGAGAGGAGGAGGAGGAGGAGGAGGAGAGACACTTGGAAGAGAAAGAAGAGAGAGCCGGAGCAGGAAGGAGAAATGGAGGACAAGCAGCCAGATGAGGATTGGAATGGATTTAGGGATAGATGAGAGCTGACTGAAGGGATTGGAGAAGGTGAAGAGAGGATGGATGGAGGACTAGCAGGGGATGGATTCAGTTATGGAGGGTTAGAGAGAAGGAAACGGAGGGGCAAGGCGGTCTGCAGTATGGTGGTTTAGCGGGGAAGACAGTTCGATATATGGACAAAACAACCTCCTTAGGCTGTGAGGAATTTGTTATCCCTTGTCAAAACACGGCGCTGGGACTGTGATGGTGAACTAAGTGGAAATATGTTAGTTAGATTGTGATTCACTGCTTTGACAAAGGGCCCTTGTTCGGTAAAGATGATGAGTCAGTGCCTGAAGTACACTATCGGCCCACTTCAAAGTAAAAAAAAACTTGCAGCATGTAATGTTGTGACAAATTAGATCTCATCCAGGGCCACAACAAAGTGACTAAATGACAGAATGCCTCCAGGTAGGAATGCATTTATCAGAGGGAAGCAGCATGCCAAATCAAGGGTGGAGCCGCAAAGGTGGGCACTTTAGACCCTGTAACCTCACGAAGGTGGAAAGTGTGGTCAGGCAATGCTTGTCAAGGTGTAAAGTAAGAAAAAAAGGCTGTAACCAGACAAGTAGGACAGGTATTGTTTACATTTTGTGCTGTGATGTGACAGAGAAATAGTATAGAAGTGTGAGTAACTTAAACATGTCAGATGGATCATTTCAGATCCCTTCATCTAATCCTACTTCAAGGTTGTGTTTCCAGGCGTTGATGTTGCTTTATACTGTCGGTGTAGAGTGCATCATTTGTAGTGCAAATATTTGGATACAATATTCATTTTCAAAGTGCCGAAGATGCGAGATAATTTTTTTTCATCTTGCTCCCCTCCCCATCTACCTTCATTTAAAAAAAACAAAACAAAAACATTCCTGTTGGTTTGATTGCCTGCTGCTGCACGACCTTTTCTCCAACTCATCCAGAAGTTCACATCCATCAAAATCTCATTTACAGCTTGCCTCGCAATTAGAGATGGGCTGGATAATGCACCATTTAAAGCCTTTTTTTGTTTTTCACACAATAATGGGTTTTTTTCAGCTGTCATATAGACAAATAACTGAATACCTGAGTTACTTTGCACCTTTTTTCAATTATTTGTACGCGATAAAAAACATTTAAAAATAATATCAGCCAAACAGACTTTGAATTATTCTCTATTACAAATCTGGTCTATTCATTTTTAAACATTTAAACATCCGCATCGCCGCCTTCTTCCTGCTACTGCCTGTGCACCTGATTTTTGCGGCTTGGATAAAGAAGGAACACAGCCCGGCTGGTTAGGATCCCCGTGCGAAATCCCTGGATATGTTTTTCAGATGTACGTCATAAAATAACCCTATAAACTACCACAAACCGACCGTTCTCCGTTCCCTAGCTGATTTGTTATGGCTGTCTCAAGCCTCCCTGCCACAACAGCGGCTGGTGTTTAGTGCCAGTATTTAGTCTGGCAATTGTCAGAGACGCTTCAGTGAGTATATTCCTTGGGGGCCAAAAGTGACATTCCAGACCTAGTATAACTACTTTGCATGTGAAAGACGTTGAATATTCAAAGACAGGAGAATGTGTCCTCTCCTGTGCATATTTATATACGTATCTGCATTTGTGTGGATTTTATCTTTTCATCTTTGTACGGTTGCGTTCATATACACTATCAGCGGTTATAATGATTCCACATTTAGTGTGCCTCTGCCAGTTAGCTTTAGATTAGCTGTTTGTTTTTTTGTTATGCGTGAGATGTTAATCCACCTGTGTGTGTATTTCCTTGTGTATATCACACATTTGTATAGGAACTGAATTTCTCCACAGGCAAAGAGGACGTTAACATAAACACAACAAGGTGGAAAATAACGCCGATAATACACCAAACGATGAACTAAGTGTTGACCGATGAACATCAAAATTAAATCATGGGAAAGAACAGACTGAATCCTTGCAGACTATCAGCTACTGACAGTATTACAAAACAAAACAACAGCTTAATACTAAGTCCGCAGGCTGCAGCAACCAATCAAAAGGAGATCCAAATCCTTGAAACACCTGAGACAATCATCACATCAATAATTGATAAAGAAAAACAACCTTAAAACGAGGCAAATGATACATGTGAAAATCAATAGAATACAAATGGAAAAGGGAAAAAATACGTAAATAATTAAAAGCAAATTCAGCTGATATTTGACTGTTCATATTTCCTTAATAGAAATTGATTCTGCGCTCCTTCTCCTCATTAGAAGACCTCTGAAACATTCAGCTTTTTTTGTATGAACAGTCTTCCTTCAAGGTTATGAAGATATTCCCAGCCTTTTGATTTGTTTTGGAGACTGTGGCTTTAGTGTAAAGATGTTATTACGTATTCTGCATCCGCTCATCTCGGTCAGTGATGGAAACCTGTTTCTAATAAACTCTGTTGACCTTTCTGTACATAAAACATCACATGTGTAGACACACGCACTGTGTTACGCCTTCTGTTAGTCTTAAATGTAAAAAAAACCCACAGTGTGCGAGTCTGCTGTTTGTAAAAGAAATGCCGACATCTCTAAGCTTTGCAAACATTATGTCATGCAAACATATTACACGCGGCTGTGAGCACACAGTCAGACACACACTGAGGTCAGTGTCAGGCAGTAACTCATGCACCTGGCTGTTGGGGACCTTTTGAGCCTCCTCGCTGCTCCTGCACCAATTACAGCCTTATTTATGAATTTGAGCACAGTTGACCTTCTGGGAGAGGAGACGTAAATTTGTTTGTCTGGAGAACGGCGTAACAAATGGCATTCTGGGACAGGTCAAGCTTCCTCCCTATCAATCTGTCCCCTGTCTCTCTCTCTCTCTCTCTCTCTCTCTCTCTCTCTCCTCTGGCATCCTCCACACTTCAGCAATAACTCTCATCAACTGGTCAGCCAGTCAGCTATCTAGTCAGTCATTTAGCAATGGCAATCAGTCAACAAGTTGTTCTTCCTGGACCGCCAGACAAAGGCCCATGGACCTAGACCTGACATGCAAGATGTGATATATGAGAGAATTATGTATTTTTGAGGGAGAGGCAAAAAGGGAACGACACCCTCACAGCTGTGTGTTTGCTTTTCAGTCCCTCTCTCTCTTTCTCTTTCGATCTTTTATGCAGCCTATGAGAACATTTCAGGGCAGAGTGCCAGCCCATGTGCGTGACTGGATTGGTAGACATTTGTCTCAGTGAGAGACAGGTCACGCTGGAAAAGAGCTAACCCCGCTCTCTCCTCCCTCTCCACATCTTCCACAGTCCTCTGTTTGTGCTTACACTTCCTGTGAAAAACATAACTGACTCCTGAAGAATGTGCCCAATTAGAGACGGACTGTGTGTGTGTGTGTGTGTGTGTGTGTGTGTGTGTGTGGGGAGGTGTCTCTCTTTCTAATATCTGGTGGAGAAATGGAGCTTTACACTCAGGGTCCTCTGGGTCCATGACTCTGGTAAGGGAAGACTTTCCAGGCAGCACAGTGTCAAAACATGACATGCATCGCTCATTCAAATGACAGTAGGGGACACATTTATTCACTTGCAAGTAATTTGGAGATGTCAATATTTGCTCCTTGATGTAAATTGATCAATACTTTATAACCATTAAACCTATATGTTACAGGTTGAATGATTTATTGATTAAAAAAACCCCACACGTCAGTTGAAGGTTGAGGATCTGGTTCAATAAGTGACCTGGGGTCTGATCTGTAACCATTATTCATCCATGGATCACAGCGCATCACAGCGCTGGTTACCAGCTCAGGTTCAGCTGGACACCAAAGTTTAGAGCATTTTCTCTCTTGCTCTCTCTCCTTTTCCACTCCCTCTATCACCCTCTGTGTCTCTCTTGGGCGCTCTGTCTTTAAA
Source organism: Amniataba percoides (assembly GCA_037176925.1). Taxonomy (NCBI): domain Eukaryota; kingdom Metazoa; phylum Chordata; class Actinopteri; order Centrarchiformes; family Terapontidae; genus Amniataba; species Amniataba percoides. The sequence goes on from JBAJHX010000040.1 coordinate 14,621,102, forward strand.
TGACCGTCTCTGTCCTCCCACTTCCTCGCCCCATTCATCCTGCAGTCTCCACTCCCACACCGGCTAGCTTGCAAACAGACCCAGCTGGCCATAATGATGACAAATCAGCCCAAATATTTATGTCCATCGAGTTTCACTTTGGGTCTGCCCACAGCTCGTTCTCTGCTCTTTTTTTTTTCCTATGCGGTGGACACCGCACTCACAGCCAAACGGTTATAATCACTTTCCACAGACGCCCCTCAGCCCCTTTTTTTGTCACCTAAACACCAGTGAATGTTAATGTCCGCAGAGGACCAAGTTTATGGTTTTCAGAAGAGCGGTATAAACACAGAAGTTCACGGTGTGCTTATGTGGATATTTGTGTGGGCCTGGTGACCGACCTGTTCTGTTAATGCAATGTGCATTGTATCTCTTTGCAGGAAATGTGTGTTTGTCCCAAGACCCACTCACTTTACAGAAACTAAACAAGAATCTGAGGTGATGGCGGACCTCACGCAGAGAGTTACTAACATGTGAGATGTTGGAAATGGATGGATGATTTGTTTGCTACCTAAGATTTAATAACTAAGGGTCCCTGTCAATTGTGTATTTCTTGATTAGTAACTCAAAATACAACATTTTGATACACCACAAACTTCCTCTTTGTCGGAAGTCACAGTCACGAGAACTGAATGAATATAAAACACATTACCAGAGCAAGAACTTGTGCAACTGAGGGCTGTTTAAGAGATGCTATTGTTAATTTCTAATAGTATCATAAAGCATAGAGACATTGCGATATGATGCCTTCCACCTTCTCCCGACAGTGTTTCTGTCCCAATAAAAGCCTTATTGAAAAAACAAGAAGCTCTTGTCTGGGTCAAACGCTTGAAGTGTTGTTCCTTGCACGTATTTATTTTTAGTCCTCTAAACTTATTATTGATCTCACGCTGCTTCTCCAGATGAGAGTACCAATTAAATTCTTACACAGGAGTTTAAATAACTGAAATAGCTAAAAATAAAAAAAAGGTTCAGTATAATTCCAATTCCATCCTTCTGCTATCTTTGGGCGGCAGATTTACAACATGTAATAACACAGCAGTTTTTTTTTTTTGTTCATTTTATAATCAAGCTTTAAAAGGAGCAATTTGTGCTATTTATTCTAACATGAAGGCACCATGTATGATTGATTTCTTACAGTAAAAAGATGAATTTCAGACATATTAGTGTTTTGTCCATTATGTCTCCTCCTTGCAGCTAAAACAGATGACTCAGTGTTTTTAAACAGTGACGCTACATAAAGCCCGCCTTGTTTACCTCCATAGCTCTTGTCCTCTCTGTCAGATAATATGTATGCATCCTATCTCTACAGTAAACCCCCACCCTGGGAAAGATATGGCCTCTATTTTAACTCTGGGGCTCTGCATCCAGACACATGGGTCCTGACACGGAAGACAACATCCCGCTCTTATCTGCCCCAGAGAGAAAGCGAGGGGGGGGGGGAGAGAAAGAATAGGCTGAAGAAGAAATAGGAGAGGAAGTTGGAGAGCGAGGCGGCCAGCAGAACGGGAGGCGAGGGAGAGAAACGGGAAGAGGGGAAGAGCTCCATCTCCCGCATTGAGAGATACTGGAGATGGACCAATCAGCAGATTTAAAATTAGCCCCCCCTGCGTCATTGTCCACAGCAGTGTTGGCTTACCACTGTCCCAGATCCCAGAGCTTTTTGTTTTTACTGAGGCAGAAGGCCTGCAGGCTAGTGGCAGCCCAGAGAGAATCAGACAGTCAGAAATGACTCCTGTACTTTAATCTGTCTCTTTCTCGTTTGCTCCTCTCTCTCCTGTCTCCATGCCTCCTTTTTCCTCTTCGCTTCGGTTTGACTGTTCTTTTATGCCTTGGCTTCAACTCCCTCATACCTGTAACTACATCTCTCCCCTCTGCATCTCTGCTCTTGCACTCTCTCCATTGCCCCCCCCCCCTCCCTGTAATACAGAGAGCTCTCGGTCTTCCCTATTAGGACACATTTGGCTGTAGAATCAGCAGCGTTGCATTCCCAGGTGAGTTGGGGATGATTTGCTATTCACTCCTCTGGCTATGGGTTTACCTCAACAGGCGCAGACAAAGAGAGGAAGCGCGAGACATGAAAACGAGAGGCAACACAGGACGGGCAACAGCTCTCCTCCTCCCGTCTTTCACTGTCCCTCCCTCTTCTCTCGACATTGAGATGCGGCCGCTGTTCTCAAAACACATGTTTAAGGGCTAAAGGTTCAGAGGCAGCTATCCAGGATGGATGGGGGATTTGTGTTCCTTTCGTGCTTAGAGGCTGCTGTGAATGCAGCCGACCGCCGAGCTAGCTGTTAGTTCTGGCAGTTTGGAAGGGATGCCTCTGGGACTATGCTTGTCTTTAAGAGTCTTTGCAGAGACTTTGCCAGCATGAATTAATGGAGGATGAGCTGAGGGGCTTTTTTCTTCAATTTAAGGAGACTGCTTGTCATTTTTTGTGGCAGGTTTCCTTGTGTGTGTCTGACTCCAGTGACTCATTGAGCATGAACACACGAATGCAGGAAGCACGCAGAACAGGAAATACGCATGCACACATGAACATGCACCCGCACACGTGTGCATCCTCCTGCGTGGTGACAGCTGATCTGGAGTAGTGGAGTCCTGGCCGTGGGGGTTTGGGCTGGGCTAGGCTGGGTTGGTTTACTGATATTGACAGCGTGGCCTTGTCTGGCCTCTTGCCAGTGTTGAGCTAGCTCTCGCTGACTGCTCTGGCCTCCTATAAATCAGGGCCAATTACCACGGTGGTGCACAGCCGCCTCTCCTCCAGTCGCAGCCCTGCCCTGCAGAGTGCAGGGAGGAAGGGAGAGAGGCAGGGAAGCCACAGCCCTGCTTTCATTCCAATTACTGCTATGGATGCCCTCCTATCTGTTTGGCAAACACTGTGTACTCACACAGTATGTTTCCACATTTTTATACAGTACAAAGGAACCACCTTATCCATAGATATAATCAACTTGGGAAAAAGGGAAAACCCGCTCTGCTAGTGCTACATGCAGAGATGGCATTTCAGAAGCGTGTATGAAACCAAAATGTTTAATGTAATCATAATAAAAATGCAATTATTGATTTTGTTCCACCAAATTGTTCTTTTGCGGTCTTCATTTTTAATTCAAATGTCTTCATCTTAGTTTCACCCCGTCATTTAACAAAATGGGATCCCATTACTATGTAATGAAACTTGTTCCTTCAGGGTTGAGAAAATTCTCCTATTTCTAAAGTGAAATAAACCATTTAAAACCTTTATTTGATTATATGAGAAATGCAATGTCTCGAAGCTGGAAACGAGGCTGCTAACTCATGAAAACTTGATATTTTAGAGATACATAGTTTTAATAGGACACAGAGCTGTGACATGAGCGCATACGCATCATACATAAAGATTTCATGCAGTGGAAAGATGCTGCATGTACACTACATGAACATGTAAATAACAAAACACGCAGCAGGCACAGTTCTGCATTTTAGCTAGCCATCATCTGCAAGAAAAAACTAAAAAAAGCGTGTTGTCCTTGTGTGGGTGTGTGAATATACAGTGCAGCGCTCTATGCCCTCAGCCTATGTAACGTACGCTAGATTTATCATCCTCACTTAATACACTCATAAACATTCCCCGGCATGTCACAGAGGCTGTGAACCCCCCTGCACGGCTGGCTCGGTAAATTGGGCCTGTGTAAACCATTCTGCCCGTCTAAAATACAGTGCGGCAAATTGAAATCCCCAGTAAGCCTCTGTAGCAGCATGTCACAGCTGGGTAGGGAGGAGGGAGAATGGAGGTTTTTCTCATTTACCACCTGGAGGTTTTTGAAGTGTCATAACCAGCTATTCTCCCACACTCCCTTCAATTTCTCTCTTTAACTCTTTCTTGGTTCCTTTTTTTTTTTTTTTGAACCCTCCCTGCCTCCCTCCCCTATCTTCCATTCCCTTCCCTCTCGCCGAAATACCTTTTGTCAAGTGCTGTATTCAATCCTCATCAGTCTGACACATGAGGCCTGTATTTATTATATATTTGAGAAGCTGGATCTTACAGGCTGACAGGCTGAGGGTAAACAGCAGTCACGAAAACGTCCGGAAAGAGAAACAAGCTCGGTTGTTAACCTCCAGTGGGGCGACCAGAGGAAGCCAAGAGGGAATTTGATTTAAAACAAAAAAAAAAAAAAAGAAGGGGGAAACATTTTTGGTGGGGAATGTTTGTGCGTGCTTGTGTGCAGCGTCCAATTTGTGCTTGCTAATTTCACTCCCACGCTTGTACAAGTTCACATATTGTAGACGCACACACGCAAGCATTTCAAGAGCTCTTTTGGCGGTTCATGTCTATTTCGCTAATTCTACGCATCTAAACGTTTGCGCTCCTGAAAAGCACGAGAGTAGAGGCTCCTTTTATACGTCTTTGCCACAAATACAATTAAAAAGAAGAAAACAGCATTAACTCCTTAAGATGCCGACATTAAACCCACCCACCCCGTCCCACCATCCACCCAACAGTCGCCGAGACCTTCGGGACCCATTCCATTCTTCATCCCGGGGGACTCTTCCAGCCTTTTTTCTTTCCCCTTGGATAACTTCGCTCTCTGCCTTCTCGCCCAACACTGTAAGTAATGGGCTGGTTTTGACCCTCCATGCCTCATTGTGTAAGATTTCAGCTTCTGACCTTAAAAAATGAAAGCAAATCAATAGGGCGGGACACATGAATTCCAAAGCCCAGGATACAAGCCAAGCCTGGAGCCTGGGGAGGAGGAGGAGGAGGACTGTGTGTATTATCAAAGGGCTAAAACAAAGAAAGAAAGCCTGAGAAAGAGAGAGAGAGAGAGAGAGAGAGAGGCTTTCAATTAACCTTCAGCGCTGACAGCAACTCTGTGTAGCGGCTCCTGTTTGTGCTGCTGAATTTGTACGTGTCGCACAGTATGTTAAGTACTGTGTGGATAATTTGGGGAAAAATAAAACGAAGGGGCAAGGGGGGTGCAGGAACGTAAGGTGAAAGCCTCAAAGTCGAGGTTTGAACTGCAGCTGTGCACATTCCAGTGACTTTGAGTGGGCGAAAATAACTCCCATTGAGAACTCAGAAGATTAAGATTCTTCTGTACTTCTGCCACCGCGTGAAACGTGACTGACTGGAGACTAGCGTGCCTTTTTTTTTTGTCCATTCTAGCCTGTACAACCAAGGCTACCAAAACAGTATGAGACACAAATCTGTCACAGGAGGGAGTAAAGTGGATTTTGTGTGTGGCTGTCTGTGCACACATTGACACTTGAACTTGTGTCGGACTTAAGTCACAAAAATGGCAACTTGAGACTTGAACTCTGAACTGCTGTGAGATCTAACTTACCTAAGGAAAGACACGATGACAAAACGTATCTCTCGTGTTTGTTTGTTTTTTTAAGTGTGGAAAGAGGACAGGAAATGGAGGGGAGAGACTGGACTCAAACTGGGGACTCGGTGATTCATGATTCACATCTTCACCCTGAAGCCACTGGAGTGACTTTTTGATCTGATAAAAATTCAGGGCAATAAAAATGGATTTGGGGGGGATTTTCTTATGAGCACTTGTGACCTGACATGGACATGCTCTACAGGACTTGGAACTTGACCTGAGACTTTAGTCAGTTGGAGCTGCCCTGAAGGACTTAAAAAAGCAGAGGCCAAAGTGCACTGTACATGCCTGTTGTGGCTTCTGTGTGAAAAAGCTTCTGCGTAATCACATGGGGTGTGTGTAGGTGTGTGCACAAACATAGACGTGGGTACAGTGTGCATGTGTGTGTCCGGCACAGCGAGTGGCTGCCCATCAGTTCCACTTAGCTCAGCATGGTAATTGGCCGTCCATTGATGGACGTGGCTCCCTCTTCACGCTCCAGGGACCCCGGCTCTTTGTCTGAGGAGTAGGAGGCAACACGCTGGCATGGCACACACGCTTAAAATAGCGCATCAAATCAGCCATGCTTCGGCAGCCGCCGCTAACGTGTGGGGCGGATTGGAGGGCTAATGGTGTGTGTGTGTGCGTGCGTATTTGTGCGTGTTTAACTGCGTGTGTGTGTTTATACGGCATGGCATGTGGTCTTGCGGTTCTCTCTGGGGAGGATAAGGGGTTAATGTGGTTAACTGGAGCTGGTGGTGGTATTTAGTCATGTCCCCCTCTTTCCCTGACCATTTTTTTTCCTTTTTCTGTTTCACCCGTCACTCACTTACTTTATTGCAGTGCGCATCGTCTCCCTCTATCTTCCCTCCTCGCTCACTCGCTTCTTGTGTTTCTCTGCCTCCCTCTCTCTCTCTCTTTCCGCTCATGCCCACAGGGCCCTGGTTCTCTCTCTCTCTCTGTCACTATGTGCAGTGTCCCTGCAATAGAGATATAAATGGGCTGTGAGCAGGGGGCCCTGACTCCTATACCATAAATCTACGCTAACAGCACAACAGACACACGCGAAGAGCAAGGGGAGGGGAAAGAGAGGGAGAAAAAGAAAGGGAGGGAATTGCATATCTAATACATTTTTAATACATCTTGGAAGATTTGGAGAAAAGACGTTCATATTGAGATGTTTATGAAATAGGCTGGAGAGGATTACTGCATCAAGATATCACACCCTTGGAGGTGTAAATTGTTTTACAGTGTAATGGAATTGGTTTTGAGGGCATGAATAGTAAGCAGGAAGTTGCCATCAGTTAAAACTGTTATAAGCTGCTGGAAGTCTTATGAACTCTAATTTTAGAGAGTTCCCTTGGTGAAATGTTTACTTGAAATAAAAAATGTAGAAAAGTTTGCACTCTTGACTCCAGTCACATGTTTAGAAAAGGAGACCTGCATGCTTACTTTAGAGGCGGTTATTCCAAACAAGGGTGATAAAATGTGATATTTGGTAGAATAAACATGAATATATATAAATGTGTCAACTTATCTGAGGAGCGTTTTTGACGTCTTTATCACTGTGCAGCCCATTTTTCTCTAAAACAAGGTTTTCCCGACAATATATTCATATTATTTGAGAGGATATACTCATTAATATCTGCTGCTGCATTGAATGTTTCCATCTCAGTCTCACAGCCGCCCTAAAACATCTACTCTCTCAATGGCAATGACATTGAACTGGTAGTTCCTGCTGTTTCTTCTACTTCAAACAATTCCTCCTTCTCAAATTTCCACCTGCGCCTCAGAAATGCTTTTATTTTCTTTTTCACATCTCACCACTCTATGTTTGACTCTTACTCTTGTCGTGTGAGTTTTTTTTTTTTTTGGTAGTTTCTTGTATTAAATCTTTCCTCTCCTCACCCTTCTTTTCCCAGCAGCCCTATGCTCCACCCCCTCACCCCATGGCTCCTCCCAGCCCGAGCACCAACAGCTGCAGCCAGGGAGGGGCAGAGCAGCTGAGTAAGACCAACCTGTATATTCGCGGCCTGCCACCTGGGACCACCGACCAGGACCTCATCAAACTCTGCCAACCGTGAGTACATGGAACAATTACAGTTACATACAGAAGTTCCTTTGTCACACTTGCCAATGCCAGTATGGGGTGCTTCTAATGGCTGTATGTATATAGTCAACAGTATGCCTCTATTCTCCAACTCCTAACTCTAAAATAGCCAACATAAATGTCATCCACTTTGATTTATTTAATGTGGAAACTTGATGTTTCCATATCAATCTTTCTATATGCCCCTCTTTAAATATAAACCTTTTTAGAAACAACTTATTTAGTCCTCTGTTTGGAAGTTGATATTGTATATAATCATCATGGGTGAAAAGTCAAATTCATTCTGAATATATAGAAGTGCTGATTTATACTGTCATCTTTAAAAGCATTTAATGGAAACAGTGTCTCAAGTTAAGAATGCTAAAGATGTTTAATGTACAAGGAAAAAGTTTATGTGCGTTTCCCGCTGTCCAAATCGGTCTAATGGGGCGATTACCCTGACAAGATTGTATTTAAGTAACTAACAGAATAAATAGCTGACAGGCTGGACACACACAAATAGACATTTTGTCTCAAGGATGTTTTACTTGGACAAGATGGAAAAACCAATTTGCGTTTGGAAATGCTGAAGAACGTACAGTAGCTGGAGCACGTGGCCATGAAGCTTACAGCCAAGTCAAATGTCAGTCAAAGCTGGTCCACCTGGCCACCAGTTGTAGTCAGCTCGCCAGCCAAGAACTGGCTCATCTTTTCACTCATCTCTGCTGGTGGATAATCAGTCACTTTCTTAACTAGACCAAAAAAAACCTCAACTCTTTCTTCTTTTGAAAACGAGAAAAAATAATAATCTAATAAATAATAAATCTAATAAAGTGTGTATTCAAGAGACCTCATGGACATGTCCATGTATCTGTGTATATTTGTTATGAAAGATTGTAAAATATTTTACTTAAATAACAGGCTGCTGCATTGTGAGACACATACTTAGTCCCCATAGTAGTCATCATGGTTAAAAGCTATTACTATAAAGACACAAATTACATATTAAAGCTCTTAAATGCCAGATGATCAAAAAGTTCACCTTTGAAAAGAAAATTACAGGCATGAAAAAAAAGGTCCATGTACAATACCTTGCACACCCCATTAAACTGCTACCAACAGAGTGTATTTTAGGGACGCACACAAAGGTGCTCATAAAGCCCCGCCAAATGTTCTTGATAGAGAAAACACACGCACACACCTGCCTGCACACAGCTCAATAAGGCCTAATAAAGCTTAGATTGGACCACCTCCCTCAGGAATCACAGTCCAAGACCTCATCAAGCTGTAACAAACAGTCACAGGGGCTTTCTCTCTCTCTGTGTCTCTGTCTCTCACACACACTCGCGCACACAGACACACACAAGCAGCTTTGTTCGGCTCCATTAGGCCCTTTCACTTCTAAAATGGTGAAAAGGGGGTCAAGATCATTAATGGAGACAAGGCCAGCAGATTGTGAAATACAGGCCATAAGCAAGTCTGTCTGGTTGCATAACCTTTTCTTGGCCATATTTCCAGAAATGTCCTGGTCAAACGCGGCCAATTATTCAATGATCCTTTGGAGACGGGAACATGCTGTCCAGTATATTTGGTAATGCTCCCGGTAGCCGTGTCATAAGTCATGCATTTATTCTTGATACTGACCCATCAAAATTCCATTAGCCTGAGAGGCAGCCCGATAAGATTTGGAAAAGCACTCAACATTTTGACATTGCATATCTCTCGCTCAGCTCTTGCATTCACCCAGTTACACAGAGTTGGACAGTTTCAATTTCTTTTCTAATTCCATATGATCTTGAATATTTGGAGCATAACTATTTGGAAGGGCAAACCATGTCGAAGCTTATGTAAAATACCCCGGTGGTGCGCATGTTTATGACTGTAGATTTGCATTCTAATATATAGCTTTTCTCCTGTGTGCTTTGGAAAGCTCCCGACTTTGTCTGTTATTGCCTGGATCTGCCTCGCTATCTTCTCGCGGCCGTCATCTTGTTCAGCTGTTTCCACAGCGCCTCTCTCTCCTCTTACATCTCCCGTCCTTCCCCTCTGTGTGTATCGCCTGCCTAAGAGCCCCCAAGGTTGCCCGAGGTGTGCTGTGCCAGTGAAAATCCAATGCCACTGAAACTTTAATTAGCCAGACCATGTTTCAGTGGCAGGCGGGTGGCAGCATTCGAGAAAAGGTCATGCGACTCTTCTGCAGTCTGCAGCACCCTGGGTCCCCCTCAGGTTTTTCCCCGGATGCTGAATCCCCTTCCAGCACCCAGAGGCTCCTATCCTGGCCCTCAAACCCATCCTTGATGGGGCTTGGGGAGGCGCGTGTTATACATAAACCCTAATGAAACAAGAAATACAAAACAGGGGGAGACTCTTGCACATTAGCTGGCTTAGCGATTCGTCCTCATCAGTATCGTGGGCCTGTCTCCTCTCACAAGCCCTGCTGCATGTGAACACCAGTGTTTTTGTGCACGTGTACTTTTGCACAGATCCTTGTGAGTACTGGCAGCGAGACGAATCAAAGCCGATTCCTGGGCCTGGGTTTGTCGTGTCACACACACACACACACACACTGAAAGGCTGCTCTTGCCGCCCTGGTTCACCACTATCTCAAAAGCAAACATGCTGCCGCCAAACTGATGCATTCTTGACAACAGGCCATATCGTAGCTGCTGATTGGAGGCTGCTGCACACCCGCTTGAGCGAGAGAGAGAGATGCCAAAAGAATAAATGCTGTCTCCTGTGGTTGTAACCCACTCCTTGTGAACTCTGATGTTTTATTGCCAAAATCCTGTCACATTTTCAGTAACCCTCATCAAGGCCTCAAAACCTCCCAAAATTCACAGTTTTCACCTAAAATACAGACAAGTAGAAGTTTGAAATAGTAGACCTAAACAGATTTGCTAACTCCTGGCTCATTTTGACTGTTGACTCACAGTGTTAATTCTATGTTATTTCAGCAGTATGTAATTTACTGATTAGTGATTTAAAGGTTAAATCCCTACAACTGAATACTATGCTATAAAGTGCAAAATTACTGTAAAATGATTGCAGTGTGTCTCATGTTATGCAGCCATGTGCTACACTCATGTGCAAGGGGCGAGTAAAATTTGACTTTGCCTGTCATTTACGCGTGTCTACAGTGATCTCATATCATTGTCAATACAGACCGGTTCAGCCTAACTCACTGTATTAACCAAGCCTTAAATTAAAAACACACAAACATTCGGCTAACAACACCTGAATATGCAATCGTCTGAGTTACCAAGGTCAATTTTCTTTGTGACCAGCTACCTTATCCAACCTCCCTGTGGTCACTTAGAGTAAAAGTAAAGACTAAAGAACACCAAAGTTCTCACAGTGGTTGGAGTTACATGCCGAGAGCTGTTGAACGAGTAATTAAATGGATTCGGGTGGGTGCTTAATCTCTGTTTTATTCAGCTGGCTGGATGTCGGGTTCTCCACAGCCGTCAGCCTGATATATGGACGCAGAGAAGAGGCCAAGGGAATGGAGTGGGGATTTGTTGGCTAAACACCCAGATAGTGAGAGGCCTTCGTACTTGCCTGGCTGCCTGCGTGAGTGGAAGGATGGATGGATGAAGGGACGGAGGGATGGTTAGAACAGCCGTTACTGTGAGAAAAATTCCTTGGCCTAACCAGGCAGGTTGAGGCACTGGGCCAACCCTAAGCCCCAACACCAACCCCATCCAACCCAAAGATCGGCGCAGCCAGCACATCCAAACGCAGCCAACACCCCCCCCCCCCCCACCCCCCCCACCCCCCAAAACACTTTAGGGCAAAGTAGACTTTATAACCTGAATCACCAGCCAGCTTTTCAACAGCACCCACATTTTTCTTGTTTGCAATCCACCACCCAGGAGAGGCATAGAGAGGATGGAAGCAGGTTGTTGGATGAAAGGTTGAAAGGAAGAACGAGAAGGATTTTTTTTTTCTTTACGAGGGCCCACACCTGGAATAACAGGGACAAAGCAGTTCACATTTTCTCTGCCAGCAGCCTGAATCCATAACTCAAACTGCCAAGAAAGCAAAGGACCCTAGAGGTCCTGAAACCCCCAACGCCTCACTCCTCCTCCTCCTCCTCTTCCTCTTCAACCCTACCTCCTCCTCATCTGCTTCCTCCCTTCCCCTCCTTCTCCCTCTGGTTCTCCTCACCCGATTTCTGTCATTGCTCAGCCACAGCTGTGCCCTCAGTCGCGCTGGCTTTCGCCTCCACGCCACGGTTTGATCAAACGCACGGACTGAGCCAAATCAAGAGCTAATCACCACCAATTGTCCAAATAACCTTTCCCGTGTGTGCCGAGGGAACAGTAGGGGGGGGGAGCTGGAGAACGAGAGGTGAGGAGGGAGAGACCCATAAGGTATGCTAACTAGAGGGGGCGAGGGGAAGAGAGGGGAGGGGTGACCCTGGGACCACCTGTTTTTATGGAGCAAAGGCCCGGGCACTCAGCAGTGCCACATTATCCCTAATGACTCTCTGAGGTCCAGTGTTGACATTAGCTGCTGAGCTATCTGAGCCGCTCTGTCCCATGGCCCTGTTTCAGAAACTGACAGAGGGGGAAGTGTGAATAAAGGCTCTCCAGTCCAGCCCAAACTCAACTGCTGTAACATTATAAAATTTTCCATTTTTTTCTGTATATTTAATGTCTCTATATAAATCTACCTAAAAAAAATCTAAAAACTGCTTTTTGCTTTTTTCTCTCAAAATCATCAGCAATACAGACGTATTGCTTCATATCTTTTCCACCTGTCTCTCTGGAACCCACCTTCTCTTTTACCTTATCTTTTAACGTTAACAGATCCTACTCAGGACAACCCTGTGGGTCAAGTCGTGCGTCACTCAGGGCATAAAGAGATAGTGGTGCTTAACCTCTTAAAAGTAGCAAGACAGCCACAGGAATGGCCAAACTAAACTACTCCAACAGCTACAGCTTCATGCTGAGTAGAAGCATCTGCTATTCCTGGAACCAGAGCCCCTCCATGGCCACTTTTTCTATGTGCGAACGCCTTTCTCGCTCTCTCACACTATCCCCCTCTCTGTTTCGCTCTCCTCTCTTCTCTCTCTCTCTTGGTTTCTCACTGTTATCCTCTGTTGCACTCCCTCTCCCCTCTCCATGTGCTCTCCCTTCTCTCTCATCTGCTCCCTTGCATCTCTTCATCATGTTACTCTCTCCACTTCTCTGCTCCAGCAGAAGTGACATAGTCATTTCATTGGCCGGGCCAAACCGACTTAAATGCAACGCCTTTTTCCTCCCCAAACATCGATTTTACAGCGAGGGTGAGCGGAGAAGCTGATTTGGCCTTAGGCTGGTATTCTGAATTATTTATCCCCCCATTACTGTATACATGACACGTAGACAGTTTGCCTATTTAGAGGCTGGAAAGAGCTTCTCTTCTGCTTTTGCGCTGAAGTTGACTGTGTTAATAGATTATGCTCTTGAATAGCATTTTCAGGTCATCAGGTGCATTTGGTATGAATTTAGGCCTTTGATTCACACAAAATACACACACACGTTAATTTCAAAACAGTCAAGTGTTTCCGGGTACTTGGCTGCAGTTTGCCGTAGTTTCTCTCCAGGAACTAATAGCATACCAAAAACCATAGCAACCTATCCAGTCTTTGCTGTTACATGGTGGTTTGTGCAGCGGTCCTCTGTGCCTCCTCCTCACCATGCTTCACTTTTCATCTTCCTCCAACTGCATGGCGGAGGACAGCCTTTAAGCTCCAACAGAGTCTCCGACACAACAAGGCTGATTGACGTGACAGACAAAACCTGAGATCTCTGGACTCTCTGGCTTTAACTCTCTGTCCTTCCCTCCTTCCTCCCCCTCTTTTATCAACATTTCCCTCTACTAACCTCCCCTTTCATTTGAAGCGGTATCTAGAAAGCAGAAGCAGAGCCAGCACAGATGAGATGTGTTCATTTGTGCGTGTCAGACAGCAGTGCATGGCATGTGGGTTTGACAGGTTGGACACTTCCAAACAAACACAAGCTATTCTGCAAGGCTGGTTTTGAAGAAGACTAGACTGTGTGAAAGAAAAGAAAAATGCAACTAGCTACAGTCACAACAACAGGCTAACGCCTCCTGCTGTTACTCACTGTTGCTCTTGTCTTTTGTCTTCACACACTATGAGTCTGTAATTCACTTTCCCAGGTTCGGTCTGAAGAACTTTTTGGGGTATTGTGTCTCTATGGTTGAACGTCTTCTTTCTGCTAGTTGTGTAGAGTTCAGATGGGCCACAGGGTCAAGCGAAGGGGGATCAGAAATCCACACGAGCACCTACTGAGATCTCCTCGAAGAGACCGTGGGACGTAGAGATGTTGAAAGAACAGTTTGAAGTTTTGGGGAATATGTTTATTTATTTTCGTGCCAAAAATGAGAAGATTGATACTGGTCTCAGATCTGTGCATCAAAAGATAAGCTACCGCCAGCTCACATGCTCATATGATCACATATATGTGTAGTATGTTTTGTTTGTTTTTTATCAACAAAAAATAAAGTGTAATGTCTAAGAGTTAGACGAAAACATGGCTGTTCGAACTTGGCGCACTACAAAAATGTACAAAACAGACAAAAGAAAAGGATAATAAGCACAACAGCAATGTAATCCCATACAATTCAGGAATTTTAGAAAAGAGAATTTTCAATAAAAACTTTCTTGTGCAAATCTATGTCAAACTTGAACGGCCACCATTTACGGCAGATTCACCCTTCCACACAGTGGTCAACAAGGCTGTATGATTGGTTGCATTTAGCAGTATATGTACATTAACAAAACTATCTCAGCATTTCCAAAGGTACTTAAGCCCAGTAAAACTGCCTTTATGTAGAAAACAAATATTGAAACAAAGAACTTGAATTGCTGTACATGTGCTGGCAGTCATCGCAGTGCTGTGCTTGAAAACAATTGGGCTGCCTTTGAGAACACACAAAGTTCATTTTTGTTTGCACTGCTGGCTTTATACCAGAGTTTCTGCACTGGCTTGTGCTCATGTTTCTTTGACCCGTGTTCACACTTTAGGTGATGACTCACGACTGTGAAGACAGTGCTGGAGTCTCCAGTTGCATATATGCGTTGGCATTGTTTGTCTTTAAAATTCTGGATGCTTATACTGCTTTTGTCTGTTTTTGTTATCTCCTGTGCCCTTTATATCTCTCCCTTCAACAAAAACTGAATTTTCAAAATCAGCTAAATTACTGCACTAAAGTTTTGCTGAAGAAATTGTTCTTATCTGATCTATATGAAACTTTAAATCAGGTGTGGAGGAAGAGAGGTAAATTGATTCCATTTATCTCAAAATGTATAATTTTGGCAACATTCGGAGTTTTGTATTGATTTGATAATAAAAAAGAAAGGGTAATAGATTATTCATAAGAAAATTACACAGCAAGACAAAAATAGAAAACATTCAAAGGAATACAAATGGACCAGACTTAGCAGATTGATCCAGTCTCATCCAATGTGACACAGACTAAATTGTGGGAACAATTTACCTGATGGAGGCTCTATGGCTATCTGAATTTTAAAACTTTCTTTTATTGAAAATCCCTTAATGCGAAGATGGATTGTTTTAAATTTAACTCCCCAACAATGAATTCTGAACACTTGCTTAAAACTTTTAAATCACCTTCTTTTCCTTTATAAATCGCCTGACTGGAGCCCGGTGGCCGTACTGCAGCTTGCAGCTATAATCTGTTTCTATTATGTAGGGAGGTGGGAAAGTTTGAATGGCTCTAATCAACTTGTCATCCATTTCTCACTTGCCAGGTGAAATGAATGTTCATGAAATGAAACCACATCAGCTGGGAAAAGAAGAGAGGATTTGAAATCAAGAGTAGTTGATGACAATTAATGACAATGAGTTTGACCACAGCCACCTTCAACAGATGGCCAAGGTGCTGTCTTCACTAAAATCCATCAGAATCAACTGCATGTTGATCATGTTACTTTTGTCTATAAGGTTATATTTGCTAATGCGAATGATGCCCATATATACTATATGCACTGTTGCCCTGTTTTGTGATGTTTGCTGAAGCAGAAAAAATAAGGGGGAAAAAAGAGCAACCACTTAAGAACGGATTACCTTTCTGTTCCAAGATGTTTCCCAAATTTAGAGACGTTAAAGGTTTGAAAGGCATTTGCCAGTTTACCGCAAACCCGCCAACAAAAACACAGGGGAATCCCAGCACCTAAAAAGCCATGAGGAAATTCTGCCAAGAAAAAGATAGAGTGCTAAAGCCAAAAAAGGAATTATCCAATTTGTTGAAGCTTTTTGATTCATTGCTGCTCGTCCTTGCCAACACAATGTTTTGATATTTATACTGTAGTGCTTCCATAATTTAGACACCATTATGGTTTAACAAATATGGAAGATTTTTCCATAGAGCAAAGAGTTATATGATCTCCTGTAATCTGCAAAAATTAAAAAAAAACATTTTTTTTACCTGTGATGAGAAAGGAGAAGGTTGAGCGGTGACTTTGTACTCACTTTGCTAAAATATGTCACAGTCTCCATGCAGTGCCATGCTGGGATATAGATAAAGGCCATTACCAACTAACTGTCAGCTCAGAGGCTCAGAGGTCATGAGAAGAAGTCACCGATATTCAGTCGGGGGCGTTGGACTGAACAGCTGTTCTGCTCGCTGTCAGGTGTCCATCAGGATAGTTTTGCCGTCCTCTGTTTATTTCTTCTGCTGCATCTCTCTGTGGCATTATATTCACCCGTCTGTCCCTGTCTCATCTGTCTATTTCTCAGTTCCTTCCTTTTATTTTTGTCTTTGTACTTTATTGGCCTTCTTATTTTAGCCATCAGCCTCTGTTTTTATTTTACCTGTCGCTAAAAATGTTTCTGATTTATGAAATCTTGGTATCCTGTGCTGTTTTTTCTACATTTTGTCCTTCCTGCTTCCTACTGTCATAATACTCTTTCCTCTGGGAATCTCGCTTGTAAGTGCCAAATTCTCTTCTTGCATTTTACAACACAAACAGTGCATCATTTGGCTGACTACTGATCATAAAACCTTTGTTCAACTACACAAACACAAGAACATTCAAAACACTTGATAAATTAAAACTTGATTACACACCACAAACAGGCCTGGGCTTTAGATCAGATATTTTGGCACTTGATTGTAAACTATTAAGATACATACTGTAGTTGCAGTTGGAAATTGAGTTTTTGAGTATTCCTGTTTTTCTGACACAGCTGTCAGCTCACTGCATCTTTAGTATCTTACAGGGCAAAACATTTGAAATAAAAATATATAGAGATATGTTTGAAGCTTAAGGTTAGCTGCATCCAAACAAGTTTTCAGTAGTTGCATAGCAACTGCAGCGGCAACAACATTTCACAAAAGCATCTGTTTAATATTTCTATCCAAAAAGATGCCCGGTGGACACGAAGCCTGACCTCTGTCTGAGCCACAGAGGATGTGCAAGCTGTGAGACACGTTAGCTGCTATAAGACATGGGACAACAGTCAAGGGCAGCTGCCACACAGCGTACAGCAAGACGATTTCCTCTGATTCTCAGCGACATGCATACCACACACACACACGTAAGAATACTTCCATATATATGTACATGATATCTAAACAACATACGCTTTCCTTCTCGTTTTTTTTG
>JBAJHX010000040.1:14638317-14703971 GCA_037176925.1 Amniataba percoides
CACACACACGTAAGAATACTTCCATATATATGTACATGATATCTAAACAACATACGCTTTCCTTCTCGTTTTTTTTGTACTCCCTTCCTTGTGTGGATGCTCGTGCTGTGCGAGATTTTTCTACCTTTATCTGTCATCCTCTTTATATTTTGCTCCTTCTTACATCCTGTTTCTCCGTTTTATCTTTGATATAAAAGTATAAAGAAGTCATGTCTCCTTTCCATCTTTTTTTCGTCTACTCTGTCCTCTCTGTGCGTCTGCCGCAGTGACACCTGTCTCTTGCATTAGCATCAAAGACTCAACAAAATAAAACACATCCTATAAAATTGTGAGGTTATCTCGAGCGTTACTAGAATTGGTGGAATTTTTACTGTATGTGCTGATTTTTTACTATATATTCCAAATCTTTAAACAAGAAAACATAAGCTGTAATCTGAGATGTCATGAAGATGTTAAGCCTGCAGCTGTTACTTTTAATGAAACTGGCTGATGGACTCAAGCATTTTTTCATACAAATGATATCCTTAATAACAAGACTTTACTGGATAGATATATACATATATCTTACAGACATGGGCAGTGGTATAATATTTTTTTTAATCAAACAACATCACAAACTTCCACGTCTTGATATATTGGTATTAGCTGCACAGACCACATGGTAAACCTAGATGGTGGGTGTCTGCTGCACCTGCTCCCTCATGAGCAGAACTCTTAGTGCAGCACCTTTTTCTTTTCCAGCCACTGTATCTACAATCTGCTAATTATTTTGCGTAAAGGCCTGCAAGAGGTGATAAATTGAAGTGATTGTTCTTCATAGTGGGCCTTTCGCACCTGCACCCCCCCCCCCCCCTTACACAGGTGCTCCAAAGGTGCTGAACAGAGGTTTCTGCTTTTACACGATTCAGTCTCACAGCAGAACGCAGTTTTAAAGGCTAACCCTATCTGCATGTGTTCATTTTTGCTTATTTTCTCTCTTCTACATTCGATGTCATCAGAGTAGGACACAGTTTATTCAAATGGCTGTTCACTTGTATGCAGAAGCAGGACGTTTGCACGCACGCATAGGCACAGGCACAAACACTCCCACCTTACCAGACCTGCATACGGCAGCATCGCCGTCACGCACATACACAGTTGCAGACCTTTGGAGAGGGTTTCCAAAGGCCGAGGGCAAGGTCTCAGCAGAACACTTGGGTGGTCCCTCCGTCCTCTCCGGCGCAGTGTACTAACGGCACCACAGTGACGTGTTGTGGTTCTGGCCGGCTCTCTCTCAGCCCACGTTACAGCAAAGAGCCACTTCACTTTCCGGCTCTGACGACGGAAATGGAATACGCCTGCATCGTTTCATCCAGCGAGAAAGAAAGAAGAAAGAAATGCAGCGCTGGGATGTCACTCGTGCGCACGCAGCTGCCCTCTTAAAAACACAGCCGAGCTTTCGGCTCAGCTTCAATTTTATCGCATTTCAGTGCCCAGACAGCTGTCAAATGAGTGACATGTTTTACATCCACCACAATTTGTACATTTTCATCAGCCCAAAATAGCTCATAAAGCCTCTATTTTTTTTATTGGCGGTTTCATTTCTGGCGTCTTCTTTTCTCAGGGTTGATCCGATATTGCATCAGAATGATTGCCATGGGATTCCTATTAGGAAGGAGGAGGAAGAGGGAGACAGAAGGAGAGAAATAAAGGATACAGTGCAAGAAAAGATAAACGTAGAGGATGGTAAAGAGACGTTAAGAGAGAAATAGAGGGAGCGAGTGAGCAAGAGAGAGGAGAAGATTTGTGAGGAGGGGGGAGGGCCGAGGGCCAGCGGAGTCAGAGATAAGAGGCTGCGAGAGTGATTGAAATAGGATTAGTGGAGACAGGCTCTGCATCCCGGCCACAGCATCACAGTGTTAAACCTGCGCTTCACAGGGACTGCCTCTGTCACATCAAAGCCTCCCCAGGCCTGCCTGGCAGAGAGGCGAAGGAGCCGCCAGCAGGGTCGTCCACAGCCACAGCCACACACACACACGTAACACACACATACACACTCACGCCACATACATGAACATGCTGATCACATTCTCCATCCGTCTCCAATATGTCTCCATTATGGCTACAAAGCTGGCTCCTTCCACCTTGCCTTTTCATCCCGCTGCAGTGTCTTTGTGGTGTGCATTTGGACCACGCAAAGGATGCATTGATGAGCCATCTTTAACATTTAATGAGGCAAGCAGTGATGAGTTGGCATTGGAAAGCTACTGTCTCCTGCTTCCCCAGAGTCCAAACAAAGTTTTAATGAGAACTTTCCCCCAATTTGTGCCAAACGCACTGAGCTTTTTAACTGCTTCCCAGACTGAAAGCATACAAAATTTTTCACTTAAGCACTGAAGCAGAGCAGACACCTGTGTGAGAATAAACAGATAGGCATACAGGGAAAAACGTACTAACTAGCTTAGTGGCTCTCATGTCGAGCTGTGCAATAAATCAATATAATATCAATATTTTGAGACAAGATTCAAAATCTTCATTGGCGATCTTATTACTGATTTATAGCTTAAATCTTGTCTTTTTCCAGGTTATTAAGGCTGCTGTAGTTAGCTGCTTATTTAATCAATAAAGAGTTTTTAGATACATATTTATTGTCAGTTTTCCTTAGCAAGTTCCTCTCTAGTCATCGCTCCACAAATGCTGCAGTTGCTAAAACAGCTCTGCATGTTCTCTAATCAAGTGAACGCTCACTGTTCCATGTTCATCTTGTGTACTTATGTTTGAGAGTGTCTCAGTGTGATCAAACATTGCGCGTTCGTCCTGTTCTGTTGCAGTAGATCCCCATAGCTAAAATGGCCTGTTTATCTGCAGAAGAGAGACAATCCGCTGATTGGTGAGGGCTGTCTCTGTGTGTGCATATTTTTATGTGTGTGCGTGCGTGCGCGCGTGTGTGTACTCATGCGGTATCTGTATTTGTGCGTGTGAGCTGGTAGTTTTCCTCTCGGAGCTCATCAGTTCATATCCACCACCCACCCCACCGCAGCATGCAGTAAATAGAGTCTCCGCCACTCGTTGAGAAATGGCACAATTATCCCCTGCTGGTGAAATATGGGCCGGGATGCACCACTGCTTCTTCCCTACAGAATGTGTGTGTGTGTGTGTGTATGTTTGTTTGTGTGTGTGTGTGTGTGTATGTACAAACGTATAGAGCGTAGCTGTCTGTCGTCTGCTCGCTCATTGTGATGTGCGATCAACACTCAGGGAATTGTTCTCACTTATGTATTTATACGCAGACATGTATATATCACATACACAAGTGTAACTATACAGGCAAGGATGCAGCTGCACAAACGCTCACGCATACGAATATGCAATAAATGCACACATGCAAAGGGCCGCACACACACTACTGTACTTACAGTGCCCCTCGGCCTGAGCACAATGCAGCATGTTGCAGTTTTAGCTGAGACAAGCAGATAGAATAACTCACTGTCAGTCAGTCAGTAAGGTCAGTCTTTCAGTTCCAAAAAATTCATAGCAACTCGCTGTGCATGCAACAATATGGAATAAAGAAATGTAATGCCTCTCAGTTTTGCAGGGAGCTACATGAAAGACATAATGAACAAAGTGTACTTTTGTGGACAATTGCAGCTTTTGTTTCACAAAGCAAAATGCTACTCTAACACTTTTTTATAAATAGATTATATTAGTGAAATACCCCCAAACCATGCAGACTGTTTGTCAGGTGTGCTCATTTTATATGCAGCTTCTTGTGCCTCAGTTCCTCCTGAGGCCCAAAATATGAAGTCAAATATTACCACGACATGTATGTGAACATAACCAATCAGACATCAAGTATTTCATAATCACTATATGAAAAAAATCCAAAAAAAATTAAAAACAAGATCAGAAATTATATTATATTTAATGTATAGCTCAGATGTTAAATTCAATAAAAGGCATCTCACTCACCGTACCTAAACTTCACATGAGAAGTGTCTCTAAGGGAATTTTAGGCCGGGGAGCTGACGATAAAGGAAGATCCAATACATCAACCAGATTAGGGGGACAGTATGATAAAAATAATCATTCGTCTCACCTGACACACACTATCGCTCTGGGAGAAGAGTCCTCATTGAGACCTCTTCTATGTTCCCGAAGCACTCAGTGCTTTCTTTTTATAAGTAACCAAAATGCACCAGTAAAGAAACTGTGATTTTTGTTCGTGATTTGGTTTTCATATGTGAGTGGAATTATTTAGAATTGAATATGTTGTACTGTACATTAATATAACAACTTTTGAGAATGTTCATTGTTCTTGTATGCTTTTAGACCTTTCGAAAATGTTCAGTGACTCGCTCAAATGTCAGAGGGCTGCACATTCATTTGAAGTCAGCCATAAACATAATGTTATTAACCTCAAGTGATTTCTCTTTCCAGCGGCTTTTGACATTTGTGCTGCTTTGCAAATTGCTAGTAGCAACTAAATGGCAGAGAGTATGGAAAATAAAACATCTACCTTAATAACAAATGGCAATCTTAGTGAACTGGCCCACCGGTTAAAGGTCCTGAAGGTCATTCTGATTCAAAAATGCTGAATTTGATTTCTCTGTCTTTACAGGTATGGAAAAATAGTGTCAACCAAGGCCATTCTGGATAAGAACACCAACCAGTGCAAAGGTAAGTCATTAGTTTGTCTGTGTTTTACACCCACCTTGTTTTAGTACGCCAGCTATCACTCTTTCGACCGTGTCTTGTCACGGGAACAGCGATCCAAGCCTTCCCGTAAATTTAGACATCAGCCGAAGAAGACTTGCACTGTAAATCAGTGATTTAGCAAATAGCTGGCTTAACACTGCAGGAAGGCTCCGGGTAAACAACCTGCTCCTGGCGCTGCCCTGCTTCAGAGGATAAGCAGGCAAGCAGCCACTGTCTCAGCCCCTCCCCAACTCCTCTTCGATTTCCTGTTTTATCATATGGAAGACAATCTTTTGGAAAGTGTGTTTCTGTT
The DNA here is from genome assembly GCA_037176925.1 of Amniataba percoides. Classification (NCBI taxonomy): domain Eukaryota; kingdom Metazoa; phylum Chordata; class Actinopteri; order Centrarchiformes; family Terapontidae; genus Amniataba; species Amniataba percoides. Next base: position 14,643,305 of record JBAJHX010000040.1, read on the forward strand.
AAAGGTCCATTAGTGTCTGCACAGTAAATGGTGCGCACACGCCGCGATGATATTAGTGGCTGATTTGAAATTGTTTCTGGAGAACACACGCTACACGCTTTTACATGCTTGAACATACACGTGTACCGGACCAATTAGAGGGCTAACAAACTAGCTGGGATTAGATAAACTTAAATTACTATCATTGTCACACTCACCTTCTTGGGGTCTTTGCTCTATTTTCACCTGTCTCGGATGGCTGTAAATACATTTCACACGCTCTTTTGTTTTTTCTGTATTGCAAGCGGTGGGTAATGATCAAGGCCAGCTTCGTCCTCGGTGAAGAAAGAGGGAGAGTGAGAATGGAGCGATGGAGAGATGAGGAGGGGAAAAAAAAGAAAGATTAGTGTGCTACTTGCCCCGAGGTGCCTGGCAGCACTGTTTAAGAGCTATTGAAGTTCCATCAATACTTTTAATTGCTTTTTGTGGTTTCCCGGGCTCTGAAGTGTGGCCTTTCAAGGTGAAGCTGCCTTCTTAACCCTGCTCCACACCTGAGTTTATCCTGCCAGGCATGCTCTGGGTCAAAATGTGGAGGAAAAGAACCTCTGCCTTTTAGAGGATAGAAAAAGAGGGCTGATTATCTTGACAGGTCCTTTTTTGTGAGTCCTGCGGGCTATTAAAGACAAGACTAGATGCATGTTAGTGGGAAGGATGTATCTCCAGGTCACAGGACACCGCACAAGGTGGAGAGAGAAGAGAAAGACAGAGTCGAGAGAGGTTAGGCAGATAAAAACGGAGGAAGAAAAAAGAAAAACAGAAGAGCCAAACCTCTTTTGATATCTGTGATGAGAAGAAATATACTATCACCAGTTAGCCCTCTCCGTGTCCAGCTGACTTATGCACAGTACAAAAAAATCAGCTCAGCTTAGCACTGTGTTATGTGGGAGACAATGTTTCCCATAAGTCACCCTCCTGGAATGCACTGCTGCTGACGTGCCAAGAAGCAAATATAAGCAGACATATTTTATGAGGGGAAAGGATGGTCCTGCTCTTCACCCAACGAGAGAGAGAGAGAAGGAGGTGGACAAAGAGGAGGGAAGAGTGCGAGAAGAAAGGCTGTGTAACCTTGAAGGGAAAATTACACTTCTTTAGCATTTGAAAAAACAAGATGAGGAGAAGAGAAACTGCGCACGAACATGAGTTTTTTTCTTTTGCAGCTGCAACTCCACATCTCCCTCTTAGATATCTGCTGAAAGGTGAGCAGCTATCAAAGCATGAACCAGCCAAGCAGGTGTATTGAAGCCTGATGGGCTGGCGTGCATCTGCGCTCTGCGGTAACAAAGCGAAGTCGGCACATCGCCCTGATCTAGTCATGCATTGTTTCCAGTCATCTGACCCCCTGACCCTGACACTTGTTTAAATGTCAGAGCGACAGCTTATCACCACGTGCCACCATCACGCAGAGAGCATCCCTCTCCCCCGTCTCCTCTCCTGCTCCACCTCCTCTCCTCCCCCTTGTGTTATTTGTGTTTAGTTCAGCTCAGTGAGCACACTGCCAAAACAACGTGAGAAAAATGGGATAGAGAAGAGGTCAGGACCAGTCATCTTTGCGAGAGAGCACGCATGAGAGAAAGATCGACAATCAGCCGGTGGAAAACAAAGACGGTAACATATCTCATACCCACGTACAAACTTCTCTTCTCTACTTTTATATTTTTCCTCCCCAAAAACTTTTGGTTTAGTTTGACTTAATATATTGTAAAATCTCTTCTCAAACATATTCACACAGTTTAAGTTTAATTATAAAATATTGGTACAGTATATCCTTTATTATGATGATCATATACCTCAGTGGCAGGATATCATTTCTTCTGCCTATAAGTAGATCAAAATTCACAAAAAATGTAATACGAAAAAAAAGAGATGAACCTGAGAGAGATAATGTATATGTATGAGCAAAAACTAATACTTAACTCATTTATATATTGAGTGCTCTAGCACAGCCACCATAGGGCCGTGTTCATACTGACATGTGCACTGCATGAACAAAACACAGTCCTCTCATTAATTTCAGCACGTCCATTGAGCGGTCGCCGGAGGTCACAGAGAAAATAATTTCACAATGCAATTAGACATCTTCGGGCAAGTTTGTTTGCCAATAAAAAATGCACTATTCCTTGTGGATCACAGCGTGAATGCTGCATTACCTGGTGATCATTTCTATAATAACCCCCTGAGAAATCCTCTTCAAACCGCTGATGATAGTATTAGAATTGGACTCAAATGCTGTTGAAAAACTCTCTAGACATCTAGATCCCATAGAGAGTAAAAGTTGTTTGATGACTATATTTAGCATGTGGCCACTTCTAAAAAGGGTCTGAACATTTTTTTTTTTTTTTTGACAAAAGCTGTAGAAAAGCATTCAGGTTCTGTGCATTAACTATAGCTGTATGGCATTAATATGTATGTTGATATACCTTTACATTATGGACACTTATCTACACTACGTACCTATATATTAGACAAAGAATCCATCTGGTCTTTTTCATGTAAATGTTAAGTGCTGATGATTTCCTCTCTATAGCAGAAGCGTTTGATTAGTTTTGTCGATAAAACGCCTGTAAAAAGAATGAAGCTGAGTGCGAGAGAGATGATAGGAAGATGGATCGCCGACGATACGTGAGTTGGAATAGCGAGCGTGGGAGTGGAGGCCGTCTGATGTGGAAAAGCAGAAAAACACTGATGACGCTTTCTGTACTTACAGGTCAGGAGTCAGGGAAATGCGTTTTTTTTTTGTTTTTTTTTTTGTTAACACACAAACATAAACCGGCGCAGGTAAAGGCGCCCACGCACAAACAAGAACCTGTATTGTTCCCGCGGTAACATACATCCATCTATACATCTGCCCTCAGTAGACGAGTACGTGCAAGTGCTGCAAAGCCCCGCTTGAAGTGCCACATCACAAAAACTACACACTAAGACCATGTAATACACCTCTCCCACGCACTCAAACACAAAGGGCACACTCGCACACACACACAAAGACTAATCGTACCCCCGCACGCTCTCCCCATCCATCTGCCTGAGGTGCGTTAGGCTCTTGCAGCAGCAGTGGCCATGCAACAGATCTATCAATCCTCTTCCTAACATCACAGCATGTGTGCCTGCCTGCCTGCCTGCCTGTCTGCCTGTTCTGGCTGCTCTCCTCCACCACCGCACCACGCAGGCCTTTCAATGAGCCTCTCTATCTTCCCAGCGCTGACTCACTCCCTCGCTCCCTACCTTACTCTATGACACACACACATACAGGCTTGCAGGCACATACACGCACACACTCGTACTCTTGCAAGGGTACAAAACAGGAGCATATAAACTGCGCATGCAGATAAACACACACATGCACACATGTTTTGGATGTAGCCCAGTTCAGAGAGAAATGGGAACAGGAAGTTGTGAAAGGGCTTTAGGGTTGTCAAGCGCTGTGGGTAAGAGGAGGCATTCAGCTCTTCATCTCTCTCTGGCTCTCATGCTCCTCCGCACTCTCACACCGCTTCTCCTTCCCTCTTTGTCTCTGTTTTTCTCGCTCGCTCTCGTACTCTGTCTATCTATATATCTGTCTCCGCACTTTTCACATTTACTGTAGAAATACAGCAGAGATTTGGGGTTTGGGGGTCTCATCACAGATGGAGTCGGGGATTGAGGATGGCAGAGGGAGAGAGAAAAGGAATAGACTGCGAGCACCCAAAACCGCTCATTTGCCATCCATGCCCACAAGGGCCTCTTAAAAGGCAGCGGCGGCATTTGAAATAAAGCAGGGCTGACCGAATGGAGACATTTTATTTTTCCTGCCAGAGCCCGGAGGCAGAGGAAATGACCTCAGCCCTTTAAAGGACCTCCGTTTCCTCCTCAACCGCTGGGAGATAAGGCTGCGCCGAGATTCACCGGCCTGACTGGCGCTCTGCCGCGACGGACCACCGCACTGAATTGTGGGAGATAGATGAGATGAGAAGATAGTCTCTTGTGGCTGTGTGTTCGACAGTTTGTTGTTGTTCATTTCTGTGCCCTGTAACTTGCCATCCATTTTGTATGAGGATGCTAAAAACTCACAAGGGCATTACATAAACTCACATCTTGAAAGAATTACTCTCGCCTTTACTCTATTTTGTGGGTGACTTGATGTAAAACATGCCAACTTCCTACTCTGTCCCAACAAATTTACATCACGTTTGAAGTATCCAAGCATTTGATTGTAAAGATTAAAGCAACATGTATGCTTGAATGAATGCCCATCTGAAAACACAATATAATTACAATGAATTTACAACGGGATGTCCTTGTGCACGGCACCTAAAGTGTAGACACGTTGAACTCCATCCCTTCTGAATGCTGAATCAATTTTGCCTAGCTGTGCCGCACATGTAGCCGCCGTATGGTGCAATTTAAAAGACTGTCAGAAGCTTGACCATTACAATCTGAAGCATCCCATGCCCTTACCACAGGATCAGTCTAATGGAGAAATATAGGCAATGTTACATTCTATAAAAACAGATTTATTGCTGCATCAGTGCTTGAGTGGAGTATCGCATGACTCCGAGCATAAGGGTTATTGATGAATGAGGTGACGCTCTCCAAAAAGGCCTGTTTTTCATTGTCATGTGCATGTGTATCTGTGTATTTGGGGTAGGGTGGAGAGGAAGGGGGGTGGTAGAGATGGGGATAGGCAGAGAGTGCTTTTTGCATCCGTTATTGGTTTCTCATTAGAGGGCCGAGATATAAACATTTGTCTATGTTGTACACGGTGCCGGCGCAATTAAGGATTCTCTTTGCCGCCCCCTCTGCCCTTTGAAAGTGAATTATGTGCAGATGAGAATCTCGACTGAAGTGTGGCCAACAACGGACCTTTTCCAAATGCCTCCGTTCCCTCAAAGCCATTCCAGAAAGAGGCGAGATCGGCTGAAGGAGAGAAGGAGAGAGGGAGAGAAAGCGCACACTGCTTCCTGCTTGCATTGCGTATTAATGGCTCTAATTAGCAATAGCTGAGGGATAATCACATTGATTTGGACAGATTCAGCATGCAGGCCCTCATTGGATAACACTCGCAGCCTTTGTTAGCACCCCCTCAATCACATACACACACATACACATAACAATTCCTCCCCTCATTCTTCATTCCAGTAAGGTCCAAGTTGGCTGTTCACAGAGCAAGCATCCGATTGGCCAAGTTTGTCGTAAATAGAAGCAGCCAGGCCATCAGCGCCGCATTCCTTGAGCTCTGACCTTTTGTACCCCCTCCACTTCCTGTGCTGTTTTCGCATGCAGTGTGGTCGTCGTCTGTGTATGCATGCGTATTTTTAATGATTGCACGTGCACCGCAGAGGTCATTGTGAGTTGAAATCCAGGAGCCACAGAATCATGGATCAAAATAGTACAATGCTTCCCAAGAGTTTTTTTTTTTTTTTTCTTGCGCAGATCTATTGCAACGTCCCAGAATTTGTTCATTTCTGAAGTGTCATTGTTGAGACTCTGTCATCTGGAACCAAACAAAGACTGAAAAATATGCAATAAATTTCAACAAACTAAAAACAGACTCTTGGGAATCTCTGTTGCAGATTTTTTTTGTCGCCACAGTGGCTTAGTCATTGGCTCAATCCATTTTACAACACATGCCAAAACTCCCTTCCTTGTCTTGTTTGTTGACAAATGCCTCAGAGGGCACTGGTGGAAGGTGAGGGGGCGTACCCCCAGTCATCTCTTATCCCAGACCTAACCCGTGGATGGCAGGGAAACCACAATGCGAAATATGGCCCTCCACTGACCTGCCAAGGCCCTGGCCTCTTGCACATCCCCTGACTAATGATCATGCCCTTGATTAGTTAAGGAAGGCATAAATCATAACTGCAATGAAGAGGAAGGCTAGCTGGGAGCGGCCAGGCCGTTCCTCATGAATGACTAACAGATGCAAGACAAAGGAAATGGGCTGCATAGTTGTTCAGAGGAATTGGACACTTTGTCTTGTCGGGATTTTAATGTTTGTCTCTACCTGGAGATTTTGCCTATGTTCCAAGGGAGCTTGATCTTCATTGATCCAGCTTTGTTCAAATATTTAGCCCACCGTCTCGTCTCGCTGGTGGTTCTCTCAGGCCTAGTACCTGACGTGATTACATAGCTTATTTCAAAATGCGGCTCAAATGGGGATAACATGGTGGCACACAAAATGGCACCCAGGATTAAAGCAAAAGTTTGTTTTCTCCAGGTATGCTTGGTATGATAGGTGAGCTGGTATTTTAAGACACTCTTCGGGTGAAGTGAAGGAGAGGTATAAACTACGGACTGCACCTGCTCTTTCTGTTGAGATGTGCTTATACTGCTTGTGGCATTTTCACATCAGCGGGTGCCATAATGAGCAGCCATTCAAGGTTGTTTGACATTCTAACCTGAGTACGTGTGAAAGTGTGTGTAACTGTTGGTGCACTTGTATTACCATGAATATACGGTAAGTTAACATGCAAGGTTATGTGTGTAGTGCCACGCGCGTGTGTGTAAGCAGGCTGGCATTTATAACTTTGTGTTTGCCTGCACACTTGTAAGTGCTAGTGCTCAGCCGTGTTAGTGTGTGTGTGCGTGAATATATGTGCTAGGTTTGCGTACATTTGTGTATGTGTGTGTTTGTGCTGTTGGAGTTATCTGTGTGGGGGTTCTGTATAGCCACTCAGTTCTTTGCCACAGGTCTCATTTTAACAACCTCTTGACAAGTAATTAACACCCTTCAGGTCTCAAACCTTTCGAGTGCTCTTCACATGTTGCACCAAATACATTGGGGGTTTTGCTATTAAGCTCGCAAGCTGATGGCGCTATCAGGGAGCTGTATAGTGATGTCTTTTGCAAATCTGAATAAAGACCATGTCTGCACAGTTTATTTATTGTTACTCTAAACGTTCTGCCTTAAATCAGTGAATGGCAGCAATGAGTGGATATTCTCGTGCTGAGGCCTTGCTTCTGAATGCCTCCAGGTCTATGAAGATCATCTCGTATAGGCAGAGTACTCAGAGGTAAAAGCTAGGTTTTCTGAAACTAGACTCCATTTGTCTTGATACCATTTTTTAGCACCTCAGTGCAGATTGCAACAGAACTATAGGCCTCTCTTTTAACAAACCCACATATTTTAAATAGTGTCTCCACTGACATGCTGAATTTAGAGCTGAAAATGTAGTAGAAGCCATATGGTGCTGTGCTATAGCTAATGAGTGTGAATAGATATGAATTAATTAAGGGACATAAAAAAAGAGAGCAGAAAAGGAAGAGTAATGATGAGTCAAATGAAGATGAAAGAAATGCTGAGATAGAGGGAAAATCATTACCGTGAACCCATATGTTTAAATACTTTAATATTTTACCTGTAACAATGTTAATCTGGCATAATATTTCTCATTTCATCCCTCCATCAGTGTTACCAGAAGTCAGTCAAGATGACAATTTCTGCCGTGTGATTTGTCAGTCACAATAAAATTAATTTTCAAAGAATTACAAAAAAAAGGAGAAAATGTTATTTCTACAGTAGCATCAGGGTTGCACGAATGTTAAACAGATGCATCCAATCTTCCTGCAACCATATGCATCAATTCTGTAGGTGCAGCACTGTTGTACAGAACTCATCTATAATATTTACACAGATATTGGATGAGGAATTTGTTTTTTCAACCTCCCGTTCAGTTTGTCTTCAGCACAATGAGCTGCCAGTGGCCCCATTGGCCCTGAGCCCTGGCTCTTTGCCCTCTGCGGATCCCGACTGCAGCTCTCTGACAAGGACACTCCTACACCTGCGAGAGAAGATGACAAGAAATACAATACGGCCAATAGGCTGGCTGCTTTAGCCCAAGACGAATGCCTTAGCTATAAATCCATGTTGCAGGGTTGATAAGTTAATTGCCTGTACTGCTATCTCCCCGCCAGTGTCTAATATAGAAGAATCCCTCTGTGAGAGTTATTTTACAACAAATTGGTATTGTCTCCCAGCGCAAGGCAGGCAGGATGGTGACACTGGACAAGTAAATGAGGGATCTTTATTTTGACTAGTTCTAAGAGCTGCAGTCTGTGGGTGCATGAAAGCGATTTTAAATGGGGTTGTGCTTGTGTGTTTTCAATAATTTTACCTCATCTCCCTGAAGTGTCTTTAGGCCCATGTGTGCTGAAACGCTATGTGGGTCTGGAGCTGTACTTCTGCAAATAAAAACACGGTTGTTGATTTTATAGGATGTCAGATGGAGATGAGGCTGTGGCGTTATGGGGAAGTGTTGCCTTATAACTTGTCACGTCTTGTGTGGCGTTAATGCTCTGACGGCAGCGATGTGGTCAGAAGTCTGTCGCCCCAAAGCTAACATTTTAATACACAACGTTAAAAAAAACAAATATATGCATTGCAGATGTTTCTCTGTGGGATCCTTCGACTGAAAGATAGATTTATCATCCTCCCCTGTTTACGCACGCACACGCAAAAACAAGAGCGTTGGAGGTCACACACAAGCATTTGTACACACCCATTCAGCAAACACACAGGCGCGGAGACGCAAGTTCACGCACACACACACACACAACCACATGGTTTAGTGGAGGGTAGCCGCAAAATTTATCATCAGTCAGCTGCTGGTGGTGCAGGATAAATGGAGGAGGACAGAGGAATGCAGTCCCAGTGAGGATGCTCTCCTCTGGGTTTGGAGTGTGACCAAGGCGGTCTTGACTTGGCCGCAGTTAGTCATGGATGCCACCTCGCTATTTAAAACCCTGTGCTCTCCCTCAGTGTTTGCACAGCTCACCGCAGCCTCCCAAAACCGCCACCCACCCTCACTGCAGGCCAAAAAGGTTGGTCAAACCCCCAAATGGACCAAAGACATTTTTAAATGTACAAGCAATGAAATATTTCAACAGCTCCCTTTCATTCATGTAATTGGGTTGTTTCTGAAAGGACGTGTTGCATAAGCAAAACTATAATTCCTCAATGACTTAACGAGTAGCCGTGTCACTATAACTAACAGTCATTTATGTCATTAAATCATGTTGTTTTAATGTGACTGATCAGTAATCAAAATAATTTACAGTTCCAGTGCCTGAGGTGACTGCTTCAGATTTTGTTTAGTTCAATCAGCAATCCAAAATCCAAATGTATTCAGTTAAAGAAAAATAAATACATTTGCTGGGTCAAGTTTCACAAACATGAGAATTTTCTGCGTTCTTCTGTGTCGTATCATTGCAGACTGCAAGTGTTTGGGATTTGATCAGATTCACATGTGGCGCATAATGTTTAAAATGATTATTGAAAAATGATCAACAAATGAATCGCTACCTGCAGCCCTGAACCGCAAATTAAAAAAGCAGGAACCAGTGAATATTAGTTCCACTGATAAATGGCACACAGTCAACTCAGTCTAAAAAATCTTCATTCAGTCAATTTAATGTTGATCAACAAATATATTAACTGGCTAGTCATTTCTGCACTGCATAAAACAGCATATGCAGTAATCACTCACAAATGTAAGTACAAAAAAGTTGCATTTGTATACACACACATGCAGGTTGAAGGCCAAAACAATGCATATATTGTAGGATGCAACATGCTACACTACGGCTGTACCATGAATCACAAGAATCATATTAGGCATTGTTATGCATATTTGTCCATGGAGTGGCCCATCTATTTCCTCCATTAACCATAATTACTTTTATACATGCAAAGTACGAATTATTAACATACGTGTAACTGCAGTGATTAATCACCCGTGTGCAACAGCAGCTTCAAAACTCCTCTTGATGACTCACAAGGACGTAAACAATTACGCTGTTTGCCCCGTAAACCATTATAATGCTCCATGACTTGTCGTTGATTCATTATTCATACTTAGGGCATTATTATTCCATTGTGTGCGATGCAAAATGGGATCATTAGCGCTGAATATGAGAATGTGAAAAATGGAAATATTGGGGAAAATGGTGGTGGATACAGTGGGTAGGAAACCCCAAACAATCCCGACTATTAGCAGATAAAGAATGGTAATTTCCCCAGAAGTAATTAGGATTAGCATAATTTGACGGTGCATGAATGATGCATGGATGATTGATACGTCGATACACGCACTGTAATGAGTCCCTTATCTCCACTTTCCACTGAAGACTTTTGTGTGGAGCGTAGCCCGAGGTGCCATCTACTGTAGTTGTAGACCTCCGCAGGGGGACTATGTTAGGGAGAACCATCCTCACACACACGCACATACACACACTCATTCGAGCACAGTCACAGGGGCTACAGTAGAGCAGAAGTAGTGGGAGCACAGCACCATCCTGTAGTAACTGATTGAAGATGGTTCTTTTATCTTGACAGGCTCCCTGTTAGTGCCAGACCGGGAAATATGATACGGCAGCTCATGTTCTCTTTATTCCTCACGGAGAGACAGTCTGTGTGTCTGTACATATAGCACATATGTGTGTGTCTGTGCATCACCCTGCCGGTGTGCTTTCATGTATGCACTGTATGTGTGCTCACATACACTCAGCCACCGTGCGTGCACATATTAGCTGCGCACAGCATTATCAGCCACCACGCATGTAGTCAGTCACTTTGAGCTGCTTTTAAATGACAGCTATCGATTGGATGTTTGTGTTGTTGCAGAGGCTTCAAAGCGGCACCTTGCCCTCTGCATCCCACTTGAGAAAGTAACTCTAGAGTACCCGCATTGAATACAGCAGCAGCACAGCATGTTCTTAGCCCGAGAAACACATTCTTCAAGCCGTATCTGTGTGCGTGTATGTGTGTATGCACGCGTGTGTATGTGTTGATTAAGTGTGTGAGATGTGATGTCCTAAAGTGAGTGTAACGTTTCTTGACCCTGCTGCTTCTTCACAAACTAATTGACTCTTTTCTTCTGCTCAGGGACTAACCTAGGACTGGTGTAACACAGTAAATGCATCCACAAACAAACACACACACACATACAAAGACACACAGGGTGGTAATTCCACACACACTTTATAAAGAATTCAAACCTCGTCTTGAAGAGTCAGTTCACTGAAATTTTGAGGAAGGCTTCTCTCTTTTCGCCCTGTGACAGGACATAATTTATAGATTTCAAAACCTGAAATTAAAATTACTCTTGAAAATCAACAGATTGCATTGTACATGTTTGTGCTTAGAAATAAGTATATATTTCTTATGTGTACTTATTTGTGTACCTATTTGTTCAGAATTAAAATTTAATTATGTAGATTTTTTTCCATAAGAGGGGAGGTAAATGTTAGATTATAGGGCTATGAAGTACTATTCATATTAGCTGTAGAAGAATTATAGTTAATATTTCCTTACATAATTGGGCAGGGAAGCAAACCCATTCCTGACTCTAAATATTTCATAATAATCTAAATATATCTAAATATAACAGATTTACTCTTCAAGAGGATGAGCAGGAAGAATGACTCACTGAACTTCAATGCTCCGGTAATGAAACCGGTTGTTGTAAGTGTTGAAGCGTGGGGAGGATCATGCATATACACACATAAGGTATGCAAAGACCCCTTTCAGTAACCTCCACCGCCATCCTGCCCGATAAAAGCACAACTGAAGACTTAAGATGTCTCGATTTCTCTCAATTATTATTCTCTTTTCCAACAAAACAAGCCTTAAACAGTTCTACCCTGTGGCTACAGATCAAACACTCCACATTACAGAATCATTATGCATATATCATCTACAATAACTGCGCAGGGCCAGCTATCTATTACTGGAGGCAGCTAGCTGACTGTCAATTCAGTATTCTTCAGAGCTTGCATCTGACCCCAAATAACCCCCTCCCTCACTCTGCCTTTCTTTTGTACACACTCTTTCTCTTGCTCTCTTTCGCTCCGCCTTCCTCTCACTTCTTCCTCCTTTCAGAGTCATCTGAATATAGGTCAGCATTCTCTAAAATCCTCATCCTACTGAAAGTTTGATAAGTGCACTCCAGGTGGTAGTAGGGTGAATATTATATTTGTAATAGGAGGTCCCAAGCATCCACCACAGTGTTGTGATTATTGAAGAGAATAAGCAAGTGCCCAGAGAGCCTTGGTTATCTTAATTTTCTAATATATTCCTACATAATAAGATGGTTCAATATATTTTTTCACTGTGTTTAAAGGGCTGGTCCACCCAAATTACAAAAAGCATCTATCTAGATCTGCAGGTAGCTTTGTTCTTCTTGATCACTTTTTAAGAGATCATCCCAATGCCATCATCCCAGAGCATCTGAGGTGAATGAGATTTTATTTGTGGTGTGCACAGCATTAAAAATAAAAACATTTAAAAAAGAGTATATTGCTTGTCCATGTCACTGTGAATTGATGAAAACACAGATGTGTGGCAGATTAAAGGGGAAACCATGAAGATAAAATGTGTGTAGTCCCATGAAAACTGTTCACAGCGTGGTCTGTGGATTATCCACAGTTACCAGGAGACTGTCACAAAAAGAAAAAAAAAACACATTGCTGTCAGGTTCAGCGCGGCAAAAATTCAATTCACCTCCTTTGTGTTTGGGAGGAGGCAGATATCAAAAATACAAACTATCTGCAAGGCTAAATACATCTGAAGACAAGAGAGAAAGTATGTTTGTCTGCAATTTGCTTAAACAGACTGTTTAAATTGAAATTCATTTTTAGAGGCTGCTCTTACGCCAAGTCAAGCTTTTCTCTCTTTAAATACTGATTCAGTTGAGCAAATTTAGAGGTTCACTAATGCAACAAAATTGCTGGAAACTGTCTGCTTGCTGCCTCTTTAAAAAAATAATTGTTTATAGCGTTTGCTTTTTAAGACTCAAACAGTTTCCTGAATTTGAATCTGGGCCTTTCACTCCAGCTCTTCATATTTCCACAATTAAAGACCCCCCCCTCCCCCAGCCCCACTCTAACAGCTGGCCATTAATCAGTCCTCGCACTCGATTCCTCTTCCGCCACAGGTTATGATTTTCACATTACTCCACACTCCTTCACCGCCATCCGACAGGAAAATGACCCAAACCCCCACCGCCGCCGCCGCCACCACACATAGGCACACACACCTCTCTGAAAAGTGAGATGTCGCTATCAGGCAAACCGCACAGGGGCCACGAATGGTGAGAAACTAAGGCTGTGTGTTTGCACGTATCTGTGCGCTCATATGTGCCGGTGTGTGACCGTTTTTAACGTGATGGGGTAACTACAGCCCCCCCCACCTCACACCCATTATCCTTTTCTAATTACACTTTCCTTCTGAAACAGTGGATCAGAGGGCACCATTGACTGCTTTTAATCTGCCACCAAATTTTAATTAACACAGACGTGACCCCCGTCTCCGATACATCCCGGAGAACGTCGGGATCACAATAACTCATAAATCACAGCCGCAGATTTCATTCCCCACCGCTTTCCTCTGGTGATGAATTTCCAGATGGGGGCCAGTGGCTGTTAATGTCAGGAAAAATATGAGAGAGAAAGACACACACACACACACACACACAGAGTGTGTTAGAGACAGAGAGGGACAGAGGCAGAACATAAGAAGATGAACAGAAAAGCTCAGTTTTGTGAGAAATATAATTGAGCGTTTATGTGAACGTAAAAGAGACAGAGTTTGAGAAAGAGAGGGAGAAATGGCAGCATCTCTGGTATGCTGTCAACCTTTGAGAGATTTGTTACCGGGGAGAGGATTATGGAGGCTGTGAAATGGGGTTGTGCTAATATGCCGGGTGTTGAGGAACACGATGTGGGCCAGCCAACTTCACAGTCTCTGGAAATCAAAAGGCTGAACAAGTGAAAGCTGAAAATGACTCGGTGATGTTCAGAAGAATTAACTGACAAAGTCGCTCTGTGTGTGTGAGTGCGCACATGTGTGTGTTATTTCTTTAATCACGGACTCTTAATCATGGACTTTTCATAAATTACCATCGCATGAATTATTCTGCTTAGTGAAATTAATGCATCTGAGCCGTCATTTAACTACAAAAAAGAATTTCTCTTCAGCAGAATTGCAACAGCGATGGTCTGCACTCTTGATCTGCACGCTGCTTGGAGCTTGTGTGTGTGTCTGTGTGCCTTTGCGTATGTGTACTTGTGTCAGTGAATGCGTGTGTGTGGAGGTGGAGGTGGGCAGGGTGCCGGGTTTGTTATTACTAAATCGCTCATCCATGGTACTAATTAAGATGCATAACATCCCCCTATGAACGTCAGTGTCGCTAATTATCAAACAATGTAGTGCTCACCAGATATGAGAACTGGCAGCCTCTGTAGTCATGTTACCAACCTATTACTGCTACAATTACCAAGTGCCTGTCAGTCTCCTTGTTAGTCATCTGCCTTCATTTTTTCTTTACTAATGCCTGTCTTTTTTTCTTTTTCCTCTCTCCCCCTCTCTCGCGCTCTTCTTTTCTCTCTCCAGGCTATGGCTTTGTGGATTTTGACAGCCCAGCTGCAGCACAGAAGGCCGTGTCGTCTCTCAAAGCCACCGGGGTGCAGGCCCAAATGGCCAAGGTAAGGAGTGTTTAAAAACAACTTACTCCTCTTGCATTATCATTAGCACGTTGTTGCGCCTTCAGCTCCCTGCAGGGATTTAACATCATACACTTCACACACTTAATAGATGTTGATGGATGTGAAAGCTCCCACATACAAACTGGTTTTGTCCATAAACACGGTTTTATAGAAAGTAATTTTCCACAGAGCTTTTGTGTTTAATGACAAACGTCTTCTATGTAATATAAGAAGACTCTTAAATGTGGGCTTGTAACTGCATTTGTGTATCGTTATATGACAAGTCGGGAGGCGACTGTGGTGCATGCAGGTCTGTTTAATCTCACCGACACTCTGTGACAGAGCGAAGCCGAGGTCTCACGCAGTCCGGTATCAGGTCTTTGCTGGTACACGTTCGAGCCCCTTGTTTCAAGTGGTGACGTGTGAGGGCATGTGTGTGCGTTTCGTTAATTTACAGCAAACTAACTAGGTTGCCTGCGTGTGAGCTGGCTGTGCTGTAATTGAAGTCTGACCAGCCGTCTGTCCTGCGTTGTGCAGTATTACTAGCTTGCTAAAGTGGAAGCAGATGAGACGAGCTGTTTCAGCAGTACAAAGAGGGCCCCAGTGAGTTGCACAATGGAGCCAGGTTGACAGACATAGACACACACGCAGAAGTCTGGTTTAGAAAAGAAAAAAAACCACTGGTGGGATATGTACTTTTTCATCATTTAACCCTGAAACTGTGTATTGCATATTAAAATTGCAACTTAATGCTAATTATTTCATATCTGTCAACCCGTCCCTTAGCTATACCCCACAAGAACTGCTGTGCCAGATCAAGAACATCACTGAAATTGCCAAGCGTATGTCCAGGCTAACAGTGATCATGCTGTCCTTTTCTCAATTTTTCTTCTCTGAATTTTTCATTTCTTTGCTGACTGTACAAAGAAACATCACAGACTCAAGCACAGCAGGGCCCTCACCCCAGACAGCTATGATAGAAGAGCCAGCATGGCTGGAGAAAAAAAGGCTATTTTTGTACTGGCTGAAGATTTGCTGGTGTCAGAATATCTAAATAGGTGAACAAAATGTCAGTAGCATTAAAGCAATGAATATGGTGATTACTGTGAGGGGACACTATGAGTGATTTTCTGAGATGAGATGGTCCGCATTTGATCTGATCCAGAAATCCCCCCCTTGAAGCCAAAGAAGCCCTGATGAGATGGAGAATGGCGATGGCGCCAGTGAAGATGACAGAATTGATGATAACGATGAAGGTGGCAATTATTTTGATCAAATGGGATGAGATCTGACAGGAGGAGATGATATTCCGTGCGGTGCTCAGGTGTGCCATTTCTCAAATGCACCATTTGGCCGTTTCCACTCCCCACCAGTGTCCTTCTTCCAATATTTATAAGAGGACAGGCTCTCAGAATACAGATAAGAAGTCGTGCTCTTTGCCCATCTCATTTTAAGACCACACTTTGCATCGCTCCCCTTTTCTCAGTCAATATTTTCATGAGAGAGGTCTTGTGTCCCGGAACAAAAGAGCTGACCTTTTTCAGAATGTTTGTTTGCGCGAGTGTGTGTGTGTGTGAGAGAGCACGTTCACAAAATCATTTTGTTTTAGCATTTGTATATAATAGTTTGTATCTGAATGTCCCCTTGTTCTGTTCACACAAATGGAAAGGCCAGCATTCTGTGCTGCAGCTCCGTGCTTTTATCACACTTGTGAGAGACATTAAGGAGTGGTTTGCTTTTATAGACTCCTTCTGCATCCCTCTAATGTCTCTTTACCAGGTATCACTACCATCGCTCTTTCGGCTCTTCCTCCTCTACCTCGCCTCTTCTTCGTTCCCCCTAACCCCCCGTTTCTTTTGCTTAATGCTGTTTTCTCTTGCCATCTTTTTTCCTCCTCTTTACACACACACTCACACATTCATAAACACATTTGTATTCACATCCACCATGTGTTCCCCTGCCAAACATCCAATGAGTGCAATTTATTCCCATCAATAATTAACAGCAGGCTGTCTTTGTGTCTGCCTACCTGCCAAGGTGTCTCTGACACCCTCCGCTCTGTCATGGCGGAGCCGCATTCCCCGGGCGAGGCTGGAGTGAATACCCAGGTGCGCACTGAGGAAGGTGTAAATCACAAAGACGATTGGTAACGCCACAGACGACTTCCACAATAAGCGCATTCAGCCTCATTCTCTCACTCCCTCTGCTCCATTTTGTCACATATATCTCTCCACAACAAAGTAATAAACGGATAGCAAGTCAGAGCCAGAGGCTTTGAGCTCATTAAATAAAACCGTCACAGTAATCAAGTTGTGCCTTTTTTCCTGCCTTGACGCCATTAAAACGCTTTTATTAAGGTGCCTTATTTTAAACACAGCTGCAAAGGAGGCAAGAAGAGAGAAACAGAGGGAAAAAGGAAGCGTCACTTGATTTCCTCTTCTTCCCCCAGTGTAACAGCCCGCTGTCTCTCTCCTCTTACTCCCCTTGGAATTTGAAATACCAAGGCAGCAGAGATGAAACATTGCCTTCCTTTTGTCTTGCCCTCCCCTGGGGATGGTGACAGCAAGAGGGAGGAGAGGAGCCATAATTAAGACACCTAAAGGACACTTCCCCCCTGCGCCTCCCTTCCTGTCACTCACCTCTACACAAGTCACAGATAAGAGCACTTAGCATAGGTGTGGAGTGTGTGTAACTGTGTGAGTCCAAGTTTGTGTGTGAACTTGACTGTGTGTGTGTGCGCCTGTGCAGGTGTTTACACACTTACATGCATGCTTATAATGCACAGAACATTTAATTATTTTTGTGCACACTTCACACATACAATCAAAAACACATTTGTTTGTCAGGCTGGCTGTTTCTCCCTCTTTGAGACATGGCTGTGCTAAGCTAAGCTAATTACCCCTCAGCTCTAGCTCCCTACTCTGAGCAACATGAGAGTAGTGTTGAAACAAACGTATTTACCCAAATGTCAAATTGAACTTTTGAAATGATGGTTCCATATTAGCGGCTATTTGGTCATGTGTATGGGAGGATAATCAAGACATGAAAGTGCAAAGCACACTTTACTTTGACAAGCATTGTCTGCAACATGCACAGATTCACCATCATTGAAATGTTAAATCGCATTAAATTAATGAATGAGATGAGGTTAAATAGCAAAACAGTTAAAGTACTGTGTTGTTAAAACTATCTATATAACAATAATCCATGTTTTAATAAAAACAAAAAATAAGAGAATATTTGAATAATCAGTTATGAGATAAATTATTTGTCCCAACTCTTATGTGTCCTTAAGTGTGTGTGTGTGAGAGAGAGAGAAAGAGAGAGAGAGAGAGAGAGAGAGAGAGAGGGAGAGAGATATTGAGGCACGTATTTGCCTCCTCACACCGTGGACTCTATTCTCTATGTCACTTTGTTCAGGTAGCTTTCCGAGCTGAGAAAACTGACATGTCGAGCAGACAGAATGATAACAGGTAAACGGCGCGTCTAGCTCTGCAGATGCAAACCTGTCAACCAGCCGCTGGCCTCACTCTCCACAGGCTGCCATTTTCCCCTTGAGCCAATCAGACTGAATTATGGGAAGGGCACCCTCGATTGTGGTGTCTGTGTCAGAGAGGTAATTCCGCCTGACAGCTGCTTGCTTTCAGACAACAGCCAGTCTTTATGGAAATCATCCTTCCCTATTCTCGCTGCAGTCGGCTTTGGCTGATAACAGCCCGAATGAAAACAAAGCTGTCCTTTTCTACTTTCTTTTCTTTTTTTAACTCTCCCCTTTTTTCTGCTCAGTATGGACAGCCAGAAATTAGCACTAACATCATATGGAACCTGACAATGCAGCCCAAGCTTTGAAGTTATACATAATTTGGGCCAATATAAACTTAAAGCTGACATTTGCTTTCTTTGGATCTGACCTGAAATTCTACGATGCTCACAAAGATGCCTGTGTTATTTCAATTTGTTTTATCCTTCAAAGATAAAATTCCTTACTGGTTTCTATTTTTGAATCCTGGTATGTCAAATACTGTTTTCTTCCACTGCATTTATTTATTTATATATTTATTTTTTGTGTCACACTCCTGCTTACTTGAAAATATTACACAATGAACTGAGCTTATTGTCACTTAGGTGTCAAACAAAGCAGAAGATTTGTTTTCCCGAGAGTTTTGGCTACATGGTTTAAGCAGTGGGGATGAAGCTTGTGGTGCCTCCCTGGTTTTATAAGGTTCACCCGAGCTACAGGCAGACAGAAAGGCGCTGCTTGCCCTTCACTTCACATTACAGTGGGGAAATTATGCTAAAAGCGTCATTAAAGTGCCTCCATGAAGTGAATCCCAAATGTTTATGATAACACAGTGCTCGCACCGGCCCATCAACCAGTAGTCACCAAACGGATTCTTCAGATGGTTTAACGGTGCGAAGCGAACCGGAGTCTTCGGTTCCTCTTTCTCCCTCTCCCCCTCTCTCTCTCTCCCTCGCTCATTTATTCTCGTTCCCTTTCCCTCGCTCCGTCTCTTCTGCTGTCTTTTTCCTTTCTCTCTCCTGAGGAAGATTTCCTGTCAATATCACATTTATATTCATGTGAAAAGCACGGATCCTCCCTCTGGGTGGTCTGCAGTCAGTCAGCAGTCTTCTTATTATCCTTTAAAGGTGACTCCTCTGACGTCTTAGCTCCGTTGACACCCAGGACCCCACGGTTCGGCTCAACACAGGGTGACCTCTGGGCGATAATCAAAGGGATGGCTGACAGTGCTGTTACAGTTGGTTGCTGACAACAGCCAGCCCGGCGAAGCCTGCCTTCCCGCAAGCATGGGTTAAATCTGGGTAGGATGTCGAGGGGAAACACAGCGTATTGTGACTACGGCGGGATAATTGGACAGACTTTGGGGATACGGGTGCTCACTCAGCAGCGTCGCTCACCTCTCCGTTCGATGTGCGCCACCTTGAACATGACGCCATTTCCCCCCTGACATCCGCCGCAGTGTTTGTTCGCAAAGCATATGGTGTCAGAACAGTGTGGTGATCAGCACTTTCCCCCTGAAGCCGCCATCGACAAGGGCATCCTTATGATTATAGTCACTCACCAGCAGCTCGTTTCCTTCCATATTTTCTGTCTACACCGCTCCGCATTTGAATTTAGCGTGCAGGTATCCGAATGATGCCAGTCAGCATGTACATATTTTATGTCTATACTCCCCTCCTTTGTTTTCATCTATAGTTTTATCCTTTGGCAAGCACTTGTAGCTTTAATATGATCTGCCAAGGTGACGGTGTAGCTTTCAGAGACTGTGTAGCACAAAGCTAATCGTACTTTCCTTCCACATAGCTATATGTCTCTTTCCTTTCAGCTCCTTATCTCCCTGAATGAGATGCACCAAGGCTTAATGTTGATTCCCTCTGCCCTTGACATGTGAGTTTATCTAGAGTTGAAAAGAACTGAGATGGCGTAGGTTTTGTGTGCAGTGTTCTTTTCAATTAATGAGTAAATACGTTCCCCAGTTTTAACAGGTTTATGGGCTTTTGCTCTCCATGATGTCTCAGTGTTTTGTCAACAGGCCTAACATGATACTTTTTTGCTTTTTCTACAATACACAGTTACATTAAGGGGGATACGGAAAATGTTGATACCTGTGGAAATATCTGCAGTGCAGTGAGATAATCTGACTCATTACAAAAATATGCAATATGCAACTTGCCAACGTGTCATTCTTTGGAGTGTCGTTAGCTGCGGCGGGGCTCGGCACACACATCCCCTCCCTGCTCCTCCCGCAGAAGTGATAGTTTTGAAGGGCAAAGCCAGTGAGAGTGAGACGGACCATCTGACGAGCACTGGTTCCCAAGCACCTCCGTTGGCTGCCACTGTCTCTGCCGTCTAATTACGCTTCAATCATCCGCGGGAGCGCTGCGTGCGGTAAATTATTTCGCCGAGCAGTGCGGGGACGTGCCGAGCTACGAGCGTGAGAGGGAGTGAGAAACTGAGACACAGAGACTAAGTAGAAATCAGTGAGAGCTGGACTGAAAGAGATGAACCCCCCCAAAAAAAAGGTAGAAAAGAGTGTAAGAAAAATGGATTTGAGAGGGAGACAAAAAGTGGGAGACGCTGAGGAAAGAGAGAGGGTTGGGAGGCGTGAGTGAGAGGCCTGCCAGCCATAACGTCGCCACAGACAGCCTGTACAGCAGGAGGCAGGCCAGCACTAATGAACAAAGTTACAAACTTATCACTTATCAGGAGACAGAGGGAGGTGAGAAAGAGAACGATGGAGGGACGGGGGAGGAAAGAGATAACTGGCAATATCCAGCATCAGCGTAACTAATCCTGCTGTAGATGCAGACTGGTATGACTGCTGCTGTGTGAAACTTAGCATATATAGAGAGGAATCATTTTGGTATTATTACAGATTCAGAATCACAGTCTGTCATTTGGATGTTGTTGGTTGTTTTTATTGGTTTCCACTGTAGCTGGGAAAAAGTATCTAATTAAAGTACAATTTGGAGTGGTCGTATTTATGTACAGTATGTGTGAATAGCCTTTATTGTGTTCCCAAATTACTCAAAAATGACCTTGTGTCCAAATTGTAGGCTCGACAAAGAATGGCCTACGTTCTCACTATGCTCAATGCTGCCATGCTTGCTTTGAAGCAAACATAAATATGGCTTTTTCAGGCTTGGTAATGGCCACAGTGTGCAGTTATTAGAATCTCTTTGATGTGGCAACTGTGCCAACCTGCTCGCTGTCTCTGTGAATTGATCTGGCTCAATTAGCAGGCCCGCAGAGACGACGTTCAAAGGACCGGGCTTCCACACTCAACATTGACACACATAGACCAGGTGAAACGCTTTGCATTCAATTACTCAGCTGGCCCTGAGAAGACAACCTGTGAATAGATGTGAGTGTTGGAAAATCAATGGCGCAGCCTCAGCTCTAAGGGAAGCTTTCACCAAGAATGTTTGGTGTATTTTTTAACCAGTACAGGTTCATTTCCAGCCACGGGCTTATTGGGATTTTAAATGAAGAGCTATCTCACCATGATATAAGTGTTTTTCACTCTGGCCATCTACTAAATGTGTTATGTTGCTTGTGTGTTTGTGTCCTTTTTGTGTTAAACGACATGTGCTCTGTACACACTGAGCCCTTTCCTCCACCCTTCTCCTCTCCCTCTGATACAGCTGACCCATTTCAATTTGTCTTCATCAGTCATACCAATTAACTCAGGGATTAGATTCCTCAGTGCCAGCCACCCACAGTCTTCTCTGTATCCAACCATCTCTCCGTCTATCCCTCCACCCATACCTAGCTTTGCTACAGAGTGCTGTCTCTGCACAACAACCTGCCGGGTTTCTGAGTGTTCACGTGTGGCAGACTGTCGATAAAGAGTGAGCACTGAGCACTTTTCTTTCTTTGCATTTCATGTGTCAGAAATACTACTACAAGGCTACTTACCTGCTATCCACTGAAGAACTGTAATTTTACCTTGAGCGATACTTACAAAGCTTGTTTTTTTGTCAGTTTCTTTCTGCTGCTTACATCTGGTCTCAGAAGTAAAATAAATAAAAACTCCCTTTTCCACCTTATTACTTAAAAAAAATATCAAGCCTGGTGCATCTCTGAGTAACTGGAAAGCACTGGGGTTACAGCTAGTTTCAGAGAGGCTCCAAATAACAAATGCAAGGCAGTGACACAACAGCACTGCATTAGATTATGAGCAAAGATATAGTACATTGGGTATCACAAAGCTTGCGCTCCACTCTGCATTTGCATTGATTGAGTTAGAGTGAATACATGCATGAATGCAGCAGTAATGAATATTTTGACTCGTTTCTCTGCAACACAGAGATGACAATCAATATGCTTTTTCATGGTTTTGTATGATTTTCATGATCCACTGTGCAACACATATCAACACTTGCTATGCAATGCTTTTTTTCTTTTTTATTCACTCGAGTATTCATTTTACTGATGTAAAAATGCAAGATTGGAAGTATTCGGGGATATATTGGCAGATTTCTTGGAGGTATACTGATTTGACAAGTGGCAAGGTGCAGACCCTGCAAAATCAATTGGTTTAGTGACATTTGTATGATCTAACAGTGTCCAAAAGTAGCAAACAGTAACAAGAGGCTTCTTCTGGACACAAAACCTGAATCTATGATATCAAAGACTCGTGCTCTGTGCATGATCTCCGGGACTAGAGATTTGAGGGTTCAAGACATCAAAAATCTTTGAAAAAGGCCTTTAAGAGGACAGAGCAAACTCAAAAATGACAAACGAACAAAGATGCCAAGCACTGTCAAATGCCTACAAAGAATACGATGTAATTCACTGAGACAAGAACAGAAGCTCTCTCATGTACTGAGAATTATTTACTTTTTCATTTTTAGCAAGATAAGATCACATACAGGCATAAGGCAGACCCTCCCTGTATTAGTGTTGCTTGTAAATCAAGTGTCAAGGCTGCATGCTATTGTGAAAATTGCATTTTTAGAAACAATCTGTATTTTCATAATACAGAGCCGTGTGTGATATCACACGGATTTCACTATTTGCGCTCATGCACAGATTGACTACACAAAAACACAGGGCCTTTAATTCACCGGAAAATGTCTTTCAGATCAATGTAACCCTTCCGCTGCAGTGGCATAAGTCACCATGCCAACTTTAAGCCACTGCTTACATCCACTTGCACGCCTGTGTGAGTTCACATTCCCATCGAGAGTCACTCTACATAGATCATATTTAATGGCAGTTCTGGGTGCCGCAGCACAGTCAGATCAGTGCCTGTATGAGCCCTAACACTTAGGGTTTTGCCAGACATAGCTGCACTACTTCAACCGATTTGTGAAGCAGGAGGGGCCACAAGTACCGGAAGTATTTTTTTCCCCATTCTGTATACCCATTTGATTTTTTTTTTCAACTATATCCTCAATGTTTGCTGAGCTTAGTAACATGGGACTCTGCAATTACTTCTATTGCTGAGCACCGTGCAGGTGTATCAATAATAAATATGCTTCCTTGCAATAAAAACGAGGTGATCATCACCATTTCCAGCCACAGATAGTTGCCCTTTTATTCACTTGATAGCCTCTTTTCAGATAAATGCACACCATTTGAGATGTCTGTTCCTTTTGTTTTAGCTGGCTTTCCTCATATCATTAACTACAGCTTTCCTCATTACATCTCCTTTCCCTCTATCCTTACCTTCCTCTCTGTATTGCGCTGTAACCTCCTCTTTAACGTATTCTACGGGCATGCCGTGTTAAATTACACTGACTGTTTCCATTTCCACTGGCTTCAATCATATGTGAGAGGTCTGCGGGAAGAGGGAGCAGCGATTCCAGGCAGAGCGGAGCAGGATAGATCAGGGCTGGGACTCTGTCCTGCTGAGGGTTGATGAACCAGCTCTCTGACACCAACACAGTCCCTCATTCTGCCTAATGAGGAAGAGAAAAGCCAGACTAACGCATCCCTTTTCATCCTTTTCATCTCACTGACACTGCTCACACTAGTCTCCGTGTGTGAGTGTGTGGACACGGCCGCACCAGAGATAGACAACACCAGGAAGAGACGGAAAGAGACGATAAAGTTCCACATCATCAAAATATCTTGACGTTCTTTTAGGTACTATGTGTATTATGTAGGTTTTCATCCACCACACATCTTTAATTCCAAGTCAAATGGATAACAAGAGGAAAAAGGTGTTCCTTGAGTGATCTCTGTCTTGTCTCGGGGGTCTAAAAAGTCAAGGTCAGTGTAGTTTATCTAAGCCAGAAGGGGCCCTCACCCTTAAGACACTGTGGCTGTTGCTTTGCAGCGGAGGAGAGGAAATGGATGCGGAAGAGAGAGGAAAGAAAAAGAGTGGAGCTCGAAGAAGGATGGCTCGGAGGATCTTTTACTTGCGCAGCTTTTTTTCCCTCCAGGGTCTGGATGGAGTAAGAGACGGTCAGCAGTTCAGAGGGAGAAATTGAGCAGAGACAGGTAGATGTATGGCACACAGGTGTCTCAGCCCCCTCCGAGGTGATTCCACATCATTGCCTCTCCTCCAAAGTGTTTTAACATCAAAAACCAAGCACAGCCACGACCAGCACATTATGAAAACCCACTCCACGGTTTCAAGTGTGTCCCTAGCAGGCGGCGGAAAACTCGCGCTAACTACTTTGCAGTCTCTCCGGCTTCCTAGTTTTTCTTACTTAAGTTGCCACCGTTGCATTGCGCAGCACAGTTTCAGCACAGACAAGCAGCTTATTTGCAGACGCCGCCTTTAGAAAGAGTCTGTAATGCGAAGTTTGGTTTTTCCGCACATTTATTTATATCAACTCTTATCTAGAAGTCGCTAAGTTCTCCGCTGCCCCTTTTGTCTCTGCACAGTGTCAATATTTTGTCTGCATGCGTTGTAATGTCTGTTGTGCGACTGCATGCTGGCTTGTTGTGCTGTCTCTCTCTCTCTCTTTTTTTTCCAGTGGCCCTGTTATCTCCATTTGTCTTTGTTATGTCTGTCGCTGTTTCTCATTCCTCCACTCCACCCTTAAAAGCTGTTATTCCATCTCCTTCACTTACTGTATGTTTGATGTTTGGCCCGAGCGCCGGATCGTGATGCTTTGCTGGTGATATTACAGCATTGTTTTCAGCGTTATCTCGGTATTCTTAATGCCATCTTAGTGTTGCTGCGGTGTTGTGTGAGGGTTATCTTGCTGCCATCTCTGGTTTTATCTTTGCATTATCTTTTGGATTATCTCAGCGCTGTTGTCCCCTATGTTATCGTATGCCACGATCAAGGTGGTGACCTTTCTCTCTGACAGCATCTTAAAATGCTTCCAGGGATGTCTTGGTGGTTCCTTTTAGGTTTTTCAGGCGGTCACGGATAATTATTGTGAATCAAAGCTTTTGGATTTTATCTTCACTTTTTTTTTTTTTCCGATTCGTGATGTCAAAATACTCGATTTTCTAAGTTTGTTTTACTTGCATGCTGTTTAGCCTGTGTGTATGCTTCACAGCTGCCTCTGTAAATGTGTACATTTTCATATGCGTCAAACACATTTAGCTCTAAGGGATGTCTTTGTTTCTGCCAGGGACTGTGATTTGTCTGCTTCATTTGCGTATGCCTGTGTTTACACGGCTGCTAGTCTCTGTTGTTGCATTCGATTCAAGAGTGTGGCGTGATTCATAGCAGATGGCTGCCTCCTTCCAGACGAGTGTGATAGCTGAAGAAAGTTAAAACTGAGTGGGAGACAAGATGGGAAAGGCAGGAAAAACCAGGGACGTGATTACCATCAAACCTTCCGCTCGGTGGAGAGAGCATCCATCCGCATCCTTCTCTCTGCTTGGTATGTCACATAGATACAAAATGTCTCCCGGGCTAATTTGTAGAGCTGTACAGACTCGTCACAGATTCATTTTGAAGTTAGCAGTCAAACTGAATTTTGCCTCCATATAGTAAAATAAAACCGGAGACACTGTTAAATATGTACTTCAGGCTGTTTGCACATCAGTTGATCTGCTAATGCCTCTTTTCCTTCCCCTTTGCTCGTCATGCGCAGTATCTATTTGACTGTGAAGTTTACATCTTTCTCTGGTGTTTTATACAGTGCCTTTACTGGATATCTAAACAAGAGACCCTTTGGCCTCTTTGGCCTCGCGTCCTCCTGAGAACAAAACAGAGATTTGTGTGCCATATGTTTTCATCGCAGCGTTATGGGCCGCGCTGTAGCAACCGTTGAACCACAGCACAGAGTCGGCACTCTCTTATTAATAGGGTACGTACACCTCATAACTGTCAGAAAAAGGAAGAGGCCGCTTTGACAAGCTAGCTGGTGGGGAGGCACTGCCATCTTGAATAATGATCAGTCTCACTGAGGCCCCTCTGAGAGATTAAGTTAACATATAGTGATGCTTTTGTTCGCTGCATCACATCACTCCTTATCTGGACTGACGGCACCTTGATTCAAACCAACTGTGTTCAGAAGCGGCCCAAACTCAAGAGGAAATATAGGTTTAGGGGGTACTTTTTGTTTATCTTACAGAGCAAGAGAGGTACATTCCTTGAAATTTTGTGAATAGTTTTTCCAGGAAACATGAGTATTTGTAATGAGGTTGGGTAACGTAATATTGTCGGTAAAAGTAATTTTCCTGGACAACTCATTTCATGTGAAGTAAATTTATTTATAAAAAGAGAGGCGTAAAAATTGAAATATCACAGCATACATATGTGCATGGCGTGGCACATTATATTTCTGGTATTATGGCCCCCAACTATGACTGTTTTACAGTTTACACCTTTGCTCTGATTTCTGCACCTGTTGATTGTACTGTTTCTATCTGTGTACCTTCTGTTAGGTGTTACATGAATTCACATTTTCACATTTGCAGAATGATTGGGAACTCTGAATAAAAATGTAAATTACCTGCTACCATCTGTAATGGTGTTAATCCCCATGTGGTCTTACATACCATGCAATCGCACATAATTATTGGATCTGTGAGCTAATGATTGTCTTTTGTCATTTTTATTAGATTGCTATTGTATTGTTTTTCCAGAGAGGCCAATAAAAACCCATAATAAGTATGTATCCCTTCTGCTGACTGTCCCATATTTACAGTGAAAAAAAATTCAACTCTGGCATTACCGGTCAACGTTGTTGGGACTATGCTTTAATATCTACCTGGTCATTTTTATACCACATAGTGAGTATTCCTAATGAGAGAATTAGATGTTTTCTGTTTCATGGTGTAAGATCTGAATTACAGAAAGATGACTTATTTCTCCTTGGTAAGTCAGTTTTGTGATCCCCGTGGAAGCAGTGACACGCTGCCTCAAAAGCGGACAGGCAGACTCGTTGTTGTTGCCTCAAGTGAGCGGGAAACAGGGGGAGAAGAAGAAGAGAAGAGGGGGAGAGACAGGGAAGATGGGATCTGAAGAACCAGGGGAAGTAGAGATGTGACTCCAATCAAATTATTGGCCAATCAAGTCATAACGTGAGTAATTCAAGGCTTACATCGACGGGCCTAATCGGATTGCCCGTGCATTAGGGGCACAAAGGAGGGCTCTTAGCGAGCACGCTCAGTGGGGGGTCTTGGAGGAAAAGGTGCTTTGATCGGAGACTTTTGGTGGATGAGTGCACGTGTGTTTATGTGTGTAAGACAGAAAGAGACTATCTGTAGGGACTGTTGAAATGATGCCCGCCTCTCTACCTTTTGGAGTAACACTGTGCAGGAGAGAAAGCCAGGCTAGGGGTAGCGGGAGGTTTACATCGCCTCTCTGCTACCATCTGTTTCAGTGCCATTGTCCAATGGCAACATCTCTCATTTGCCCAATTACAGAGGAGGATTATGATGTGTTTGTTTCCTGCCCATGGGCTCTCTGGCCACATCTGACTCATGTTTTGAGTAGAGAAGTATCATCTATCCTCTAATGAGTCCTGCCAGGGTAGCCTACTTAAAGTCATATTGTTATTTTTGCCTCTAATAGCATTTTTCAACCATAAATACACACACACATACACAAACACACACATAAAAAGACGTCTATATATATTGCACATTCATTTACCGCTGCAACTGCATATAGGCAAGCCTGGATTAAGCAGCATAGTCGGAGGGATTTTGTGTTAACCTGTCAATCCTTCATTGTGACGTTTAGGAGGCCAGCAACTTCTAGTGATCCTGGTGGGGTAAATGCAGCTCACTAGGAGAGTTTACACCTGGAAAAACATGACTATGAGGCCAGTCATTGAGCGGAAGAGGCTCCAACAAAAGGCCAAGCCCTCAGAAAACGTGGGGTTTCCGGCATCTGACACTTGTCTTGAGTGCTATTCATGCTCAGTTTCAGCAAAATAAAAAAAATGCCTGGCATCTTTCTGTCCCAATTTGCATGTGGAGGGATCCTGAATTAGTGACCCCCCCTTTCACACCCCCACCCCCGCCGTATTGCATGGATGCATACACATACGTATATGCTCCAACCTCCCTCTGCGCTTGGGGATCTGCATTGTCGAAACAGCTGCCAAGGGAACAGCTTGTCTCAGAGAGAGAGAGAGAAAGTGAGAGAGGGTAGAGAGAGGGAGCACTGGGGGAGGGGGGGGGGGAGGCAAGGTAATCAGCTTTTGGAAAAATACTGCCTCTCCATCCCCTGCCAAGAGTTAGTTTGTGTTGTGGCTTTTTTCTGGGCCAGCGTAGCCCTGGCACTGTGGCTCCAGCCACCCACCCCTCTCTCCGCGGTTAATTCAACAATGGGGGGTTTAGGTCGTAAACTGACAAAAACAACAGCCAAACAGAATGGGGTTTTGAAGTGTGTCTGTTTCTGTATGTGTGTCTATGTGCGACTGTGCTCTGGGAGCGCTGAAATTTTTTCTCATTTCAACCATATGCTTATTTGTGGGTGACAGTCAGGTGTCCGTAAAAAGGGCCTCTTGTTGTGATACCATAGCAAGTATCCATAAGTGAGCAATCACCCTTTTTTTTTAGAGTGCTGGCAATCTGCCTTCTCACAATATTGTGGCATGTGTCCCTGTTCTCCCACACACTTATTCTCAGGAACAAATCTGATTCCATCACAACTGACTGACTAAAGCCATTGTACCAATACAGCACGAGTTGAACAAATGTAACAAGCTTATGCATGGTGGATCTAGTTTGACACACGCCACGTGCCGTACACCGAGGATGAATAAACAGGAGCGTCCTCCCCTCCCCTAATAAAGCTTGTCAGCTCAAGAGGAAGTGACAGGTTCAACAGTGTTCCTGGTTAACACAACAACCTATGAATAACCTCATCTCATAAAACATATGGCCCTTCCATCAAGCAGGCTGCAAACAAGGCGGCACACGTGAATTAGGGTGTCAATCAAAAAGGAGCTAATAGCTCCAATGTTTTTTGTGTTCTCTGAGCAATAAATTATTTAACAACAATTCTGTATTTGGTGTAAAAAATGTGCACATAATTATTTTAATTATCTTTTTAATTGCTGGTTTCTATTAGGATTAACAACATTTTAATTAAATTTATAGCAGGACTAATTAAACCACCAATAAAAAACAAATATAACTTAAAGCTGTTATATTATAAAGTCTATTTACATCTTTCTTTTTGTGTTGCTAACTTTACATTTCATTGTATGTTTTCACAGTTATTCTTGGTTCCAGGGAACATAATGTCTGTGTTACATACAGAGGACTACTGTATATCAAGTGGTTAATATATTATGTTTTTACTATGATAAAGTATATGCATGTTGTCTGCTGCATATTGGCAATATATTACAGTCAAGATTTTTTTTTGGCCTGTAGCCTGGGAACCAGTTAAACATGTTTGACTGAATAATCCAGGAGCTGGTGCTCACCGATGCAACATCAATTAGGCTCAAGTGAAGGGTCGATTAGTCTTCAAAAGGATGGAGAGAAGCTGCATCGCGAGTCATGTGAACCCGCTGCCTTTTCTCCGGCTATAGGCATGGGAGGAGACGGGAGGAGAGGGAGTCGATGCAGTAGCCGGCACAAGGGAGAGCTGGCTGTTTACATGCCGTGCGGATGTATACATGTGTCCTCTGTCAGACTTTTAATCACTTTGGAACCTTTCGAGACGCTGTACGGCAGCAAGGGGAATAGCTTTCACTGTTTTGCTGTTTAGGGAGGCAGGGGAGGAGGGAGAGAGGAAGGAAGAGAGGAAGAGATGTGATTCAAATGCTCCGCTGGCTACTATTCACCCTGCTCCTTTTCTCCATTTCCCTCTCTTCCTCTTCTCTCTCCTCTCCTTGCTCTCTACAAAGGTATGTTTAATACATAAGGGTCTAATTGCTATCACAGCTGCAGCTCCATCGTCTGTCTGTCTGGGTTTTGCGCTGGGTACTCCATCCCTCTGCTCATACTCTCCAGAAAGGAGAGAGGACATAGTAATGGGCCTGTGCCCTCGGGCCTTAGCCTCCTTTTTATTCCTTTCTGTGTTTTTTGTTGCCTTTCCTTTTCCAATCATTTCTCCCTCTGCTCTTCTTCCCTCCCGTCTTGCAGATGCTGTTGACAGTGACGCACAAAAAGTCTTCACCTCACTCATACTCACTTTTACCTCACGAGATTTTAAAAAGAGTGATTCACCACATATTTTCTCATCTCTATTAAGGCGCTTCGAGTTGTGTCAACGCATTAAAAGTGTGTGGTCATTTAACATGACATCAATATGAAGTTTTTAAAAATGTATTTGTTGTAACATAGGAGTTGATATGGGAAGTCTTTCCACCAGAATTCTGAATTTTGGCTTCAGAAATTTACGCCGGTTCAATCATAAGAACATAAACAAGGTGGCACTCTGAATGTTTTGGTGATGATGCTTACGGTTTTACCATATTTTTAACAGAAAATTCTGATTTCCAACATGAGATCAGTTTAACTCATCTAAAAACAAGTATTATACTTGTAATATATGCAAGAGCAGGCAAGACCTCTTTAGGACTCACAAATTGTATTCATGAGTGACAAACATTTGTGACCTATGTGTAAGCAGTGCTCATAAATCTCTTCTGTGAAGCTGGTCTTACATTTGCCATCGCAGTTCATTTCAGAGGTGTTGGATGAAGTTGAGGTCAGTGCTCTGCGCGGACCAGTTATTCTACACCACACTGGGAAAACCATTTCTTCATGGCCCTTGCTTTGTGTCAGGGGGTATTAACATACTTCTGGCCATATAGTGTTCCTTCATTTTCCCTGGGCTGACAAGTTATCACTGGCGGTGCTGCTTAACTGTCTTTTTTTCTGCCCTGTTTTTTCACCATCCTGCCTTCTCTCACCTCCTCCATATGAAACACAAGGCAGCTCCTCTCCCTCTCTCTCACTTGCTCTCACGCTCTTTCTTTCTCCCGCTGCATTAATGGATGCAAATGGAGGCGTGTGCAGGGGAAAGGAGCTGACATTTATGCCTCTGATTAGAACATGCAGCCCCAACGCTTTGTAATTGATTGCAGTCGTGGACAGCACACACTCACCCATACCCTCTCTTAAAGGCCCGAACCACTTTCTGCATCCTATTAGTGTGTGTGTGTGTGTGTGTTTCTGTGTATGTGTGTGTATCTCTCGCTGAGACAGACACTTCTAAACACTCCGATGAGCATTTGATATGCACGTACACACACACAGTTGCTCACACGGTTACAGTATTCACACACATATATCTCCACATAGTTTGCCTCACTGCATCCATTTGAATAAGAAGCTTTTAATGGTTGCTTGGTTCGACTTCAAGGCCAGGTTGTTGCGGAGAAGCCGAGCTAACTTGACTGAAGATGTTGATCCGCTTCCTTTGGATCGATGCGTCGGCGTGACCTGTGAACTCGGATAATCCTGGAAACCGTGTCAGGGGTCAGGGCGATGAAGAGAGGCGTTAACGTGACGGGTCGAAGAGTTTGCTCCAAGAGGCAAACAGCGGGGGGGGAGGAAAGTGGGAGTTCACATGCTGGAGAGAGGGTGGGGAAGATGAGAGGATGGACAAATATTTGTCTGGGAAGAACAAAGAAGAAATACGGTGAAGAAAGATGAAAAAGTGGAGGTTCTCTTTGTGAAGAAAGGAGGAAAAGTGGGCTGAGGGCAGAAATGTGCTGACTATTGTCTATCGTGTCCTTGTCTTTTTTTTTTCTTGGAGCGTGTTCTGTGTTTTTTACGTGTCTATGAGCGCATGTACTCGTCTTTTTGAGTGTGAGCTTATTTGCATTCTGCCTGCTTACTCACATGGATCTTTGCAGGCTTCCTTTCTGTTTGTGCGCATCACTTTGTATGTTGATGTGCGTGCGTATGCACATGTGCATCTCTGTGCAGGTGTGTATATGTGTGTGTGTGTGAGGAGCAGCAGGAGAGTGTGGCAAGGTGCTGTACAATAATTAGCATCATTCTCACCGGGGAGGTGCCTTGTGCGGAGGGCCCATTAAACACATTGCGGGGCAAACACTGAGCCACAGCCCTGTTCTGCTGACTAGCATGCCTCTCCTCCTGTAACACACACAAACAGTCCAAAATCATCTTGGCCAGCCAACTCATTCCACCTACCAACACAAAATGAGTTCTATTCAAGCATGTCAAACTTCATAAATTATTAGACAAATAAAGTTCAAATAGTTATCATGAGAAAATGGTGTAAAAATAACAAAATCCTCTTTCTGTCTTAACATAATGTACAGCTTTTTGGTACCACGTGTGCTATACAGTTTGAATGAATAAATGTGTAAAGATTTATTTCAGCTTAAAACAATAAGTAAACTCTTTTTTTCCCCCACACATGTAAAGGTGGGCGAGATTATATCCACTTTATCCCTGCATACATACCCACACACATTAGAGACACACTTAAAGATGCGCTGTGACACACACATACACACACACAGGGATTGAGCGGGGGTGTAAAATTATGCCGCGTTAGCTGGCATGCAGTGTTTGTGCTAATGAAGCTCTCTGTCCACATAGGCTGATAACTTGCTGATGACTCGATACTTCTGCCAGAGAGGTCTGAAGCACAGTTTGAATACTGAAGCAGGTGTAGCCTGTGGTGGCTGTGTATTATTAGCTTAGGGTGTTTGTTTTTCTTGCCTTGAATATACGGATGAATAAAGGCAAGCCTGCATTAGTGAAGCCATTCCCCTTAAAACTAAAGTGGTTGGTTATTTTGGAGTATTTAGTCAGTGAGAATTGTTACTTGGTCAGCCATTTTTTCTTTTTTTTTAATGTCTGACTGACATTTATTTCATTAATTGATGGAGAGAGGAATCTCGATTATATTCACTTTACTTCATCAAAGGAAATTTCTGTCATTTGTCAACCCCAACATTAATCTCATACTGCTGTCCAATTTTACCATTAATCATGGTGACATTTTACTCAGCACCTCGATTGCAGAGATGTGGAAACAAGCTGCGGCGAGAACACAGTCAGTCAGGGCATTGAGCCTCCTACAGGAAATCTCTGTGGTTATTATAGCAAACTGCATGGCATGGCATACCCAGCTCAGCACTGAGTTAGGTCAGCCCCCAGGTTAACCTAGAAATGGACCTGCTGTGCTGTACCATTTGCAAAACCAGCTACAGGCATATTTTCCAGGGAGCTTCTCTCTGTGTCTGTCTGACTTTTGGTCAGACAACAAGTTTGTGAGATGATTTAACCTATTCAATTCAACTAAGAACCTTGTCAGCTGGACTTTTTGAACAATGCCAACTATTTCATTCACAATTTTATGGAAATGTGTGTAAAATAATACAAAAAAGGGGTGTTAGATGTGAACATTTCACTCATTGTAAGGATTTCTCCACATTTTTAAGAGGTAAAAAAAAAAGAAGAAGAAGAAGAAGAAGAATTCAATCGGTTAAATAAAGACCCACTTCCCCTTTCCAAAAAAGACTGAGCTGTGTGTAAGCTGTTGACATATAGTCATAATAATAGTCATAATTGAGAAAAATATTAGAATAAGACCCAGTCAGGCAGTAGGCAGATGCTTTTCACCAACCAAGCCACTACGATGATTTATCCCTGATGTGAACACATCAGGAGCACTTAAGGCTTCCTTGTCTCCCTCAAGGATACTCCAGTCCATGAACAGGGGGAGTGATTGAATCACCAACCCCTATTATTAAGGACTAGCCCTCTTTGCCACCTGACCTGCAGCACAAGGAACTGGAATTTCCCTTTCAGCCCAATTATTTCATGAATTGATAGACTGAGGGGCATCAATTCACTCAAGTGAGGTTCAAGTTTATTAAGCCCCAGGGTGGCAATTAATTTTCCATGTTTGTGTAGGTGTTGATTCCTGTCTCTCTCTCATCCTGTAAAAATAAGCCCCATAACACCTTGTTTACTTCCACTTCCCTCTACGTTCTCCACTGTTCATAGCTAGTGAGTGTTTTTTTTTTTTGTTTTTTTTTTTTGCTTGACTACTTATTTGTTGCACATCTGCTTGTCATCTCACTAAGGAGCTGATACACAAGTTGTGCCTGACCTTACAGAAGCAGTGCTTTGTCATTTAGAAGTATACACACTCACACACACGCACAGTCTTACACAAAACATTCGAGAGACATCACACACCCACACAGGGGCATACACACCCCCTCCATGTCCCCTATCCAGCACAGGGAACAGTAATTAGTCAGTGCCCCCAGGACTCTGACAGGCACTTTCTGACAAGAGGAAAGGGCAGGGTGACATTTTTGGTCAGCGACGCACTGCAGTCGCCGTGCTGCATACTTCACAAAATTACCAGAGGGGTTGAGAGTTCAATTCCCAGGGCCCAGTGTGTGCTGATAGAGCCTTCAACCTTTTTAGACAACACTTTGTGCTTGGATGACATGCTGGTGTAAAAGGGCCCGGCGCCGTGTGTCCTTTGGGACGCCGGCACCTCATCTTCTTTGTTTAGACTTTAACGGCCTTGGGAGACTTGGACGCCTCGTAAGCACCATCTATAAATGATACATTCTCCACTTGAATGCTCAGAGGCTGATGAACTCTCAGAAGGGGCCTTACACAGTGGAGTTCATAGAGATTTTTTGGTGGATTTTTTCTGTCTTGATTCTTAGGATTGGGCAGCCATATTAGTTTGGTGATGTGAGAGCAGCAGCCCCCAGGCTTGTCCATAGGACAAAAAGCAATGAAAGAAAGGGAGATTGGGAGGGAGATGAGAAATAACAGCGACACAGACACTGAGACAGATGGTATAGACCTATAAATAGAGAGCTGCAGCCTCTTAATCTTGTCATAATTTTTCCCAGTAAATAAACTGAATCTTAATGGTTGCTGTTAGCTGGAATTACTGCTTCATGTAAAATACCACCATTCCTGGTCGCACTCGCTCTCTCTCTCTGTCAGCTCAGAAAGCTTTAAACACACCAAACCCTGCACACCTTACTGCTCCTCCACTGGCCAGCCCCACGCTGCTCAAGCTCAGCTATGACGGCTGTCAGATTAGATTTATGCTCCTAACAACTTTGATGGATGAGCCAAGATCATGACTAACTGGCTGCTCACTAGCTCCCCAGTCCCATGACCTCATCATCAGCAGGCTGGCAGGGTCTCGACTTTCCGTCATGCCCCACCAATTAGAAGGCCTCCGTGGCCAATGCCATCTTACCAGGCGCTCTGGTCCTGCTCTGGTGGCTCATATTTTTTTCTGTTGCCGTTCTTGCTGTCTGTCTGCTTGTTCTGTCACTCGGTCGCTCTGATTGACAAAAAGTGTCAATGCCACTTGCTGCTCTCCTCAGGCATATTTCTTCAAAGCGCTCTCCAAAAGTTGGAAATGGTCTGACTTCTCGTAAAAAGTACTGAATGAAGGGGATAGTGTTTTCCTCAGCCATGACGAGATGCAGGTCATTCTCACCACAGCTGTTGTATAATCTTGTGTCGGTGGGATGGTAAACTAGGAGTCAGACATAACACTTTCATTTCTCCTCACAAGAAGCACTTCAGGTAGCGCACATATAACACAATATATGAGCACAGTGAGCGGATCCTTCAGGTACCACTTAAGAGAAACACGTTATTTTGATGGGGGATTGACTGTTATCTCATTTCTATCGAGAATTTGAAGAAGCCATGTCATTTCTTTAGAGTACAATTGTTGTGGAGTGCCATGCTTTCTTTGAGTAACACTTCTACAATAGTGTAATGTGCATTTTGATGTGTTCATTCATCAGATTTTCTCCAAACTCTATTATCATGTCAAGGTTTTTACAGTCTGCGACCTTGTCCTTGGACCAACTCTGTTAACAGCATATCACAGCACATGCACCCCCACAGCAGTGATGCTATATTGTGACCTTGTTCTCCAAGTAAGGATTTATGGATGTTTTGATGATCTATTTATATATTTTACAATTCCCTAATACTCCGCCACAACCAGACCTGCAGCTAGAACTCTCCCTCCTCCCCTTTCTTACTTTCATCGTCATGATTTCCTCAAAATTTTCTTTTCCGTGCATCAAATGTTTTTTTTCTTTCACCCTTTCATTCTTTCGCTTCCTCTCTTCCCTTCCTCCATCCCTCTCCACCTCCCTGCTGCCTGCCGCACCCTAACAGCTGGGTGTGTGTATCATCCGCTGTCAGGCAGAGGCATCACATCACATGGCAGGTTGGCAGGCTGACCTTGTCCTGCACTTTGTGGGATCCATGCTGCAGCCCAGCTAATCCAGCTAGCGTGGCTGTCTGTGGAAACATCTGCTATTTTAATTACCAAAATGATGTATTTTAATCCCACTAACTCAATCCAGTGGTGGAAGGCAGCGTTGGTTTATGTAAGCATGCAAGTGCAGAAATGTGCAAAATTTTTATATGTGAACAAAAATACGGGTGAAGTCTTAATCAAAGGATGTGGGAATGAGCCATGTAGAACAGAACCAGCAAGGAGCATGTCCTTAAAACCAAATTTAGTCTTTAAAAGGATCCTGTGATCTAAATACATACAGATGGACACAAACACAAGCACAAATACATGCACACATGTGTCCATGACAGGCTCGGATGTGAAGATTTAGAGCCGGCCTGTCTGTGGTGTCTCCCAGTGAAATCTGGCTGTACTACTTAAACTGAACCCAGAGAGAAGTAAACACAGGGAAACCAGATGGTCACTGCTCTCAGCTCTGCCAGTGGCAGCCAGAAAATGATTCGCACAAGCAGACAGAAATTATTTACATACTGTATCTGTCGGTCTGTCTGTCTGAGATATTGCCTACTGTATATCAGGGATTAGGAGTGTATGGCTCAAGAGTTGAACCAAAGCCAGAAGTTACATGGAAATCCCATTTTTGAACGTTCAAAAATTCAAAAAACAAATCAGAGTTTTTGATTATTACTGAATGTCTATCGGTGAACATCTATTCTGACAAAGCTGAAAACAGATGATTTTGCATTGTAAAACTATACAGTGAGATTTTTTGTGTAGCTCATATTTCCATACTTTCATGCAATAGATGCTCCTAGCTATATCATGAGCAACGTCATCAGAACCTGTGATGCAAATGTGTTTTTTTTTTTTCCATGCAACAGGAACGGCTCTAAGCAAGACAGGTTGGAGTGGTTAAAGTACTTTTCACAGAGTAATAAGGCACGTTCAGTTTGGTATTCAAGATAAACATTTATCATTTATTGAATTACCATGTAAGTCAAAGCACCCTCTGATTTCTTCTCGGCTTAATTTGATATAGTCTTATATTTGTTGACTGATAGGAAACCAAAGAAAGCTTCTGTTGGCTGAATGCCTTTAATATGAACCTCATCCCATCTACATTTCACAGTCGTACAAGAGTAAACTACACCATGGCTCTAGTGTAAGTTGAAAAAAAAGGAAAAAATTAAAGGTTAAGCGAAGAGGCTTTGCTGTAGAGAGAAAAAGATATATACAGCATTTTTTTGTATGTTTTTATTTCACATTTTCAAACAGCCCATGTTCTTTGGTTTATCCATCACTATGCTTTGGATTGCGCTCCAAGTCACAGTGTGAGGCCTGTTCTTTCAGCCCAGACGCCATTTTGGCTCTGGCAGAGGTCTGTGTTTTTCATCCAAGCGCTCTGTGACAGAGTGTAATCAAATCTTGGTCTCCTCCTACACGGGACGCCAGACATCTCCCTCTGTCAGCCGCAGGAGATTTGTAGGCTCATCATGTTTTGGTCGAAGCAAGTTTTCTATATACCCACTGCCAGAGGGGAGGCGAATTGGATGTGGATGGAAGGAGATGGTGTAGATGGTGGAGAAAACGTATTAAATGCAACCCCCAGCAGTTTCCTTAGCCCCCTTGTTTAGTTTGGACAAATCCCAGAGTGGTTGGTACCTGCCACGGTGATGTATTTGCTGAATTCCTCCATCAGGAGAATCATCCAATAGCTTTACTTGTTATGTTTCTGATTACTTTCTTAGAATTTTAACTCCAACTTTTTAATATTCGCCACCAAGCGCTGTAATATGAAATGTGTCACTGCTATTACACCCCGCCATCCATTCTTAAATGGAAAAAGTGCAGCATGAAGTGGTGGCACCATGGAAAAACACTCAGTTAGGATGTCAGTGGCCTGCCAGGCCGGTGGTGGCAAAACAGTCGAGACTGAGAGTAGTGTTGATTGATGGGTCCAAAGGGGAAGCAGGAACCGTACGGTGATTATGCAGGGTGGAGTTGTGTATGTTTATGTCTATCCTGTGTGTTAAGTGAATGAACCCACACTAGTTGCGCAAGTACGACTACATGGCATGCATCTGTTCATGTTACATACTGTTTTTGTGTGTGCCTGAATGTTTTCTTGTGTGGGTGAGTGAGCTGTGTACAATGACTGACTGAGTAAGTGTCGTAGCGGTTGAGAATACAAACTTGGCCAGCACATCAAAAGCAGTGTGTCATGTTGGAGCGGCTTTACTCGGGGCACCGCTCACTCACTGTACTTCCCAGCATTTCAGCTTGTTTACAGTGGCACATGCCAAGCCTCCCCTCCATTTGAAAAGCCTTCGGCATGTCGTTAACTCTCTCCCAAAGGGAAACCTCGATTTTTTTTCCCCTCTTGGGTATAAAGCCTGTCAGACACACAAAAGAAGAAAATTGCCATTGCGTTGCTTCAGGAGGTACTGTGTCTGATTCAGATACTCTATTTGTTGTTTTTTTTTTGCAGAAAATTGACAGACTTCTAGTGGTTTTCACTTGTCTGCTGAATCTGTGTGTGTGTGTGTGTTGTGTGCGTGTAAGTCAGGAGCAGGAGATGTAGGGTGGAGAAAAACAGAAGCTGAAATAGTCTGAGCTTAAAATCAGATGTTAAGTCCCTGGGCATTAGAGAAAGCATCCACATGGTTCTAATAACAGAGAGAGGTGAGAGTAGAAAAGCAAAACAGAATACAGGAAGACAGAAAAATGACAAGAAAGTAGTTAAGTTAGAGAAAGGGGACTATTAAATCCTTTTGAAGTGCTAGCGAAAGTTTCACAGATTTTCTTCCAAATAGCTGCAGATAGCATCTTAGAGTTTTTCACGGTGGGCTGTAACCCCGCTGACGCTGGAGCCCGCCAGACCTGCCCGGTTATCCAGGGCTTTCCAAGAAGTATCCAGGAAGCCAGGGCCCATGCTGGGGTCAAACCACCTCTGCTGGCACGGGAACTGTTTGAACAGAGAGTAAATAGAAAAAGAGAAGCAGGAGAAGTCATTATCTGTGTGGAGGTCCTATCTTGAACTCTCTCGGGGTGGGAGGGGGCTGGATGGTTGGAAGTGAACAGCGTATTACTGGGTTAAATTTTGGGTTTACAAAACAAAGCCAAACTGCTGACACAGGGCATTTATTTTCTTTTCATTATTTTTTTTTTCCTTTTTAATAAACGGTTAGTATATTTAGAGGCTTTGTCCCATTTTTTCCACTAACGTCCATGCAAATAAAACAGTGTATTGAAAAGACATAGGCCAAGTGGAGATGTTTTTTTTCACTATTCTTACTTACTTATTCTTATTTATATGAGTAGAAATTAAGTTAAGGAGGGGATATTTGTGTATAGATATAACTACACCCCTACACTCTCCCCCTTTCTTTCATCACACACACAATCGCACATTTTCTCCCCTGTTGTTATGAGCTTCCTCGGGTTGAAAGGGGGCTCTCCTCATCAGTGTCACAACCTGGAGGGTGATGTTTACAGCGTGGGAGTGAGTGATGATGAGAGGAATGGGGTGAGACAGGGAGGGAGGCCACGTTTCCTCCCCCGTGACCCCCTGACTCCTATAATGTAACAGAGAGGTCACTGAGCAGCAAACACACACAAGACAACAAATGTCTTTACAGTTTACTCTAAAGAGGATACACTGTCTTAAGCTATTACACAAGGTGTTTATTTTTATTAAAGCTTTTGCAGCTATGGTCAAATAGAGTTATCTTATAATTCTGCTGTTCATCTCAGCTCTACAGAGGCTTTCGGTGTCTTTCAGCGTATTGTTTTGGTTTTCCGGCCCGCAACTTTGATTTTGATTCCATCTCACCACCCTCATCAGTGTCATTTCTGGCCCGCAGCAGCCAGCTGTTTTCAGTGGAAAAGCTCCAAAAGCCCGCCGTACGCTGTCTGCTCTGCGCTAAATGGCAGACAGACAAAGTTATCGACTAGCCGGTGAACACAGTGAAGTGTTTGGCAGCTAGAGAGCCAGATACAGAAGAGTGAATATCGGACTTTCATCATTCATCACCAGAAGCTTGTCTCCATTGAATGCTAATGCTGCTTGGCATCTGCTGGATGTGTAAAGAGCCGACTGTTTGCCATGAAGTTCACCATATCAACTGAAATAAGATGATACTTTATACTGTTGTTGTGCTTGCATCTTGTTTCTACATCCCACAAGTGGCTAAAAAATATGTTGTTCCAGGCTTCATATTTCAGTTTCCCCGTACTATTATAATTCGATTGCTGCTGCGGTACCTACTGCATTGCATGTCAGTTTGCACTGGCAGAGTTATCCTTCCTCTGTTGCTCTCCCTGAGGTTTCCTCCTTTTTATCCATGTTTTATTTTCCTTACGCAACCCAAGGGTCTGAGGAAAGAGGATGTCATATGCTGTACAGATTGTAAAGTCCTTTCGAGATGTTGCGCTCTAAATATAAAACTGATTCGACTTCAACCTGGCTAATAAGAGCGTCGGCAGAGAGGTGCAGGCTGGTTCGTAGGAAAACAAGATCAGATCGGACAGGACTGAGCAGAACAAAGTGGATTAGAACAAAACAGAACCAAAAACAACACACGGCCACATGGTTGCATACTTGCTTTTGTCTAACAGCAGTCGCCTGTTCCGCATTTGACTGAGAGGATACAGAGACAAACAGAGCACCAGCAGCCTGACAAAATGAAGTCACATTTGTAAGATGATACAAAGGGAAAAAATCTCTTTCATCAATGTAGGTGGTAAACATGGATTCTCTTTTTTTTTTTTTTTCTTTAGCCCCATCCAATACTACTCCGGCCCCATTAAAAATAATAAGTCCTCACTGGAATGTTGTCAGTGTTTTTCCTTATTTACAGGCTGCAATTACTTTGTTTTCTTGTACAGGTTGTGTGCCTTGTTTTATATTCTTTATGTATCGACTTTAATACCCGAACATATGCACATATAAATGAAATTTTGCAGACCACATTCTCTCACACATACACACACACACAAATGCATACATGTGTACATAGATTGGCATGCATGTTGCACTGTCTCGAGTAATCCCTAACAGGCTCCGTTTATCTCAAACAGCTTCCAGGTGCACTCAGCTGGCACGCGTTGCCTGCAAGACACAGAACATGTAGCGGCGCGGCCGTGTTCAAACGAACGCTTGTGCACAAGCGCGTCCACGTACGAGCGCACGCGTGTCATCCGAGGGACAAGAAAGAGACGTTGCCTTCTCCCTTAACAAGTTATTTCACCCTGCCGCTGTGTGTAATCCTCACCATATCTGACAGAAGGATCCTATTGTCACCAAAAACTCTGAGTCTCTTTCATGGATGCCTAATGATGTTTTATCACGCTCTGAGCATCATGTTCACATTTCCCCGCATGTTTAAAAAAAGATTGAAAAAAAACACCTCACTTCAGAATACTTGTGTCAGTTAAAGGGGCGATTGATATGCTGTCTTCCCAGCTCCCACCCTCCCCCTCTGTCTCTCTTCCTCTCCTCTCCCCATCTCTCTCTCTTTTCAAGATCTTACATTTTCACTAAAGTCCCCTTCTCTCTGTTATCATTCCACCAGAGGCTCTCAAAAGGAGCTTTGATATTGAAAGCAGGCTCGGCTTGAAAGGCAAGGGTTTAGGGGAATGTAAATGCTGGGGGTCTTTTTAAAGGAAGAGATCTTCCAGTTAACGAACACCTCACGCTCTGGCACTTTCTGCACTGCTGACTTCCTTTTTTTTTTCTTCTTCTTTGCATGTGACAAAATGGGGATGAAAAATGGTTTCATGGATGTCTTTTTTTGTCATTTGTATGGATTTGGGTCAATTGAAGCTGATGAAATATTGTGACACAGACCAAGTCAAAAACAATATCACAATTTTTTTAAAAGATACATTTAACACAATATGCTAACATATTGAAGATTAAACAGCAAATACATATCTTTAATCATTTATTAAATTATTATATGTAATTATTTTTTTTACAGGACACGGTGTGCAAAGGTGGTAGTCTTAAGGGAGGATGTTTAAAAAAGATTTGTGGATACTGAGCCTCTGTTTATGGTGCGTTCTTTCCACACACCACATTTACCATATTGAATTTACCGTGCTCCTACGACTAGCTGGAGAAAAGTTGCCCATGACCACCGTTTGAGTGCATCCATCGCTTTCCTCTCACTGAGACCCGATAGGAAATTGTAAGATATTTCAAGATGTCCTCGTCATACCCAGGCAGGCAGAAGCCTCCTGTCATGGTTACAGTGTCATCACGGATCAGATTGACGTAACAGGAGTCAAAGTCTAATGTACTTGTCAGCATGTGCAGTCCCAGCGCATCTGTGATGGCCCCCTGCTCAGAATCCTGCTGCGAGCTTCTGTTGGAGCGAAGAGACAGCTTCCTATGGCTATCCCCCCT
The DNA here is from genome assembly GCA_037176925.1 of Amniataba percoides. Taxonomy (NCBI): domain Eukaryota; kingdom Metazoa; phylum Chordata; class Actinopteri; order Centrarchiformes; family Terapontidae; genus Amniataba; species Amniataba percoides. Next base: position 14,686,316 of record JBAJHX010000040.1, read on the forward strand.
TCACACTCCCACTCTCCCTCTCTTTTGAGCTCCGTGTCTCCTTTGCACCCTGCCAACGCATCACATTCTTTCCATCCAGGCTTCCCTCCTGGGTCTTATGGTGCTACTTCAGCTCTCTCGTGTCCGTGCCAACTACTGCTGCCCACGACAAGCACAGTCGACCAGTTTGTCCCAGTCTGCCCTCTTTGCAGCTTCACGCTCACAAACAGTAGTAAGGGAAAAAAAACATGTCCTGGGTAGGGAAAAAAAACACACAGTTTCTCCTGCACTCTCCCATACACGGCCTTCTTCAAATAGCTACGCTCCTCACTAATGAGTCCCTGGAGGGATGTACCCCGCAATCGCTCTCTTCAGACGCCATTACGGCCAGTGTGGCTTCAAAGAGTTGGGCAAAACCATTACCATAACTGGGGACTGCTACCTGTCTAGATAGCTTCAGACATTAGCAAAAACCTGCAGTTTGCTAATGGGACTGAATGGACTTGACTGGAGAACAGGAGCCGTGGGAGTTGTCCAAGTTCACCTCCTCAAGTCTGGACTGCGTTTTTCTCAGATATTTGCTTTGATGTCTCAGTTGATGTAGATTTAGATTATTATAGACTGCTCTCTGAGTACATTCTTAAGCAGTGTTTACTTTCTGCACCTCTCTTCTGCTCTTCCTCATTCTTCTCCATTTTTCAACTCTGTTATCAGCCTTTGCCCTCTCAAGGTCACCGCTTATGATGCAGATAATTCTATGGCTAATTAAAAACTCATCATCTCTGCGATGAAAAGATAATATGATAAAAAAAATCATATATAGGCTATAAAAACTCATCCTAAAACTCTGTGACACTATGATGGTGCTGCTAATTTGCTGGTATCCTCTGCCAACTGACGTGATGTGCACAAGCAAATGTCAAGTTAATGCAGCCGGTCACCCATCAAGCAGGTTAAATTAATGCTAGGCAGAGGTGTGGAAGTCCCAGTGGTAGCTGTCTCTCCGCCAGCCCTGGTGAGGTTTTTCTTTCTGGGATGGCTGAGGAGGGTACGAGGGTTTTGATACCCCGCTGTCACCCGCTCACATCCCGCTGCATCTGGCAGGAGCTGGACCCACGGGAGCGCTGGCTGCACTCGTCTGGCCCAAGAGCTCTGCAGGAGCTGTCAGTCTGCTCAGCTACATCACTGCTCTTTCTACCTCAACAGCACTGATGTAGACCTGAAAGTCATACCACACACAACGCTGCACTGCACTAGACTGTGCTCTGTTACACCGGCTGTCAGGATCCACTTTTTACACTTGTCCAGGGTAGTAGTTGAAAGTCAAAGTTGCTTTTGTTTACTGTAATTTGTATGGATAAAAATATCAATTTTTCTCCATATTTTCAAAGGGCAGTCATATGCAGTATATCTAATAACTGATGAGCGCTTTTATTCAAATACTACATTATTACTTAAACAAGATATATTTACATATGTTATGTACAACCTTTGTAAAAGTTTATTTATTTATTTAGTTATTTTGATTACCCACTCGTATGTCCAAGCTTCTCTTTAACAAGGCTAAGAATCTACAGCCATGGTAGAAGCTCTGTGAAACTGTATTTAGGAACAGCAGTGCTTTAGCTAAATGCTTACACCAGCGCACTAACATTTATAAAATGACAGTGTTAATATTTACCATGTTCACTATCTATGTATTGGTGCTACCATACTAACACCTAGTGATTAGTACTATACACTAAGTGCAGATGATGATGAAGGGAGTAGCATCAGTTTGTAGGTATTTCGTTACAAGCTAAGACTTTTATCTGGTGATGGTGCTTGGTGGAAGGTAGAGGGTTTATAAAAATTGTTACAATTCATCCTGAAAGTTTCTGTACCAGATTTCACGACAATATCCACCACACATTTAATTTTGACACATTTCACTCAAAGCCATAAAAGTCAACGACATCACTCAGAAAAAGTTAGGGGAGTTTGGAATTGATCAATGTCTAGATTAATTTTCAATTTTCATTCATCCTTTTGACCAAAGTTAAAATCCCTAGCCACTAGCAAACCTAAAAAAAATGATATACCTGACTAAATTGCTCTGTTATATTGTAGTCTGCCAGATCTGCTAAACAGCATGCACTGTCAGAGGCTCAGCAGAGAGCAGCAAGGAGATACAAATGGAAAACCGGTAGTTCACCCTGCTTTTAAACTGATCTTTATGGCAGTCTTTTAAAGGAAATCTGAAGTATAATGGTGCCAAATAGGAACTTCATAGGATGTAATGGGGGTAGATTTACTGCCCTTTGCACCATTGGCTAGATAGGTCATCAAGGATGCCCATCTCCAATTTGCTCAATCTGTCTTCAGCCATCTTAGGCCAGGTTGCTGAACGAATACACCCATTTTTCAACAATGGCTTGTGTATTTTCCACCATACTGAAGAGGCAATTTCCTTTGCAGCTCAAGTGGCAGTTGTCTTTTGCCTCCTTGTTCAATTAGAGGGGAGGGGGAAAGAGAGCTGGAGGGTTGCAGTAATACTTCTGGTCAAAATAAAAGCTTTTTGCAGAGACATCATGTCATCCATCTCCCAGTAAATGATACATCTTCCTCTTACAGCAGTCTGAATGACCTTGTTTGTGTGGCCCTGTTAGTAGTGAGGGGAGACTGCGGGAGGGAGTCTGGAAATGAGTCTGGTCATTGTCTGGAGATGCAGGCAGGCACGCAGAGAGATAGAGACAAAGACAGGCAGAGGGGCAGAGAGAGCGCGCACTGGTGTCATCTTCGACCTGCTGCACTCATCGGGAAGGCGCTGTGGCACCTCGCATCTGATTAGCCAGACACTCATTAGACCTGACCTTGGATCACAACGTTACAAAACAGCATTGAATATAAGAGGAGGAAAAAAAACAAAAACACAATAAACAGGCGTACCGTTATTGCATGTGAGGGCGGAAGCAGTTATTCCCCCCATAAACATTTTCTCAGAGAATTAAAGTTTGGGTTGGAAGGAAGATTAATATGGGGCGAGGAGAGTGTGCCAGCGAAAAAGCAGGCTAGTGGAATTTAATGAGTTTTGTGTGTCGGCTGGGGAGCCCACTCGCGCCACGCTAATTACGCTCTGTAACGAACTGAGATCTGGGGAGCATCACAGGAAGACAAAGGCTCTGAGCAGTCCGGCAGCGAGCGGCAGGCAAAACAAAAGAGCTGCATGCACACATTTCGAGCCCACGTGGACAGATAGAGCGTGAGTGTGTGAGAGACGGAGAGATGGAGGCATGCCTCTCTCCTTCCCTGGCTACCACCCCCATGTTCGGGGTAATGAGATGTAGCCAGAGATAGAGAGCTTGAACCTGACAAACGAGCCTCTCTATTAGGCTCGCTAGACACGTGGCGCAAACTCCGGTGGTAGAAAATGAGTTGTTCAGAGATCGTGGGATTGTCGGGATAATTAAATCAACCTCTGTTGACTTCGTGCAGTTCCAGCTCTTTAACTAGATAAACAAAGAACACACACACACAAACACACATTCACGCTTCGAGGAAGAAAAAAAAAAACCTCACATGCATTACAGCCAACACTGCCCCTTTTGATAGGGAGGCCAACTGCAGCATTTGATGAGGAAGTCCCAGCTCTTGAAGCAGGTGTGTGTCTCTTTCCTTCATTAAGCTGACAGTGCCTGCAGGGAGTCTAACACTCTTCCCATGTATCAGTGGCCACAGCACACAAACAGCAAACAATCAGGCTGACTTTCAACTGTGACTTTCACCACAATGAAACCAGCCCCGGCCTCCTCTCCCTCTCTGCCTCCCTCTTTCTCTGTCTCCCTCTCACTCACGTTCTCTTTCACCCTCTCTCTTACAGTCTCTTTCAACTTGGAAGGAGAATTTGCTTCTGGCACAGTTTAAATGAAACTTGCCCTCTTACCGATGGATTCTAACCTTTAATATTCTGGCCCTTTGTTGGCAAGTGTGTATCCAACTTTCATCATGCAATATGTATTGTTATCACCCTCTGGCCCCTTAAGCCTCACTATGAAATGTTTGTGCGTAGCTCTACCAAAAGCCCAAGCCACTGTGAGATGAGGAGATTGAATTTCAACTTTGACTCATTGCTGTATATAAATTGTGCTTCTGTAATTTGAATGTTTTTTTTTTTGCCAGACTCACTTCACGTGTATCGCCTTACCTGACATCATACCTTCAGTACTGCCAACACACGACAGCATTCAGACTCCATCAGGCCTTGTAATTTGTTTGTGTGTTTACGACAGAATCCTGCCAATTTCATTAAAGCCAGAGCAGCCGAATGCGTGACTATGGACCTCGTCCTCCGCCATGCCTCCCTACTGCCTCATGTACTCTCTTCCAGCCGATTTTCCCGTGCGGAAAAGCCCCGTTGCCCTGTCTGCATTCCTTTCCAATTAAGCCAGCATCATCTGATTCCAATTACTCTAATTATAGCAGCCAGTGAGAGAGGGGAGAGAGAGACAGAGACGTGGAGTAAGAGAGAGAGAGAAGGGGAGTAGAACATGGCGAGCCTTCACACTTAAGAGAGCAAGAATGCAAGCGAAGCCGGGCAGCCTTAAGGTCACTCCACTGGCAACAACAACAACAGTAACCAACAACAAAACGCACTCACAACATCACAGCAACAGCTGTGAAGATTTTAGCAAGCGCTCGCTGTTGTCGGTAATGGTGGAAACACATAATAGTGACAGACCGTGTAATCACGCAACACGCTCTTAACAAGGTCAGGCTAATGGAAGGACATGGGTGTTGTTAATCACACTATGACGTGATGAACACTAATCCCCTCTGTTTGTCTTGTAAAAAGGACGTCGTATAAAACAAATCCCGCCCTTCTATGTGAAGTCATGTTTGACACCTGCAGGCCCCCGTACCAGTCTCTGATGTCATTACACGGAGCGACACCGTTCATACGCCCGTGAGCTCGCCGGGGCTGCGGGTCATTGTGATTGCTTTCACAGCCGACTGCCTGGGAAGAGATGCCAGGGCGCGGGACTGCCCTGTTTTTAAAGAGCTGTTTGGAGATGGTAAACACATTTCTGTCTCTGGATTCCCTCCACACCTCACTCCAAACGCCTTCTTTCCACCCATTGCCCAAACGCTGTACAGCATGGAATCGGCAGAGACGAACATTAATCACATTGACTTCTCTGTAATCTCATATTGCACATGCATCTCTCACATCATGTTTGTTGCACACAGATGTAATGCAACATATGCGTACACCAGTGTGCACACATACGCCACACATTTCCTGCCGTCATGTTATGATGAAAGTCTTATTTGACAGCTGCGGCATCAAACGGCAGGGCCCGTTAATGATGCAGACACTCTCAAATTAAGAGCTCATTAGATGCCGTCCAGATAACACACTGATGAGCCAAGACGGTTTGTTGAAGGATTTATAAAGTAGGCTAGTGTTTCCTACTTTATGTTGGTGTGTTTATTGTGCAGCCTTGTGCAATGGGCCTTAACATCACTTCCTGGAGTGTTGTTTTTGAGTTTTAAGTGCCTTTTTTTAACAGATTTTCCAAAGTGACAAACAAAGCCTCTTTGCACGCTGACACAAGCAAGAAGCTCATGACTACTGTAATGACAACGGCATTGACCATGATAATGTCCTCTTGGGTGGCAATGATAAATGATGGAGTGATTATGGAAATGCGAAAACCTACAGGGAGACATGTGACAGTTAATTATCTGGAGACATAAAGCAGGTGTTGACATCAGATGAATGATGTTTATTCAAAGTCACCTTCGTGTGATTTCCCTCTCTCCACTCACTCTCGACCTATGATGACCTCAGAGGAAGGTGACCCTCCTTGATCTTGCACGATGTCCGTCGCTCTCTCCATTTCCTTTTTTCTGATTCTCTAGACACTGTAGTTCACTCACTCCGTCACGCTGTCACGTGGACACTGATGTCCCTCTCTCTGCTGCCAAGACCCATGACATCTGTCTAGACGCTCCTATGCTAATGACTTACAAAACAGGGACCACACCCCCCCTCGTCCTTTCTATTTATCTTGCTTCCTATCCACTCTCACAAAAATTGCGTCGTCTATAGTTTATTAGTTTGACCATTTGCTTATTGTGCATTTTTCTTTTTGTGATATGTACAATTATGTGAGGCTGCAAAGTCATGGGCTTGTGATATACTTCCTTTTTAACAAAGTACATGCCTACACAAGCAGCAGCAACTCCAGTGGCATTGTTTGCATACTCACCAGAGTACCTGGATTACTCAAATGTAACCACAAACCAGCTGATTGGGATGGGCCTTTTCTACAGGCCATACTCTTAATTAATCAATATTTTTCATCTGAAGAGCTTCCCCTGTTTAAGAGGTCTGTAAATCCAGCGTGCACTCCTACCACTCGGTGTGGCTTTGTGCATTCATGTTGGCAGATCAGAGCCTTTTAACTGCAGTCACTAATTTAATGCATGAATTTGTTCAGAAGTTACAACAGCATTGTGTCACCACTGCACTTTGGTGTTAACCGGCTTATTTACCCCATCCCAATTCATACCTTAGCATCAATAAAAGCACTAGGTTAGGTTGTTATTGCTTTTACTACATTTTTATTGCTACCCTCCGAGCTTTTTTCTCCCCTCTCACTCGTTCTGCATTCCTCTCTTATGCCTCCTCCTTTCGTGGCCTCACCAACTCCTCAGCAAAAGATCAGACCTCCCTGTCCTTCCTCCGTAGTGCCCCTCCCTCCCAAAGAAAGAGAGGGCCCAAAAGGAGAGTTTTCCAAGTTTTTCACAGAATGGAAGTGATGACGCCGTTGAACTCGGTGGGACACCCAGGGTGGGTCGTTAGTTTGCTTCCGCTATATCATTAGTGTCCATAACAGACACATTAACTCCCGCTGAACCACCCCTCTTTCAGGCCATTTAGGGCGAGAATTAGACTGTAACAAGCAGCCGTCCTCTCTATATAGGTCATCTACTGCTAATGATGCTCTTACTGAAATACACACCGAGGACACTGGGTTTAGCTTCAGAAACTTACTGTCCTGTTTTCGATGGGTCTGTAGAATCATTTAGCAGCAGGAAATGACCACAGGGAAATGTTTTTTTGTTGTCTAACATTTGGAAGTTGGGCACAATTAAGCTTGTATCACCAACGTGGGGTTTAGGTAGTTGCAGCTGTATGGCTAACAGAAGTTTCCTTTCACTGACTCTTAAGTAAGAGACAATACATGTCCCGTGAGGAATTGTTGATAATGTAACTTAGTAGTGAGTACATGTATTTGTTATTTGAAATGTAATAATGAAAGGAAAAAAAGATATGCACCAACTCCAGAAAAAACATGCAAATAGTATTTAATGTCAAACAAATCCACTAATATGTGATCACAGAAATATCAGCATAATTATGTTTTTACTTAAATAAATCTAAGCTGGACTGCAGAGAGGCATCACATTAACACAATAACTCTGAGCAATCTCACACATTGCACCTGTATTTAATATATAAAGGTCAAACAGATTATAACAATTTTAGCTCATTTAAAGATTTAATATTGATAATAATTTACAACCATATTGTGTCAAGACCACTGCATCATAATGGAAATATGCATGTCGAAGTCCAGGTGTAAATTTATGCATATTAACTATGGCCCAGAGGCAGCTGTCGACAGAGAGTGAAAACAAATGGGCCCCTGTGTAGAACACATAGATCATATGTAATTAGGAGGTAGTTTGCCAACACCGTCAGGTTTTCTGTCATGTTTCTTTTTGCCACAATACCAAAAAAAAACATATGGTGAAAACATATTTGATGATATTTTTAGAGCTATATGATATAAAAAGAAGTAGCATATAGCTAGGATTGTCATGTTAATACCTCATTAGTACCAGTTTTGATCATCCCTCTGCCACCTCTGTCAAACACATGTTGTCTTGCAGTTTCCAAAGACATGCATTCAAAACTGAATATGTATTTAAGCAAATAATATGTGCAGCTATAAGGAAGATTAATGAGAACTGATTTTAGAAGTAACATTTATGCATTGTTTTCTAACTTTCTATTTTTTAAAATCCAAACCTGTTTCATAGCAGCTCACAAGGACCCTTCTTTTTAGGGGGAAGGGAACTAATACTCCACATCACTGTTTTATAATTGAAAATCATTGCATCAGTTCCACCACTGAACCTGACTGATGTCACATAAATGTTGATTTGTTCTGAGTGGCTTTCTCCACACAACACTTCCATTATTGCTTTTTTATTACTTTTGTTGTTGCTGTTTTCCATTGAGAAATAATTCTTTAATATATATTTCAATATTTCTGCGGCTCTCGCCTCCACTGTGTTGTCATTTCTTTGCACAGATGTGACAGAGCTAAGGCGAGGCATTTCTGCTGCAGTTAGACATATGATGCTTACATCGCGGTGTAGTTTCACGTGGCAGCCTTACTGTTCCCCGGTGAGTAGTGGCACATTAAGGAATAACAAATGAGTCCATGACCCAGGGTAGTTATTCAGGGTGTGTTTGTGGAGCAGGCAAACAGCGTATGCTATTTGCTTTGCAGTAGATTCATAAGTGAAAATTGCATTGTGCCTCCATTTGGAGAGCAGGTGATGGAGTGTGGAGGGAAACAAAGAGATTGTCACTCTCCTGGTTTCTGATGATGCTGTACCACTTTGCTGAAAGGCTCACACATCCTGCATGTCATCTTCACACTGAATTTTACTTGTCAACATACTGAATGTGTCCGCTTCTCTAACTTGATTGGAAAAGAGCCTACTGCCTATCTGCTGTTGTGTGCAAGTGCGCATCTGAGCGTGTGAGAAAGTTTTCAATGCACGCATGTGACTTTGCCCTCCTGCCTATCCGTAAACTCCGATCCTCTGACCCAGCCGGTCTGGTGAACACATTCTTCACACAGACATGTGCTGGGGGAGACAGACAGGGGGAGGGGCACATGGATGCAGCCTTTTGAAGTCCCTTAACATCCGCTGCCACGGCTCATTTGACCCATGCACCGTAGAGTTAACATGCATGACGATTTTATGATGCGGTGAACCCCGCCGAGGGCAGCTCTGAGGATCGTATGTGGCAAAGCTCTGAGAGCAGCCTACACTGTATGAGCGAGCCTCTATGGAGTGGAGAAGAGAGCATGTTGGAGACACATGGGCATTTTAAGAGTTTTTAAGTGCATAGTTCACTGAGCAGCATATTTTTGATCTTGGGAACTAAGAGAAATTTGTACCAACCTTTTTTGTCAGCCGTTGTCACATCTTTGTAAGGAGGGTTCACGTACCCACATATTGTGCACTTTCCATAGATGAGATAGCAGCAAGGAATTATGTGAAAACACGGACCAATTGAATTTAACAGTTCTCATTGAAGAAAAAAAGCAAAATGAGAAAATCCCTCCTCTTTGTTCAGTTATTCATTTTTTCGTTTGTTTGTGGAACTATTTGGATTAGTTCAATTAGGCACTCAGGCCTTTGTCTTTCTAGCCATAGAGTCAAAATTAGCACTCCTCCACATGCAGTAGTTGGCTGGAAAGGCCTAACCTACCATGAATGGCATGACTACTGAAGGTGTGAAGTGCACAATCATCATCGATGATCAACACGTGTTCACCAGGCAAACTTTGTCAAAAGGTTTGTGCACGTATTCCCTTGATAAAACCAATGTACCCAAACAAAAGTAGCCTGATACTTTGCTCTTTTTTAAGCACATATTTTGCACAAAGCCACCATTGAACAAAACATTCAAAATGGCCCTGCAATGTTCCCACTAACTCTCCATGGACTTAAATTATAGCGCTTGGGTGACCAGGGAAAGTCTGCTCCACCAAATATCAAAGCCTCATTTTGGCACATAGCTATATACAACAGTTACAGGATGTTGTGTGTTCAGTTTATTATTCTATCTCATTTCTGCCAAAAGTGTTTCCAACAATGTGAATTTCATAGAAAGTAACAAATCTGTGAACACTATTGTAACAGTGATTTAAATAGTGAATAGTGAAATTAAAGGTTTCCTATCTTAACAGACAAACTGACTCACAGTGTACTTGGTTTCCTGCATCTGCCCACAAAGGTCATTGTGTTGGTCACTAGTGGAAATCAAACACCTCACCACTATTTCCTTTTAACAACACCCCCCCACCCACCCACCCCTTCCTCTCCAAAACCAAAAACATCACCAGTGCTCTTCGCCTCCACATGATGTCAGCCAGGAGGAATTCAATCTCAGAAATTATATCATGAATGATGCATAAGACGGAAAAATGCATTTACCCTGGCGACAACACAATGAGCTGTTGTTGCAAACACCGTAATGGAAAAATGCGAAGGTTACGGTGATGAAAATGTATTATGAAACCGGGAAGACATTTGTGAATGTTGTCTACTCCCGAGCTGAGGGCGCACGACCGAGGACATAACCACGGCTTATAAGGAAATTCCTCAATATTTCTACAAAGGCAGGATGAATTTGTCTTGAAGTCCTCGGGGAGTGTAGCAAAGAGAATCTTTGCATGCGCGTGTGTCTGCCCACTTATACTATGCAGGCATGAGTTTTGTCTCCTTTTGCTGGAGCACAGGGGTAAGGCGGGTGTGCCCGTCTTCCATGTTAATAATGAATTTTTGATATGAGCTCCACATGAAATTTTAATCTCTGGAATATTAGCTCACCGAGGGAGATACAAAATCAAATCAGGGGGTCGTGATTAAGCGGGTGAAGCGCATATCGACCCATTTAAATTCACATTAACCCGGCATCAAAATGTATGAGCCATGACATCAGTAGCAGACATAATTTAGTGGTGTTATGTCTGTTTTGCAAAGTAAAGGTATGATCCTTCCATCACACATCTGTAAAGGAGAAAATGACACTTGATGTGGGGGATGATCCTGCCTGGATGTATCGGAAATGTTAAAGAATAATGCTGGAGGTATTCTGTATTTTTCAACAAATTCCTTAAAAATGCCAAAAACAACTATGAATTTCTCTTTTTAGCAGCACATGCCTGCACAGCCAAAGCCTAGATTATTACTCTGCCAAACTAGGCTGTCAAAGAATTATTAAAAACACATCAGTGAGCCAAAACGTCACACTTGGTGATATTTTCCCTCAGTACAATGAACATGGACACTCCAGTTAATTCTGAGTCTGTTCTGGCACTGTAAAAACTCACTAGAGCACCAAATATGTATTAAACAGCAGTTGAAAATTGCCCCCTAATAAATACATTATTTTCCATTGTTTGAGTACTGTTTGCTAAGTATCACACACACACATTTAAGAAAAGTATAAATTCAGTATTTGAAGATGATCAACTGACACTCAATCTGTATGTGGTAGTGACCCTCAGAAAATATATTTCACATCACACCATATCAAAAGTTATATCAAGAATTTGACCTTCAGTGTCCTCTGTGTCGTACAGGATCCTCCCTGCTTGAATTTATTGAATTTACATGCAACAGCACACTTGAATAGCACATGGAAGGGCATACCAAAAGCCGGTTTTGTGCCATAGTGCTCACTGTGCCTTATGCTGGATGAATATTTTACCAGCTACGCCAGCAGAGAGTAGGCTGAGCTGAGAGAGTTAGTAAAACAAAGCCCCACCGCTGTGTTAGCATACTCAAAGGCTCAATAATGTATCACCCACTTTTGTTCCTTACACAGCATCTATCATCTCAGCATAATACAGAGTAGCTAGAAAGCCGTTTTCCATGAGCAGCAATATGACAAAGATTGACAATGTGTATGTGTCTGTGTGTGTACGGTCACATGTATGTGTGTGTGCATGGCTGTGATTTGTGCATGTATGAGATGCAGATGCACTGCTGTGCAGGACCGATGTGTGTAATTATGTGAGTGAATGAGTGTAGATCTTAAAACCAAACTAAACACCTCAGTGCCTCTGGGCTGCTAGGACACACTTAGTTGTCATTGGTTTGGATTGCACTCATGGGAAGAATTCTGTAGCTGAATAATGTGATGTATTAAGCTGTGCTCTGCAGCAACGTATGGTAATTTGTTAGATTCTTATTTAATCAGGTAACATTGTATTCCAGCCAAATGGAACACTGCGTGAGCAAGGTGAGCCTCTAATCTTTCGCTCCCGAGCTTCATATTCTGCTCTTTTTATCTTTTGTGTCTTATGAAAAAAACATATTTTAAAGAACTTTGTGCCCTGTGACAAACTTTGAATTACTTTTTGATGTGAAAATGAGGTTAATTAATTATTGAAACAAGCTGTTGGCGAGTGAATGATGTTGCACGTGCTACGACTGATCAATCGTGTGAGCATCCGAACACACAAAAAAAATGAAATTATTGATCAACATGCTAACTTACACTGAGGATGATGACAGACTGGGAAAGCAGACTGACTGTGTCAGTATTATGTCAATACACAGGAGAGGGGAGGTAATCATTTTTTGACACATAAAGATAGATGCTTTTGACCAAGGGCATGTGTGCTGTATAGCACATGTATTCTTGTCTGTACATGTCTTGTTTTATCAGGAATCAAACTGAGAACTTTACAGTGTTTAGTGCCACAGCATGTCTGGTCTCATGGTGCCTTACATAAAAATGATTCCACAGGACAGATTTTTGGAGAATAGAAAGGACTGGTACTGGTAAAGTACAAGGTATTGATGGACAGCCAGATCAGATCAGAATTCACATCATGCTGCCACTCACAAAATAAACAATAAAAAAATCTAGATCAGACCCAAGAAATGCATCAATTTAAAAAGCATCTTATCTGTGAAGCTGCCATGAAATGCCATAATGCACTGTATCAGCCACCAGGGTTCAACTGATTATCTCATCTTCTCACATCCTCTCGAATATATTCAGGTTTTAATGGAAACATGCACCGATTCATATTCTTTGCGTAACATTTTAATGGAAACGTAAATCGCTTCCTCTTGAATCGCTCTTGAACCTACAAGTCTACGTGCCAAGGTGATTACAACAATGCTGAAGGTGATCCAAATTATGACTTCTTAGAAAGATGTTATCTATAAAGGAAATATTAGGTTTAATACAGTTCCTCAAGCACTGAAAAATGTATGCCTTCCTGGTCTGTTTGCTTTCTTTATCTTAAACCCTGCCAATACCTTTTTTATCGCAGCGCTGTTAAAGTCTTAACTGACAGGTGTTTTAGGCTGTTTGTTCAGATGTAATATGGTAATTGGATTGAAAATGGCTGCCCTGAGTGATGGCACAGATCCCCCGCCTCACAGCCCTTTGTTCCCAACAGAAGGTTTGAATCAGGAATGAGGATTTCGTCACACACCCCCCCCACCTGCCCCCCCCCCCCGACTCTCCCAGCGTGCAGCAGAAGGACCTCACGCGTTACCAGCTTGGGCTCTCTCGCCATCTTTCTTTAGCTCCGACATGCTGTAATGTGTCTGAGCGCGTCTAGGTTGGAGACATTTGTGCATATGCTGGAATATAATACGCGCTTGTGTATCGCAGCGTGTTTGTAAGGATGTGAATCAGATTGTGAGAGCAAATTCGAGCCTACAAAGTTTCACCATCTGTCTGCAGAACTTGACTTTGATGAATGTATGTAGCCATTGCAGAACACACACTATGAACCTTTATATCCTCTGCTGAAAAACGGTTCTGTGCCAGTGCCAGCAAAGGCAAATAAGCTTAAAAATGTTGAATTCTCCCACCAAACCTTGCGTACACTTGCAGTCTTTTGCGACTCGGCTCTGCTAACAGCTAAGTGGCGTCTATCTCCTGTAAATGGCTGCAGTGGACAGAGACAGGTTGTGATAAGGACACGCTGTAATGTAAAGTCTTGGATGAGGACGGGGTTTGAAGTCGAGTGTCACGGAAGGGCTTGATAACAGACAGAATGGCAGAGTGTTGAAGCAGCGTTTGACAACAGCCTCTACAAAGGGAAAAGTAGAGTGATCCTGCCATCAGCTCATCAGTGGCAACAGAAAATGTTGGGAAGCGATCATCAAAGGGCAGTAAGCTGCCCGCCTGACTTCGCCTGCTGTTGTCTGACCAGCTGACTAGCCAGCTGACAGAATGATAGCTCCTTTGTAGTGCTACCTCTTTGTCTCCGAATTTTCTGGCTCCTCGCAAATTAAACTCGAGCTTTTGAAGTGAGCCGAGGCGCTCTTATGCTTCTCCTCGATCCAGCTCCCCCCTCCCCCCCTTCTCCTACCTTCCACTTGGTTGGCCCTGCTTGTCTTTTGAATGCATTCTGCAGACTCAGGCTCCCACAGCAAGATCTGAGTGCAGATCCTCAACCTATATACAAGAGAACAGGAACGCTCCCTCTGGCATCTGCAAACTTGTCAGCAACACATCCTCACAGCAGCGGCGGCGCAGCAACTACTGCTTCCTTGCAGTTTTCTCCAACCAGACAACACGGAACCCCATTGTCTTTTTGCTTTAATTGCGCTCCTTCAGGCGGCTGGTTAGTCACACAACAGGCCGGAGCGGCATACCTGAGGGAGGTGAACGGTGCAGTTTTAAATCTAGGAGTGGCTTACACGCTCATACACATGCACATGCGCCCTCGTAGAGTGTGTACCGGCGCTTAGAGGAGCAGCTGAGAAGCCCTGTAGAGCCAATTACACATACGGCTCTAATCTCTTGAGCAAGCCGAATGGATAGAGGAGGACAGGAGGAAGAAGCGAGAGGAGGAGGATGGAGGAGATGGGAGATGGCAACGGGAACAGATTGATGGAAAAAATAAGGGAAGTAATAAGAGCGACAGAATAGATGGAGGGAGGGTGCTAAAATTGTGTTGACAGAGAGAAGAGATGGAGAAAGAGAGGCTATGGAGAGGAGAAGGAGTGAAGGAATCTGGGAGATAGAGTATGAGAAAAGAGTGAGGGCAACTCAGAGCCTCAGCGTGGCGGCAGATGCAGTTGCCCCCAGTCAAGACACATATCTGTGTGTCTAACTTTTATCAGTTAAATGGATACAGCCCTGAGAGCCCCAAAGGCGGAACGTGAGACTTCTGACGGCTGATGTCTCTTTTCCCTCAAGCGTTGTCAAAAGGCAACAAGGGCTTCCTTTAATGTGTTATATCTGCCTGTCATGTCAGCTGCCTCCATCTCTCTCTCCAGCTTTCTCTTTCTTACCTTTTCACTCTTTCACCTTTTGCACCGCAATCTATAACTCCCATTTTCTCCCTTTTTCTGCTTAACCCAGATCCTCGTTTCCCTTTTTTCTTTTTTTTTTCCTTTATACTAATATCTCCCCCCCCTCCCCTGTAGCATGGTAATGTTCTCAGAAATTACAGTGAGGTAAACAGAGCAGGGTGTCGAAATGAAATAACAGCTACGGGGCTGTCAGCTCTAGCGAGGGGGCCATCCGTCAGCGGGAAATGACACGTCGGCCGCCTCCCCCTCTCCTGTCGCACACACAGTTGGATTCCTCCTGTCCTCCTCGTGGCAAGGTGAAGGAATTATGCTCATCAAAGGCCCAGCGCAGCCTGAAGCCTTTCCATTAGCCTTCTACAACATTGGTCAATGGCGAGCGGACTGACACAACTGCCATCACGTAGAAAAAAAAGAGACACACACACACACAGATAGCATTGGAGTATATATATTTGACGGGACAAACGCACTCACGTAATTACTCTGCGATAGGATATATGCACAGGTACACACAGGCGCACACACACCTCAATTACCGTTTCATTCATAGCCTGACAGCAGAGCGTGTGCGAAGGCTGACATTAAAGGAAATTAAATCTCCTCGTGGAATGGGCCAGCCCATCTCACCTCCCGTCAAAATGCTCCCATTTCCACTCGTCCCCGTAACCTTCTCATCTGGGTATTTAGGGCTTTGTGGTGCGGAACGTCATCAAAGAGGAAACTTAGCGAGGCGGCCGTGCGTAGACGAGGCCTCCCCGCGATAATCCCCCGGCAAACGCAGCCCTCTGCTATTAGCCCACGCACACAAATTACCGCTTCACGTTCGGTCGCACTCTTTCACCGTGTGCGCCGTCACATGCTTCCAGGAGAAAGTGCTTTCATTCAAAAGCGTGCGCACACACACACAAACTCCCGTATCGTTGGCTTAGCCCAGCGAGTGAGTGAGTCAGTTAACTCTTTGATCCAGACCTCCTGTCTGCAGTGGAATACGAAGCCTGTTTGACATAATCCTGAAAAACATCGCCTCATATAACCAATGAAACTCAAAGGAAAGCGCAGCTGCACGGCTACACACACCAAAGGGACTTAGCAGGAGAGTGACACGTGTACAGTAGATTTTTTACGGGCAGATTTAATTAAGCCTCATTCACCGCCAAATCCTGTGTTATACAAATGCTTGTGAGCCCTTTCTCACTCGCTCTGAAGCATATAAATGTGACAAACCTGCAGAAGAAGGAGGAGTTTAGTTTCCACCAGAAGTTAGTTAATTGAGTTCCTGGTTAAAGGGGAAAGAGCTGCGGTTCTCTCTGCTTTCACGTCGGGCACCGGCTCTCTCCCAAAGGCTTTAATCAGATCAAACATGTCCTGTCAGATAAGACGGCTAATTAATCAGGGGAGGGACCGGGCTTCTCTTTTGACAGATGGAGAGATGGAGGCAGGACGCTGGTGGAGGCACTTCCTCTCCTCCTGCTTAACCTCTTCCTCCACCATCAACAGAAAGCAAAACAAGACAGAGATGCTGCCGGTGGCGAGATGCAGAGAGTCTGTAAAGATTCTCAAAGGCGGTGTTTACATGCAGACGGCAACTGAAGTATCTGCACAACCCCCGACTGAGAAGAAGACAGACTTCTGTATTGAAGTTGCTGTTTAGAGTACTTCTTATATGCGTGAGGAAGAGATCACTGAAAATTCACATTTCTCATCTTTTTGAGGAATTTGTTTGAAGTCAAATCAACTAGATTCAAAGGGAAGTGGTGTTATTAACCGATCTGTGTGCTTTAGGGAAGGAATATGTCTGTATTGTACTAAATCTTAGTTATGTGTATATTGTCTTTATGTTATTGGGCGAAAGCCAGTCAGTTGTTCAACTTGTCCTTGCCTCTCTTCTTGTCTTGTCTTATTGCCAGTCCATAAGGTTTACGAGAGCAGACTTGGCTGATCCAGCTCATCCACTTCAGAGCTAATGGAACATTTTTCTTTAGCATTTATATCATTCCATAATTTTTATAGATGTAGGTCTCACTGAATTGCTGTTGTTATTCAGGACAGATTGAGCAGGTTCAATAGATTCAGATTCAGTAACCTTGTTAATTATTACATCCCGCATGTCACACAGATTATCCACCTATATGACCATGTCGCTGTCAAAAGCCCTTGAGACTGGATTGAAATGTAGCCCTCTAATGAAAGCAGCTGAGAATAAAATGTACTTTCTATTCATTGCATTAAACTCATAAATCTGAAATTCAGCTTCAAACATTCTTCAAAATTATTGTTTTTATAGTTGAATACAGTTAATACAGCCAATCGTCTGCCTTGAAAATTAGCTGATCCCAAATTTTGAATGGACAAGACTAATGTTTGCTGCTTTTTTACTATTGTCTACAGTGAGTTGAAGTGTATGTAAATCTTATCAAAGTGTTGCAGTATTCATTCCTCTAGTAAGCTTTAACCCGCAGAGGTCCTGACTGCTGTTGGATGAAAGATTTGGAAATGTGTAAATTGGATAAAGAGGAAATGTGATGAA
>JBAJHX010000040.1:14712675-14730715 GCA_037176925.1 Amniataba percoides
GTGTGTGTGTGTGTGTGTGTGTGTGTGTGTGTGTGTGTGTGTGTGTGTGTGTGTGTGTGTGTGTGTGTGTGTCATGGTGGTGGTATTTCCCCAGAGCCCTTTGCAATGCAGGGCAGCTTCTTCATCCATCCTGCTTTGACAGCTCAGTGGCACCCCCCGGGGGGCCTTCGCCACACACAAGAGCATGCGTGTGTGTGTATATATGTGTGTGTGCATGCGTGCACGCACATGGATATGCTTTTGTGACAGCCATGTCTACTACTACCCTGTGTGAGCCTTGACACATAAACACACACAAGCACAAACCACATAAGCACAAATATAGTCACGCACCACTAACTTTGACCTGAATGGAATGTCAACACCCATATAATGCTAATGAAATCCTTTTTTCTCACCATTTAGCTTTTGAAACACAGCCCACAAACACACACGCACAACACTGTCAATGTGCATGCATGCACATACACACGCACACACTTTTCCCAGTGTACCAAGCTTGCTCACCAATCCTCTCAAGCCCATATCTGACAAGCCTGTGCATTTCCAGCTTAGCCACTCAATCACACTGTGTCAAGAGATGTGGGTGTGTGTATGAGTGTATGATGGGGGTTGGTCTTGTTATAGCTGCCCTCCTCCACTCAGGTGTGTCCAGTGGCACTACGAAAGGATATTGAATTGTAACCTTGCTGTCCCACACCAGGAAGTAAATATCTGGGTGTCAGGTGGCAGGTCATCTGTTAAATTCAACTGACCATGGGAAAATAAACGGAAAGGAAGTCACCATATTGGCAGGAAGTTAACGCTGAGTCGCAGATAACGCAGTGACACATAGAGGAGGAACACACAGAGCAGAAGATTGCGAGATGCAAACAGATGGCAGTTAATGGTGCCATAGACAGCTTCCATACACTTCCTGTTTGAATTTTAATGTAATAACATCTAACTTCCTTGTGATTACATGAGATGTTGAGTTGATATACAGTGTGGGGAGATGATAGCAGATGGCAGCTATTGATACTTAAACAGCTTCCCTATTCTTACTGTTAAGTTTTTTCAATGAAGCCATGCTAAATATTCTGGTGGTTACATGCGATACTTAGAAGCAATATATGGTTCAGTGAACTTTTGATTAATTTACCTGTTGGCATGTACAGTATGTGAGTTGTTTTTTCAGTACACCCTTTATAGCTGCAACATAAGTAAGAATTGCATTAAAGATGATTGCATTGTTATATTTTTCATATTTATATAGTCTTTTTAGCAATGGAAACACAGCCGTGCTTGCCAGGAACTTGAACTGAAGTTCTACAGAAGCAAGAACCACAGCGCTCGCATATAGATGCATCTAATAAGCTACCCAGGTCAGGTTTGTTTGGTGAGGCCTGGTTGATATGAGAGGTGCGTAGCTTTCGTCCAACAAGCCAGTCACCGAGGCCTGCTCCAGCCGCTCTGCTCTGCCCACGTCTGATTGTGATTCAGAGAGAGGGACATGATCGATAGCCCTGATGGAGCACTACAGCTGTTTAGCTATTCTGTGCAATGCGGCAGCCGCTCTCCCTGTCGCTCTCGCTGGCTGTGAGCATGCATACGCCCGCACACAGATAAAAAGTGATTCACTTTATCCATGTATGCCATGTATTGTGGAATATATTTATAAAACACATATATGCCACAATAAGCACAGGTGTGTGTTTCCGCCTGTGGGTATATACTTGCATGCAACAATGCACACACACAGCTGTACTCCCCATAAAATACATAGGATATACACATACACACGCATAGATAGATGGACTTCTACACTTATGTAGACACTATAAACCCCTTTCTGAGAAATGATCAACTTCATAGTTGGAGGTGAGAATAAAGAGTTATCCTTGTTTTTCAGTGGATGTGGATTTACTCAATACACAAAATAAATGGAATTTATGAAATGTTACTACAGCAATAAACCATACTGAAGTGAGCCCAACAGGGACGCATTATGATTTACACTGCAACCCTGAGCTCTGGGAAAGTCAAAGGAAGCGCAGATAAAAAGTGATTTAATCCGCTGGCTCCACTGAGCCTTGCTGATTAAAGCCCTTCGTCCCACAATGCATTAAACAGCTTAGAGATGACACCCTATGGTAAATGTAATTTGAACCGGAGATACATTAGCTATTGTTTGGTTTTGGCAGGTGACTAATCCCATGTACAACCCATATTGTGTGTCTTCCATGGGAGACAGGAAATTGATAACATTTGATACACCGTATGTGCTGTGCTGCTGAGGCAAATTGCTGCTCTTTGTGCGATTTAACTTAATTTCATTGTCAACAATCAGACAGCAGCTAAATAAACAAGAAGGTGTGTATCATAAGGGCCAGATGCAGGTAGTGTTCAGCATTGCCAAGTGACAGCACCAGACTTTGATGAATCCAGCATTCTCATGAATGTCTAACTGGGCAAACAGCGATTCAGCCCAGACTGAATGTGCAGTAACACTGCAGCTTCTTCCTTTTTCACTTCCGTTGTTGTTGCTCATTCTGTTGTCCTGCTGCCAATATGGCAGCAAGGCTGAGAGTCGGCTCCAATATTGTCCAATAGATGCTGGATAAATAATGGAAACCACATCAGGAAGCAGCCACAGTGGCCCTGGGAGACGGAACCAAACGGAAACATGCAATATGTACAAGCTTTCCTGCTTCTTCTTCTTTTTTTTTTTTTAACAATACTCTGGCATTTCTTGCACAAACCTTATCTGTTTTCACAATTTCCACAATTTCCTCACTCACACTCTGTCTTTCAGTTTGAAAGTTCCCTAATCTATCGCATTCATATTAAAAATTTAGTTAAAAAAAAAAAAAGTAATAGCTATATTCTTGAATGTCAGTATGGATGTGATTGCATTTGAAAATCCCCCCAAAAATTCCCAGTTTTCTCATTTACTTCTCTGATCTGTTAGAGACAAAGATGACGCCAGGGCTTTGTAGAAACATGCAACTGTCAGGCTCCTGCCACAAAGAGTTCACATGGACCACTATTTGGCAAGCCGCCTTTAAAGAAAACACATAGACCAAAAGACAGTTCTCAACCCCAAGTACTGGCCCGCAGACACATCCCGTCATTATTTGCAGAACACAAGGCCTGTGCCACTGAGGGTGGGGGAGATGTTGCTGGAGGTGCTGTTGCAGAAAAAGATTCCCTCCCTGTTGGCATTCTCACCAAGGCAACGGTGCCAAGATAGCAGAGACAGCCCACGGTATTAAAACGTCCCTCGCTGAATTAAGGCAAGTCCCAAATCACTTGGTAAGTCACAAAAAGCCCTTCTGAAACTGTCAGTCATACTTGAGTAATCCATGTTAATTTCTGCAATCCCTCCCACATTCCCCTGGCTAATAACTGGCCTGTCAGCAGGCCCATTTCTCTCCCCTATGGCGAGTAGATTTAACGTGCAGCCAAGTAGGTTGGTGGCTTGGCTGTCAGCGTGTCTCAGACATGGCTGCCTCTCCTAGCATGCCAAGGCACGTCTCTCCCATGATGCATTTGTGTGTCATGTGTGGGTGTCGATCTGTGAATTGTTTATATCTAATGTTTTCCTTCCTCTTTTTTGACAGAAACAAAAGGTCAAATCCATTACGTATTGATAATTCATTTACTGCTGCTGTCATCCGGTGTAAACTAGCCATATTTCTGTCTCTGTTTGTGATACACAATGACAACCAGACAGCTTTTCAATATACACTGCCACAGCTGATAATTAGCCACCAAAACTCCCTTTCAAATGCACTTCTCAGGATATTGCATTGTAATGAAATCTGTCCTCTTTGCATGAACCTTCCACCCAACCCCCCCGCCCCCCCACCTCTGACTTCACCCGCCTCCCATTAGAGGCAGGACACACAGGAAGTTATTATTGGCATCCCCAGTAAATCAGACAGCTTCCTGAAAAAGGATCAATTTCCCCTGATGCACTTTCTCATTATAACCTTATCTCGCCCACAGACAATAATCTGGATTTGTCACGCTTTGTTTGTTTTGCCACTGAACTGTATCAATCATGAGCGAAGCCAACGGTTCACAGAGAGGAGGAGGAGGAGAGAGGAGCCGCTCTGAGTGGATCTGTCACTGAAATATAAAGTATTCACCTGCTGCAGTCCCTTTCCACAGAAAATAATATAAGCCCTTTGATTGGCTTCAAAGTTTGTTTAGGCAGAGGAGAGGAGCTCCGGCTCCTGGAGGGGTTTAGGCAGGAACGATTGACTTTGCTCTCCACTCAGCCACATCTAATGTAGAGAGAGGCAGAATGAAGAAGAGTTACCACGAGAAAAACAGATACATAACGAGGGAGAGTAATGGAGAGAAATATAGCAGGAGTGCGATGGAAAGAAATAGATTAGGAGCTGAGACGGGAATAAGAGAGGGAGATAAAAGAGAACAGATGGAAAAGGGCAGAGGGGGGAAGAAAAAGTGATGGGTGGCAGAGAGAAGCAGAGGAGAGAGGAGCCAAAGTTGGATCAACCCATGCTTTTGGAAGGTTAAATTTGAGTAAAGTTTAGGTTGCTGCATCTGCAGCGGACGAGATGAAAGGATGACATTGACCGCGCGACCGCTTCCTGAGCTTGACCTGCGTGCGCCCGGCCCAGCTGTCCACCGCGCCGATCCCCTTCTATCTTTCTCCCTCTCACATCTCTCTTTGCACTTTTTGTTGTACCTGCTTTTCTGCTCCCTCTCTCATCCGTCCTTCCCTCTCTTATCTTCCCTGCCGTCGTCGATTCCTCGCTGTCTCCGCACGTCCTCCCTTCCTCTCGACTCGCCATTGTACGCATCGCACACATTCCTGCTCATCCCTCCCTAATGCTCATCTATGTTACTGGATATAGCTGAGTGCACACAATATTAGCGCGAGCCAAATAAGCACTTGAGGCTGCTTTCATTTATTAAGAACATTTTCCCCTCCCCTCTTTGTTTGACATGTGTTCAGCCTGTTCACCGGTGTGTTTGGCCTTTCTTTTGTTGCTGTGGACTCAAGAGATCCAGAGGATGAATTATAAGAATTTGTGTGATCGCTTAATCTTTTTTACCCCAACATCAGGTTAGATACCCAAAGTAAAGCTTTACAACTATAGAAAGCAAATGACACTTTACCTTTTGTTGCAATGATCACAAGTTAAACAATAGAGATTCGGTGTTCATGTTACAAAGTCATCAACCAGAAATGTGTACCTGCATTTATTTGATTCAATGCTGCAGTGCTTTGCCAATCAACACTGTTTGCCAGATACCTCAGCTTCGGCAGCCCCACCAACTCAGTACTGTAATCCCAATCAAATAGATAAGCAGCCTGTGTTTTTTTCACACAGTATTTCACAGTCTCACAGAGCTTGTGTGGCCATGTATTCTGAATCATCGTCCGCTAGGAAGCCTGATCCAGTATTCAGTGTACAGCATATAGAGTTTCCACTGAGGGTGAATGTGATTTCAGATGCTGCAAACAAAATGCAAATATGGAGATGTGTTTTGTAGTTCTCTAAAACTGAGAGGCTCCTGAAACAAAGCATCACATAAGTGTAGCAGTCAGATTCAGGTTTTATTGAGCAAAGTCACATTAACTTTTGTTCCTGCTGACCTCTAGTCCTGCTCGGTGCAACAGTCACAGTTGGGGACCGACTGCCGGTTGAATGCCTTGCCCAGTAGTTGTTAAAGAATTTTGGAGCGTTTCACATTCACCTTTCCTGTGAGTTTCATTCTGGCAAGCTTGGGAACTGCACTGCCGACTTTGCAGTCATAAGCAAAAACCTCCAGGTTTTTTTTTTCTTTTTATGCTTCTCCCTCCACCTAACTGGGCTCTCCACCGCTCTGAAGAATGAAGTCTTGAGATGCATACATTATCTTCACGGATCCCTAGATTCACGGTTTTAGCCATCAGTCAACTTAATCTAATGCAGGACCCGAGGCAAACCATTTCTTTTGCAAAGAATAATATTCAGCCTCTCAGCAGATACTTTAGGTCACCGAGCTCATAGCCTTTCGGCCAGCCTGCCCGTCCTCCAGAATGAAGATTAAGTTTGCCGAGGAGGATAATCATGCTCCAAGGTCTCTGTGGTATGCAAGCAATTCAGCAGGGATGCTTTCTGTGGTTCACTGCTCAACTCCTCTCTATCTCCTCCACCTTTCATTAGGTTACAAACTTGCAGCACATGACTTTGATAAATTACTGCTTTCTTTTTTTTTTCAATCTAGCACGTCTTCAGCATGTTTTAAGGTATACATTTGAGCAAGCAGAGACAGTGAGGTGTAGCCAGGTCGTCTGACTGACCAGAATTGACCTCAAGACTGATTGTATCCTCTGAGTGCTTGCGTCAGGGAAGCGGGGGGGAAAAAAAAAACAAAAAAAAAAACGAAGGCATCAGTTACACCCGGCCACGTCACTGTCACCGTCCCAGGACACAGAGGGCAGTGAGATAAATCTAGCTGCTGCCCCCAAAATAGAGCACGGGCCTCCATTAGAACAGGACGCAGGCTGTGTGGGAACAAGCAGAGGTCACTGTGGTCAGCAGAGTTATTTCTGTAGCGCCACCGGACCTCCAGGAGTTGACGCCCATTCATTCATCCGACTGCCTGCCAGCAGGGTAGGGGACACACACGGAGACGTGCAAAAAAAAAAAAAAAAAAAAAAGTGTATACACACCTACACGCTCTGCCAATGGATGATCAGTAGGAGTGGGACATGTTCCATTTGAAACTTACTGTGATGGCGTCCGAGTTGCTAATGTTTTTTGTCACCTGGGGCTATTTGTGTCTTTTTCTTTATTTGTATGAAAGCTGCCTGCTGGTGTTTGAGCTGAAGGACGATGGAAACACACCTGGTTCTGAGTGACCTCATGTCTCAGACACACCGTCTCTCTGTCTGTCTCCGTTTCCTCGGCTGGCAGCGCAGCACATCACGGTTATTGGATCATACTTGCGGTTTATTTCTGCTGCTTTAACTCAGCTTATATAGATGATTTACAGTAGCTTACAGACATGGATGCACACTTTTTGCCATTGCAAAAAACACGCACAAAAGGAAAACACACCGACGCGCCAGCAAGATTTCTTACAGTCACCATTTCCTTCCTTTGTTCTTTGAGCCTCTCTCACTCTCTTTCTCTGTCTTTCTTCTCTCTCATACATCCACACACACACACAAATACACACACATCAATAGTCCATTAGGAGTGTGTTGCTTTCATTACCTCCAGCTTGGCCCTGAGACAGCCTTCAGAGTGGAGTACAGCACAGCAGAGTTGGCCAGGATTGCAGTATATATAGAGAGAAGTCTGGTAATTGCCAGCTCTCTGTTCTCTCTATCCTGTGCGTCAGGTGGAAAGTATGAATCCGCGGTATCTGGGGACCACCCCTGCTGCGCCGCGCCGCATCTCACTACAACTGTCTGTCCCCCCACCGGGCACAAGTAATAGGGGGAAAACAGAGAGCTTAAAGGCCTCTGAGAGTCCAACAACTGCCACTCTAACAATACACACTGCTGTGGGAATTTAAAAAAAAAATCAGGCAGCCCACACTTACAGCAGAGAGGCACCTAAAGACAAATCCTGCCTAGAAATCTCACTTTTCATGTCTTGCTTGCTACACAGTAGTAAGTGCTGTTACTCGAGAACAGTTTCCCTGTTGAAGTGGAACATTTCGTTTGTTGTGTTTCACCTGCCTGAAGGCAGAAGGAAGGGTCAAGCATCAAAACATTTGAGAGGTCCTAAAACATTTTAAAATACTGCAAAAGTTCAAGTAAAAGCCAGCTCCCACATAAATGTGTAGTATGATAATACTGAATAATAATAAAGATGTCAGTTGCAGTTGTGCTGTGCTGTAGAGAGTAAAATGCTTTAACTTGAAATAAAAGCATCGGTTATCATGTTGTTGGCAAAAAGATGTGTCTAGGGTGTCTAGGGGTAGATGTCTTTATTGTTATTGTTGTGCTCACAGTTTACTTCATGCTGCTTTGTCCCTTTTTTGTAATCTTTACTTTTCATTTTCTTTGTAAATTTTAATGTTAAAAAAATGTTGCTTCTTTTTCACAGGGCATACATGCAAAATAGAGTGATCTGCTTTCATTCAATCAACCTGCATAAATAAAAGCTGAATGAACAAATGAATTAATGGAATATTAATTCCAAGAAATGGGCACCAAGCAAACATGGCCATTGTGAAACGCATTAAGTAAATTGGGCTGTTTCTTCTATTAAAACATATTTCCAAATTGTTGGATGTTGGAATTTAAATTCAAAACAGCAAAACCTTGAAAGTAATATGAGAAAGAAGAAATTAAAATGCAAGTTAATGTTTGAAAATGGTCAGCTGTCACATGAAATATGCAGGATTTTTATTGTACAGGCAAAAAAACAAACAAACAAAAGACTCATTTTCAAATGTGGCTGAACTATACGGTTCTACTATAGTCTGTTCAATTCTGTTTTGTTCAGTCATTCATCAAAAAAAAGGTATTATACTACAAAGGGCATTGTTGCTTACAGGCAAAATAAACAAAGAAGAGTTATTTTCCTCACGTCCTTGTTAATCATACATGAGGTATGGGCTACATAGACATGTATAATAGTGTTTTTTCAATGTGTGGCCTTTACCAGCCCATAGCATTTATAGAGGCGTTGACTTAATGGCGTCTTTGCTGCAGCGGTCTTCCAGATAGCAGCGATGTAGTTATGATAATACCACCACTAGGTTTTCCCAGTCACCGGGCCCTGTCTTGATCCTCTTACACATAGACACACAGATTTATGAATTACCTTGAGCTAGTCATATCTCTCTCTTAGCCCGAGACGTAATCTTGCCACAGATGCATCCAGATCAATTTTTCAGGATGTCTTATTTGTGGAGTGAGCAGTGGGCCCGGCGCGGCGGGGGGTGAGCGCGGGGAGGCTGGGGCGGTGCAGTCGGGGTGTATCCAATTTCAGGCTGCAAAGCAAATGGCCTTGGAGATCAAGGATTATACAGCAGATTTCTAAGTCGAGCTGTTATTGATTCGCCGTGCCCCTGGTGAACTCCGCATTGTACCTTCTCCATGTAAGCTTTTAAATGTTGCTGCCTTAATGGCTCCCCTCGTCAGTATCACCCCCAGATCTATAAGGCCACTACAACTGACCCTTATAAATGTGGCCTTTTGTTTTCCTAGATGTCTCATGGGCCTGTAATTCAGTGGAAACTGTTTATGGTTTATTTTGTTTAGTATAAGATGTCATTTTTAGTTATAGGGTTGTAGCCAGTGTTGTTGGATGTGTTAAAATATCAGAGCTAGCTTCCTTTAACACAAAGAGGAAAAATACTGTAAGTGCTTGTAATGACAGTGTTTCAGATATTTTGACCGCTTATTGTTTCATTTTACTGCATATTGTGGCAAATAAAGATCTCACATACTGTGCAAAGAGTGTTCAGTGCACACATTGAATGTTACATCTATGCCTCATGCAGTCAGTTTTTCACAGAACTGTGACTGCATTTTTTTTTAAATCTGCTCATGAGAGCAGTCATCAAATATTTACCCTTTTGTTGCTATTCTGGCAGTCTTCATTTCAGTAAATTTGTACTGGTGGAGCCTCTCCGCACTACAGCTGGTACTGATGATGGTCTGACCACCCAGATGCTGAATTTTTCCATAGAAACTTTACGTTTGAAATTCAGATCCTTTTCAGTTCTGTGCAGCCGAGGCATTAATCACAAGAGCTTTCGTCAGTTCTAATAGGTTTTGATGTGCTGTCCCATACTGAGCAGCACTCTTGGCACCCCTCTGTGACTTTGCGGTCTCCATCTCCTTCGTCAGTGTGAGGCGCAGAATTAAAAGTTTTTCGTCTTGCCATGTAGCCATCAGCTCTGCAACTTCCACCTCTCTATGCTGCTCTCTCTCTCCCCCGTCGCACTTTCTTTCGCACCCTTTTTGTCTCTTTTTCACACACACACATTGTAAACCACAGAACAATACAGCTACATATTTGAAGTGGATAATTGCTTTTGGAAAAGCTGAGAAAAGGAAAAGAACATCACTTCAAAGTCTGATTATTCAACACCGCCCCTCGCCGCCCACCTCCCCAAATAAGAGAGAGGCTGGCAAAGGGAGGGGGGGGGGGGGGGTTGAGATGGGTGTTGGGATCTGGTTAACTCGTCAAATAGGCCCATTATGGGGTAAAATCAACAGTGGGGAGTGTTAGATGTGCGCCTGCAAGGGGAGAGCATGTCCAAATCCCCTCAGTTCGCACAGCCATTACAAACAAGAGTGGATTAGCCAGCAGCCCCCTGCTGGGACAGTGAATGGATGAGAATGGGGAAAGAGGACGCTCCTCTCCAGCATTATCTAAATAACAGGCCGGGGAATTCAATAAGTACCGGCCTCATCAGACCTCATCAGCTCCCCCAATTAAGCTGCACATCATGGCGGCTGGCGGGCTGGTTGCCATTGGTGACAGATGAGAGCCGCCGTGGCGATGTGCTCGCCTCTGCAACAGCACTGTGCAGCCTCACATTCCCGACATTGTTTAAGTGTGTCTGTGTGTGTGTGTGTGTGTGTGTGTGTGTGTGTGTGTGTGTGTGTGTGTGTGTGAGAAAGAGTTTGTCTTGGGACAGTTGGGTTCGTTTGGAGGAGACTCATGAGCAGTGATGAATATCATCAGTGTAACAACAGTGTTTGTTTCTGTGTCCGTCTACTAATTTACGGTCCACACTGACATTCATGCCCACTTGCGCTGCACTTGGTCTGTCCTTGATAGTGCATTGATGGGTCCCTGATAGCAGGCCTAGACTTCAAGTAAGGAGGCCCTACCCTCACCGCGCCTCGTGCTTGTGAACCCCGGTGATATCGATGTTGTGTGTCAATACCTCTCCCCTCCCACATTACCTCCCTGTGTTTCCCCACGGGTCAGGACATGTGGAGAAAAAACACGGCTCTCCCGCATCGATTGGGGGCCCATTAACGCGCGCTGAGAAAAACAAAGCCTTTTCATCACTTCGGAGATGTTTAGGCAAGGACTTACTCAAAGTTGTTCTCCGCAGGTCAACCCTCCTCTCTGGTTATCTCTCTGATATCGCTCTCTCAGAGGCATGAAGCGGCTTAGCTGCTGAAGCATGTATAAATAATGCTGAAGAGTTTGCTAAGTGTGTATTTTTTTGTCCCGAGAAAGGAATGTGTTATCAGACTGCCCTCATGCTTTGTTTTGTTTTTCTTTTTTTCCTTCCAAACATTGGGAAACTGAGAGGGAAACAGTAGTGCGCTGACACAGGAAGGAAGTGGGGTCAGATTTTGGGCAGAGAGTTGTTTTACTTTAAGGATTTAAACCTCTAATTATCTTTTCAATTATTATTTTAGGAAATTCCTGCCTCAGCAGTTTACACCCTGACTGGTTTCAACTTAATTGTCAGAGTTAACCCTGTAATGTTGATATTACATGCCAGGAGCAGCAGACATGCACACAGTAGACATATAGTGTAATAATGTTGTTCAAACAGATTACAAAAGACTGACAGCTCAGTATATTTTAAATTCACTATATTACTCTGATCCATGAGTGTTAAAAACTAAAACAGTTTATACATTTTAAGAGATAAGATCCATGAAACAGTTGGTACAAAAAAAAGAGAGACTTTATTGTCAGCAACTTTTCTGGAAAGACAGGGGAAAATTAATGTCAACGCTGCTCGAGAACAAAGAGAATACCTAAGAAATTAATGAATTATGAGCCTTGGGAATGTCTGATGCACTGTTTGAAGTTGAGAAGTACAGGGGTCTGTCTGACAAAGCGCAGATGAGTGGGCTAACCATCGAACTTTAGGCCTAACTTTGGTGTTTTAGTCTGGTAACACTGGCCGCATGGCTTTAAATAAACAGCCAGCTTATAACCATGCATGTGCCTACTCATATTATCCATGTTTATGAGAGTCCCTGCAGACTATAGAGTATAATATTTTGCAGACAATTGTGTCACATCAACTCCCAACGGATGTCTGGTTAAGGTAGCTGTAAATATATGGAGGATGTAGTGTTGCGTGTTGCCTTCACACCTGTTTGTCTGTGAGACTCATTTTTAATTGCACTAGAATGAACATGACCAAAATGTTCCATATAATGATTTAGACCTGATCTCGTCTATTGCGAATATGGCAGACTAAGACAAGGGTTTTAAAACGACAAATGTAACGCAAGTGACAACACAGCATCTGTTAGTTCAGTAACAATAATTATATCACTAAAATGAAATAAGACAGCGTGTTGACAGTAACATTTCTAACACATTTTGTCCAACAAAGAGATCATTTGGTTGGTAAGTAACTAGAAAAACGCAGTGATAGTGTCTTAAAATAGCTGAAGACTGTGGGAAAATGAGGTAAAAGAGACAGGATGTCGATGAGTGTAATAGATAAGATTTTTATGAGGGAGAACGGCAGAAAAAATTGTGCAGACCTTCCTGTGCTGTCTCAGTTTGTGTGTGTGTATGTGTGTGTGTGTGTGTTCGTGCGTGTGCATGGCTGCTCTTTTGAAAGTGAAAGAGCAAAGAGAGCTGCACCTGCAGCTTCTATCAACCGGTGGAAAGCTCCTTTCAGCACAGCTTTAATTACAGTGTCTGCAGCTTTGCTTGGCTCAGACAGGCTGGTCTCCACGCAGCCAACCAAATCCTCTCACACATAGCTGCCTTCCTCTGCCACAGAGTCGCCTGATCCCTAATCAGCCACGGTGCCACTCTTCATCGATCCCCAATCAGTTACAGTAAAGGGGACGCTATGGAGCCCCCTCCCTCGTGCTCCCCTTCAGCCCCTTCTCCCCTTATTAGTCAGGTGCCCCGCTTCCATTGATCATAAATCAACGTCACTGGCAGCATTGATCGTCAATCACCCCCAGTGACATTATCGATCTGGCTGGTCCCTCAGCTATAGGCCAGCCCTCAGCCCTCGGCCCACATTGCAGCCCTGGCTGTGGCATATTGATCCCCCTCAGATACAGTATTGAGGGCTCTTTATTGATAATTCATTTATTGTGCTGTAATTTCATTTTCTTTCCTGTCCATACCGTTGTTACTGGAAGCCCCTACGGTGGAAACCTAGTTAACAAAACCCACAGCCTTTTTTTATGCTTCTCTAACTGATGTGGCTTTCTTGTATTTGCGGCTTGAAGCATATTTTCCACCTCTGTTCAAATGTCATTATCAATTCACAGTCAGTGTTAGCCTAAAGGTTATATAACCCTTCTTACAGCAAAACAATAATATGTTTGAATCCCTGGACCATTTGGGAAATTCTATGAGGGGCAAGGCACAATTTAGAGAGACACCGAAAATCTAATTTTTCTTTTGAGTTTCATGTTGGCCTGTTTGTAATGCGCTCAGAGTGGGATTGTGTAGAACTCTATGAATGTCAAGCAGTGCTCTGAAATACACCATGCATGCTCAGCAAAATCTCCTTTAGATAAATAAACCGAAATTGTCTCGCTGAAACATTATTAGGAAGCTGTGTTACTTGAGTAAGAGGCTGAAATATGCATTCAAGTCCGAACGCTCGCTGTAAATAATGAAGCTTTCACAATATACGACAATCACGCTCGTAGAACACACACTACTTTTCTGAGGTGCGCTTGCAGAGGTCCAAACACATTTATTCGGATACTGTGTCACATATACTGAGAAATATTTGCCGTAAGTCTAGTGGATGGGCAGTTCTGCTGAATTACAAAGCGCCCATCTGTATGATTCATCTCTATAGATGGGAAGTTTCACGGGTCACTGGAGGCGTTGGCAGTGTTATAATACTCTGCTAACAGGGACAGAGCTAGCTTCACTGTCTGCCCACACAGGCAGTGACACAGACGGTGGCAGCAGAGGTCAACCCCCACAGGCAAAGTACAGCAACAGCTGCTCTTAAGTCCGTCTGCCACAGCCAAAACTGTTTGCCATGAAAAGAGTTCTCCACAGGCCAGGACCAGCTTTGTGCCACAAGGCCAAAGAGAACCAATGAAAGCTTGCTTGTTTTTTTAATTCCATGAAAACAGTCTCTCTTGTTACTGTCTGTTGGGGGAGGTCTTTTTCTTTGCAGTTTGTTCGTTTCATGGGAGAATTGGTTATTGTAACATAACTCCACTGCATTGCAATGGACCA
This sequence comes from Amniataba percoides, assembly GCA_037176925.1. Classification (NCBI taxonomy): domain Eukaryota; kingdom Metazoa; phylum Chordata; class Actinopteri; order Centrarchiformes; family Terapontidae; genus Amniataba; species Amniataba percoides. The sequence continues at coordinate 14,726,805 of JBAJHX010000040.1, forward strand.
TTTTCATGTTATGATATAAGTTTAGTGTAAATTTGGATTAAGATCTTTTTCACAACTATTCACAATGTGATTTGGATTGGAGGTAACATGAATTCAGTCTATGTATGTATGAGAACAATGTTAAATTTCAGCTTTGTAGTTTTTGTTGTAGTGAAAAAGAAAATTCTTGTCTGTCCAATCCAATCAGATCGACAGCTAGTTTTTTCACAAACTATGAAACATGAGAAACAATTCAACAATATAGTTTAATAAAACTTCACATTTCTGGACATTTTCTGCTTGTGTTTAGACTTGTGTGTGTGATGCATATAAGCTGAACTTGAATGATCTTGAAAATTAGTCATTGTAAAGATGAGTAGAGCAGTGAAGAAGTGATGACGACCTTGGGCCGAGTCTCCAAACCAAACACCAAGTCTACTCGTCTCACCGCTTGTACAGTAGATTTGTCTGTGATGTGCTGATTCTTCTTGCCTGTTGTATATTATGCTGTTTTCTTAGCTTGGATCTTATTTCAAATCCACTCTGCAAATAGTGTTTTCAATCTTAAACTATACTCTTACAATTTTGAAGCGACCACAATGCGGCCGCTTGTAATTGCCACCCTGGCCAGCTGTGTAAAGCGGCCACTGATACTGAGACTTACTGCAGCAGCGAAGATGTTGGCAGTGTAGGGCTGCATGTGTGGGTTTAGCATTAGAAACATCTGCCACCGCCACTTTAAAATCGCAGCCGGCTACAGGAACCAGCGACGCTCAGCTATGCCATTTTGAGTGAATGCGGCGAGGACTGTCTGCTTGTATAAATGTTATTTCAATATATGGATGGAGGATTGTGAGCCGTTCATTAGAGTTGGCAAACACACAAACGCCAACTTCTGCTCGCTCACACACCTCTGTCTTCCCCCCGTTGTTTTTAGTTATTTGTTTACTCACCATGGCAACCTTAGCGACGGGAACGGCGAGTGGAATTAGCTGATTAAGCTAAAATGAAGTTCTCGTTAACTGGCACCTCGGAGCTCGTCTCACAGGAGTTGGCTAGCAGCTGGGAACCCGCCGCCTGTTTGGCGCTGAGCTCGCTGCTCCTGCATTTGCTGCAGGAGCAGATTAATTCAGAGTCATCCATATTTTCATCTGCTAAAATAATTACAGCCCTGTATCTGTGCAGAATCGTCCTCACCCTTTATGTTTGTGTGAGTCAGTTTGACTGCCAGACACACATCCATCAACCTTATTTGTCTGAGTATGGTCTGGATAGATAGATAGATAGATAGATAGATAGATAGATAGATAGATAGATAGATAGATAGATAGATAGATAGATAGATAACGAGGAAGAAATAGGGAGGGAGAGGCAGACAGAGGAAAACCAGGACAGAGAGAGATGCGATCGAGGGAGACTGACAGAGAGAGTGAGAGATGGATTAGCATGTCAATGACTCCCTACATAACATTACTCTTGTTAAGTGCGCAATAGCTCATCGATCAGGCTTCTACCACCCGCATCCAGGGCTCTTCCCTCCTCTTCCCTTCCCGTAATCCATAATATCATCTCAGGCCCGTACCGGCTGGCTTGCCGCAGGAGCCCTCTATGGGAAGGTCTGAGCAAGGGCTAATCAATAGCTATAGAGCATGTGTAGCGGATGCAGGGCGAGAAGCAAGGCGTTGTTGACATCCGTCTTCCTATACTAATCTCACTCACTCATCTATATAGTATGGATTGGAAGAGGGGGAAAACTGGACTGCGTCTGTCACTTCTACCGCCGCTGGATCTCTCTCCCTCTCTCCCGCTCGTCTCTTTCTGTCACTGTCTCCCCACGTCTTTTTTGTCTCTCTATGACACTGTATCTGTCTTTCCATCTATCTCCCTCTCCCCTCTCCTCTTTGTCTCGCTCTCTGCCACGCTCTCCTCTCAGCGCCCGCTCCATTTATCAGGCCGTGTCATTGAGCCATGTGCGTCGTCCCTGTCAGCAAAACGGCTGGCAGACTGTCTTCATTTCCACGCTGAAGGATGCGAGGCCAGCGTGGCAGTTGTGAGAGATATCGACTGGGATCCGTCAAAGCCCTCCCTGTAGGAAAGCCGCTGCCGCCTGTCTTCCTGGTCGGCGGCCATTCTGAGCGTGTCCGTTTTACTCTGAAAATGGCGACGTGCACGCTACTCCACTGCAGTCCCTCCCATATTTGTCCTGTCCACCTGTTACATGTTTTCCTTTCATAACGTGCTCCCTGCTTTTCTTAATCTCTATCTATTTCTAGAACATTGTCCCTTGTGTTCCCTTTCTTTTCATGTGTCTGTCCGTGTCTTTCCATGTCTCTCCCTCCCACTCTTTCGTCTCTCTCTTTCCCATAAGACACAGCCTCCTCAGTCTGGGCAGACAGGTCAAGCAGGCTGATGGGAATCAGACAGTTGTTGATCCAATTAGAGATCCCCCTCGAGCAGCGTCAGAGTACAGCAGAATTCCAATAAAGTACGGTCCTCTTTCCTCTTTTTTCCCTACTCTCTCCAAACATGCACTTGCACTTAAACACAGCGGGCCGTCCAAGTGACTTTTCCCGATATGCTTAGCTCACGGAACATCAAGCCAAGAAACCTGTAGGATTCTTTAACCCAAGTTGTTATTGAGAAGTGGAAAGCTTCCTTTCACTGAAGCTTTTCAGAGTGACATATTTTGGTTCAAGTGGCTAAACAGTTCCCTCTGTTCGCTCTCTTTAGGGCTTTGCACACAGCAAGAGCAAAGCAAGGCCAGCCCAGTTTGACTCCAAGCCCTTGTGAGAGGCCTCTTTTGTAACTGTCTTCATGGTGAAAAAAAACGGCTGTTTCACTGAGCAAAACCTTTTACCCGGCCCTTCAGCAGCTTGGGGACATTCCTGCATTGATTTCACCATTCAGGCCAAACAGATGTACAGTCCAATTCTAAGCAGCAGATGAATGTATGGCATGCTGACATTGATGCATTATAATATGTGCTGATTTGCATTCATGGATTAACATGTTATTCAGCTGGTCTTGCGAGACCATCCGGAGCACGCAAAGCTCGTTTTGTCTACAGATAGCAGAAAGAAAAGGGATGGTTAGATCTGGCTGTGGCGCCTGTTATTCCGCAGACAAAGGGCTGATTTCCCCCAGATGCCGGCCCATAGGAAACATGAGTAACGGCAATAATTACTTACGCACGCAGCGCTAATAAGTGAAACTCGCAACAAGCTTCAATTCAAATGGCTGTTGTAATTGCACCAATAAGTACATCTGCATGCACTTGTTGGTTCATTTTAATGGGTGGTTATTTGTCTATTGATGAGCATAAAACCATGACTATCTCTTCAGAGCCAAATGCCCAGTCTGGAGTATGACTGAGGCTGATCACATGAGGCCGGCAGCACAGACATCTTACTCTTGCTAAAGCGTGTAGCACCGCTCCTCTCGCTCTTTGGAGTGCAGTTGGTCACGGTGTGCACACTCCAAGGCGCACATGCATGTGCCTATGTCTGCGGTCACCCCTCATTAACGTGTTTACCAGTTCCTACGGCAACCCACATAAAAAACAATTAGGAGCTCCCATGGAGCACCTTGTTAGCGGCAGTTGTTGACCTCTGACCATAAGCACTTTATGTCTTTTCCCATGATTGAGGATCATTAAAGGGCAGCAAATTGGTTCACTGAACTTTTTTTTTTTCTTTTAAGTGGGCCCCCCGACAACATGTACTGAAGTCAGTGTGAAAGGTGTTGTGCTTGGAGCCCGTGACCTAAAGACGCAGCACCAGCGAGCTAGTGTGTGCAGCCAATGGCCTAGTTTATTCTGGGCCGTGCCAGAGAGGTCTAAGAAAGGTTTTTAGGTGGTTTGTATTTGTGTGTGTGTGTGTGTGTGTGTGTGTGTGTGTGTGTGTGTGTGTGTGTGTGTGTGTGTGTGTGTGTGT
>JBAJHX010000040.1:14730815-14745585 GCA_037176925.1 Amniataba percoides
TGTGTGTGTGTGTGTGTGTGTGTGTGTGTGTGTGTGTGTGTGTGTGTGTGTGTGTGTGTGTGTGTGTGTGTATGGGTCTATGGGTCTGTGGGTGTTTCCGTGTGTCTTCGAGGGTTACAGCAGAGAGACTTTAAGGGCAGAGGGAGGGTGGGTGTGTGTCAGGTCTACAGAGGGGCGAGTGTGATCACAGGGTGGGTGGGGTGGTGTGAGGCTGTTGATCTTGGGCTGGAGTCTTAAACAAATTGGCTAGTTCGCTGTGGGAACTGGGGATGTAGTCACAGGGGTAACGTCAGCGTGCTCTGTGTCAGATTCTCCAAATCTCTCCGATAGCTAATTATCTCCCAGAGTGCCAGAGGAGAGGTTTGGAAGAGCTTTTGTTGTTTTTCTCCGGCAGCGCCTCTCTCGCTCTCCCTTCCCGGCAACATTCTCCTGGGCTGACTCTGAAAAGTTCGGTCCCGTAGTACAACCTAAAGCCACACAAACACACTTTTTTTTAAGTCCCCCTTGAGTTGCATAAATGCACAAACATTTTTGTTTGTGCCACAGCTCATTTACAGTTTTCTCAAAATGTGGTGGTATTTACAGTGCGGGCATGTTATAAAAAGGAAATGAACAAACAAATAATTGTGTCCCGCATCATTCAATTAAAGTGGAAAACTCCCTCATGACAAGCCCAGTTCACTTCACGTTGTTTTATTGTTTTCAGCACCTTGTCAATCCGGATGGCGTTTTCTTTTTCTCCTGTCTTCTGATGCCGCATTATCAAGGCCCAGGCGCCTCTAACATCTTGGAGCGGAGATTAAAGCATCAACAATTCTCTCGGTGGGTGTCATCTCTGGCACGGCGTGATGAAAGGTCCCGTTGCTCACCTTACTGCAGACAGGCCCCGTCATTGGCCTGTGTCGTCACAGAGCGGCCGTGTCACGAGCTGCCAGGCCTGTAATGCGAATGCGATGACAGGAGAGCCATCCGGTCCCTCCTAAGCCACCAGGTGCAGGGCAGCGGCGGTTCAGTGTTTGGACAAGCTCGCTGGCTCAGCGCGTACCGTACTGCTGCTGAACTGTACAACCTTCCCAGGGAACGAGCGTTTGATCCTGGCGCAGATTCACACTCTGCCTCTGTTTTCCGCTTGTCGGTCACCCACCTGTTTCTCTCATCTGTTTCACTCGCTTCCCATTTTTTTTGTGTGTCTTGTATCTCTTATTCTCTCTATACTCCTGTGTCTTTTCGTTTATCCAACTGTCTCCATTCCTCTCTCTCATCTCTGCAGTCTCCTTCCAAAGAGATTCCGATCTCGCTGACGCAGGCTGAAAATGGGACGGACACTGTTAAGACCCCCCGATCCCCGGCCAAGAGAGCCACCCGTTTCTCACGAGAAAAGCACACTAAGAACTTTTTCCATTCACTGCTTTTTTCCCCCCCTTTCACTCTTCTTTCATTGAGCTTGTCTGTCTTCAGATTTTTTTCCCCACTCTCTCTCTCTACAGTATCACATCTGTGCCCTCCACCTGAATTCATTTTTGTGTCTTTGGTGCTCACCTGCAGCTCAAGTGTTAGAAAGTGCCCTTTGAGAAGTTATCTTTATGGCAACGTAGGTCATCGCAACACTTTCATCAACCTTTTATCGGCAATTATTCCTACAAAAGGCTGTTGATACAGAGACAGCTTAGATGAGGTCGCAGTACAAAGGGCTCATCTCTTTTTTTTTAATTGGATTAATATCGGCTATTTCATATCATATTTTCCTGCTTATTGCTGGTAGATATGCTTAGAGTGCCCCCAGTGTTCACTCTGAGCACAACAGCAGTCAAATCTGTAACAGCCTCTGCTTGAACAGCAAAAAAAAAAAACAAAAAAAAAAAACAGTGAGATGCTTTCACCAAAGTTTGCAGAGTGGAAAAAGGTATAAAATTTCAAATAAAAGAGGAGATGGCTGTTAAAGTGAAACATGCAGGCATGACACGTCAGGTACAGGAACGCCTTCTAGAAGTAAGCTTTGGCTGACAGAGCGGTCCTGCATTACCATCTCAGAGGTATTTACAAGAGCGATTACTGTGATTATTATTTCAACAATACCCTGCAATGCTCTTTCATGGCCTGCCAGACTGGGCCAGAGTAGAAAGGGCCTGCCAACATCATTGGTCTGGGAATTTGTCTAGGAGCTCCATAGGAGGGCAGCGAGGAAGGGGGGAGGAGGGAAGAGAGAGATACGACTTTAGAAGGGGAGAAATTCAAACACGGTTCAAAAAGGCCTTGTGTCTTCCTTAGGGGTCCCAAGATGTAGTCGTCTTAACGTGATCTTCTACTCTCTCCATCTCCCTGCAGCTCCCACGGAGCCTTTGCTGTGCAAATTTGCCGACGGAGGGCAGAAGAAACGCCAGAGCCAGAGCAAGTACCCTCAGAATGGGAGGCCGTGGCACAGAGAAGGCGAGGTAAGATGTTACACCAGTGCACAAGCCGTCCTCCCTCAACATGTCCTAGAAGTATAAAGAGTTTATTGTACTGAAAACTGATCTTTCACCATGTTGTAATGCAGATCTTACTGCAAGCTATATCCCTAGAATTTTTTTCTGCTCAAGCTGCAAAAGCAAAAAAAAATATTTTGCATCCAAGTTCTTCAGCGTTGCTCATCAAGTTCCCAACACAGAGGTGCATGTGGCACGTGTGATTAGTGATAGAAAGTGCATATTAGAATTGTAGACTACACCTTTAATTCATCCATGCTGACCTTCACAAATTCAATGAATAATCATAAATATATAAATTCATATTCACTATTTTACATGATTTTCTTGACCAGAACTTTAAGAATTGATAACTGGGAGACCCAGATATGGCCAAGAAATGTTAGTCGACTCAGATAAATGCTCTCCATTCCCTGATGATGACGCGCCAAAAGGCGTCTACCTCTGAGGTAATGGTATTTCTAATAACAGGCCCCTCCCTGCTCACAAGGCCCCTTGAGACGTTGGCTACAACATCTGGCTCTATGTAAACCATTACTGCCTGTCATTTGTATTTACTATAAGCTATGGAGCTGTTGAAAAAAGAAAAGAAAAGTACCCCAGATATTGATCAAACTGCCCCCGGATGCATAGGCACTGTCACGTAAATTGCATCACAAGCCCAACGCCTCACTGAACACGTATATTCCCGCCATACATCAGAATGCTGGGAAACCAGAAATTGGATCCAGTGGTATGGTAACATATTCATCAGCAACATGTGGAGACAAGGTTAAAGTCTCTTCATAGGCTACCAACCGGCTATACTGGGAAGGGCACGCAGAGGAGACGGGCGGAGGAATGCTTCAGACTACACTGTATGGAATAAGAGAGTGAGCAGGCACACACGCACTCAGTGAGGCTGACAGTTTTGCTGAAATAGCAAGGTAGAGGAGACCAGCCGAGATGAAATGTTTGTCCTTCAGAAAAAAAACACACATGCTCCCTGCGTGTCTGCGTGGGCAGTGGAGGTATTGTGTGTGTATGTGTGCTGGAAAGGGGCTGGTGGTGTATTACAGCAGCTGTACGTGTGTGTTTGTGTCTGTCTATCACATGTTCAGCAGCCCTAACGCCTATAAGCCAGCGAGGCCTAAATCACATTGCTACATCCCCTCGCAGGCCCACATGTTGACAGGGTCAGTGTAGTTGACTTGAGGTAAAGTGAGATGGGTGCGTCATCTTGAAGGTTGTAATAAGGATAAGAAAAAAGACTCTGCCAAAATGGAAGATACACCCCACCCTATACCCTCTTCTGCATTATACACACACCGTCTTTGACCTGTGCTCAAAAAAGCAGCTCACGTTTATACGGTATACTGCTAATTAGCCTTCTGGAGGAAGCATAATTGCTGCCTGGATAGCATCCACTGGCAACATTTTTCCCATCCAGGCAGCATGATGGCTATATACTGTTTAGAGGTAATATTGAGGAGGTCACAGTGGGCTGTCAGCGTACAAAGCACAGCACTTTAAGACTTAAGATCTGGGTTTGTGTCCTATATGTTCCCAGGTTTAGCTGACTGAGAGATTTGGTGAAGTTTAGGAAAAGTGTGTTTTTGGTTTAATATTCTAACTACACATAGAAACACACGCTTACAGTACATACACATCAGCTGCCAATATTATTTTGAGTTTCATCATCATGAAAAAGAAATTAAACAGTGAGGCAGAGGTGCACTCGTCATGTGTTTAGACAGAGCATGATGCAAATTTTAAAATCTTCCTGTTGTCTTAGTGAAAGAGAAATCCCTCCCTTGTATCATCCCCCTCTCTCCTCCCCTCCACCTCTCTCTACTCCTCTCTCGCCCCTCCCTCCACTTTACCATGGAGACATGGCGGCATGAGAGGCAGAGGTTTAACAGCCGGAGTTCAAGAAGTGTGTGTGTGCGTGTGTGTGTAAATCTCTAGTTGAATGTGCTCCTGTGTGTGGCCATTTATCTGTGTGTGTGCTGTTGTTTTGCTATCCTTGAGGCAGCCAGCCTGAGATTCAGACCTTCAGACCGAAGACCTTTTTTACAAATTGAAGCTGTTTTAGCGCCAAACTTCAGAGAAATAGTTGAATTAAGTGTCAAGATTTAAATTGAGGCTAAAGGTAGTATTAGTTTAGGTTGAGGACCTCAGTTTATGTTTAAGATCAGAATAAGTTTTAGTTTGCTTCCATTATTTATAATTTGCAAATAAAACAAATCAATTTATTATTAAACGTTTCTCCTCCCAGTCTCAACCCTGGCTGAAAATCAAATACAGAGAAAGGAGAGCTCTCTGCACACTTCAGTTGCTTCTCTATATTGATTCATCATCTTTTCTTTCTTTTTTTTTGTGTGAATTGCATTTCCCATGTGTCCTTGCATTGAAAAGCACAGGTGTGCTTTATTTGATGTCATTATGAGCTCTGGGATTTGTAGTGATGAAGGTCTGTTGACTGAAAGCTTGGCTTTATCATTATATGCTTGTATCAGAGTCTTATTATCTTAAATGTCTGTCAACGTAAAGGGGGAAAAAATGCATAAAATGAATAAATAAACTCAGGAAGAGAGAGGAAAGAATGATGAAAGGGGGTAGGGTAACATTAGCTGTTAGAAACCAAATGCATATATTTTATCTAAAACTGTGATCAGCAGATTAGGTGCTAGATTCAACGTGTGTGTGCGTAGTGGAGATGTTAACGATAGGATTAAATGACTGATGTATTAACATTTGATCTGACATGTTATGTGGTCATCTACTAGGCCTTTCCATTCACCCCTGGTATGAATAAGGATTGTCATTATCTCAGCTCTTTCCACAGTGTGATCACACCTCAACCTTCACATGTGGTAGGCAAGCACCACTTATTGTCCTTCTGCTGAGGAAGGGGTCATCTGTCACTTTTTACCTGGCTTGCTTGAGAGAGCAGACTTACGTGACCTTGCAACAGATTTTTTTTTTCCTTAGGACTTAAATTTACACCTGGCTGCGATCTGATTGCAATGCAAGTCAGACCACCCCCAGATATGGTCTGTCTGGTCCAATAGCATCCAAATTGTAACGCATTCTGCATGCATTTACACCTATAGGGGGCGATAAAAAGGCCCCTATTCAGTGAGCGTAACATGCCGTGCGTGTGTGAGTGCATCCTTGTGGTCATTGATCATCTGTACAGACAGGGCAGAGGGAAATGGGAGATAGGCATCACATGTTCGTCTGTTTATCAGCACCGAGGCCATTCCTCACCTCACTCCCTGTGGCAGGCAGACAAAGGCTCGTACCATCCATGACTCTCTCTCTCTCTCTCTTTCTCTATGTCTCTGTTCCTCCTCCCTCTATCTCTGCAGTGTATTTCACTCTTGCTCTTGCTCACTTCCTCTCTTTTTTTTTCTGTCTATAAGCGTTCTCTCCTTCTCGCCGTCTCGTTCTCTTCCCACTCTGCCTCTCTGTCTCCTCTTCTCGGCGTTTGAAGCCTTCCCAGATCCCACAGCAACATATGGAGGGAGAGACAGAGTGAGTGACTCACTGAGACTAAGGGAAAGAAAGAGAGAGAGAACACATTGCATGATCAGTCAGGAGTTACAAGGGGTTGAGTGCTGGAGGGTGGCTGGTGGTGAGGATTGAGAAATATATGACAGATTTTCTTGTAAACTACCCAAAGTGGGAGTCTAGAAAGTGCTGTCTCTCGCTGTCTCATGCTGACAAACATATTAGTCACTGCATTTTTTTCATGCCGCTCACACACACACACACACACACAAATAAGCGCCATGGGTGCTCATTCTTTTCTTTCTCTGTCTCTTTCTCTCTTTCTCTCTTTTCACTTCCTTGCTCTCTTTCACCAGCACACACTCCTACACACAAAAAACTTTCAAAGTCACACTTCTCAAGCACCAACTCTAGGGGAATGAGTGTAGATGAAAAAAACATCCGGCTTTCCACTCTGTGTGAAAGCCTGACAGATGTCCGTGTGTGTGTGTGGCCACGAGGCGGGGAGAAAAAATAGAGAGCAAATCTGTGTATGGAAGGCAAAAATACAAGGAGGCAGCAGGCCTGTGTGTGTGTCTATGTGTGTGTGTATGCGGACAGACAGATGATGGCTTGGCTGAGTTTTCCTGTATAAGAACAATACAGCACAGGTGTCTTTACAGCTGCCTAATATAAGCTGTCCTCACCCGACCTTTTGTAGGATCTGTGTGTTAAACATGCTTAAATGTAAATGTTTTTTAAAGGTCTTTGTTGATGAACTTTAATTAATCATTCACTACAAGAAGCAGCAAGTTGGTCCTTCACTGCATTTGGATCTTACTGATGTTATATCGCATGTTGGAGATTTATCATTTTTTTTGTGTATGATGTTTTATTGATTTTCATTTTCTGTTAAATAATCCGATTTTCTGCATGAGGTGAGGAAGTTGATGATCTCGACCTAATTTAGCATGCAAAATGAACAGATACAGTTTGAAGGGCACGTTCGTCTGCTGCAGAGTTTCTCACGACCAAAGGCTGTTCACAGAGTCTGCACACTAAATAATTTTTTTTCAGTGTTGAATGAAGCTCAGATAAAAAGATACACAAACCATCTTTTGCCTTTCTCCTTCTCCATGTTGCGGTGGAGCCAAAAGCTGAGTGCATCAGTAATCAGTCATTGGCCATGCAGGGTTCCCGGTCAGGAGCTTCTCTGCTGTGGAATTCATCAGCACATGGAACCAAGGGCAGCACTTCGGGGAGTTATCGGCCTCACCAGACAGCTGGCCATGTCTGCCACTGCTATTAGCACACGCACATGTGAACACACAAACACGCATTGCCTGTTTGTGTGTGCGAGCGTTGGTTGACATGCATGCAGTGCAGGTCTCTTGATCCTGAACATATTTAGTGTAAAGAAAGCATATAATACACACACATGCATTACATATGGACACACAGAAAGGAACATGATAGGTGAAAACACAACAAGTAGACTGTAGGATAGTTGACAAGATCGAAATTATATAGCAATTGATTGCAAGTCCAGCCTTTACAGCTTTACATAAAATGTCTCTTAAAGCCTCTTTAACTAGTTGTGCAAGTACGCTTCCATGCAAAGTGAACACAAAGGCCTACCAGCACTCACATGTGTCCACACATGCCAAGTGCCCGCGAGGGCTTATTCATTCAGTGGAGAGTCTCTGTTTTTGCTCACTCTTGTGCGTTTGGTCTAGGCTCACTGATCCCCCTTGCTCCTCTGAGCCACTATTCCCTTAACGCCATAGCTCAGTGTAGGTAGCCCTCTGGAGGAACAAGGGCAAAAAAAAGTGTTACAGAAAGATGGGAGGAGGGTAGATTAAGAGATGACGGGGGTGAGGGATGAAGAGAGAAAGGTAAGGAGAGAAAGGAAGAGAACGCAAGATGATGGGGACAGAGAGGAGAGGGGGAGAGAGAGGAAGGGCAAGAAAAGGGAAGAGTGTGTGTGTGTGTGTGTGTGCGCGTGCGTGTGTGTGTGTGTGTGTGTGTGTGCTGATGAAATCTGCCGTCCTCAGCAGCCTTCCGTTAAAAGAAATCGGATTAGTCCTCCTCCGGGAGAGAACCTTCAGGAATGCAGATGACGGATTGCGGCGCACAGGTTTCTCTCCTGGACTCTAAGAGGACCTCACACACACACACACACATGCATACACACACAAAGACATCAGTGCACACACACCACTAGCAGCAGACAAAGAACTCAGTTTTCCACTCACTCCTTTTTTCTCCAAAGGGCATTTCTTCATTTCTACTCATTCATAAAAACATGATTGTACGTGATTGAAATAGAAAAAGAGGCGTCCTCGATACCAATTCACTTTGTCCTATTGACTAAGCTTTTCCCCCCACATTGGCTTTGTCACTTGTCAGTTTTTCCAATTTGAAATAACTTGATTTTGATTTGATTTAATTTATTTTGAACAAAAAGAATCAAGGTGTAAATTACATGATTCCCCTTGTACAATAAATGTACAGCAAATTATCTTGGTGGCATTGGAGCAGGAAGGTATTAGCAGATTTCCCAGAGACAAACTGAGACATACCAGCACAAAATAACACACAGTGACAGTGACAGAATGCAGACTGATGTGTAATGCACAGTAAAGGCCTACTGACTGAATTATTGAGACTGAATAAAAGAGGTGTGCGTGATTTCTGGTTCCTTCTCAGTTTTTGCTCCTACGCAATTGATATTAAAACTTTTTTTTCAGCATTTTGGGAAATTCGATCATTTGCTTTATTGCTCATGTCTGTACACTTAATATGAAGGTACAGCCAAAAGGCAGTTAGCCTAGCTTGGCACAAAGACTGGAAAGCTTGGCTCTGTCCAAAGGATAAAAAAAAAAGCTGACTACTATCACACCCACAACTTGCTGCCTAACACTTTTTACAGTATCTAGTTTGTTTAACCTGTACAAAAACCAAAATATATCTTTTCATCTTACTCCTTACAAATAAATGAATATGCACATTCTCAAAATCTGGTGCAGTGTGGAAAAAAGAAAAAGGTTGATGTTTTTTGGCCAACTTCATTATCTTGTTACTGTATCTGTAATGTATTTTTAATTGTCACATTTTCCCTTGTTTCAGTTTAATGTTATTTATATTTCTTTTGATCCAACTCTCTTAATTTGTGATTAATCCTGCATGTTTACTCTTTTTCTCTCTTTCAGACTGGCATGGCGTTAACATATGATCCCGCTGCAATGCAGAATGGGTAAGAACTCGACAATCAATCCATCCTTGGCACCATCTAATACACTCACCTCTTGGCTCATAGGACCCAGTCAATAACACTGCCATACATAAAGATTAATGTAGTGTCTGCACTTTGTTACTGTTTGATTAACGAAATCTATATGGACTTCAAATATCGGTTTTCATAGGTTGGGTCGGGTGAGAAATGGCACGAGGTAGCTGAGTGAGCATGTGTGTGTTTACGTCTGTTTGGGTCCTCGCGTGTGTGTGTTTCTGTGTCTTTATGTCATGACTTAATGGTGCTGTGGAAATAAATGACCCGACAACATGTTTTATTTTTCCCCGAAGTACTGAAACAGGAAGGAGAGTGCTGAGGCTCCCCTCTATCTCCCTCTGGCCTCAGTCATTCACAGGAAGCTCCTCATTCTCTGCTTCCTAAACCACTTATCCCCCAGTGACTCTGAGTCAAACGCAACCAAAAACCTGAATGAATAGCATCACTTATTACACACAGACCTCTATGTAAAACTCTGCAAATCTGCCAAATTATAAACCCACAGATATTTGTGTTAAGCAACAGACATGCTGAGAAAGGAATGATTCACTCTTAATACGATTTCATTCTGCCAATTCAGCCTAATGATCAAGTCCCGGAAAAAAAAAGAAAAGGAAAATGGGTTAAATTAAACAGCAAAGAATGTAAAAGCATTCAACTTTATTCAAGCAAAAATAAAAAATACAACCAGCCTGCAAAAAATGTAGAAGTATGTAGTCAATTTAGTTTGTATGCTAATGCAAAGTAGAAAATGAAAATTCGATTGAACTGAACCTGACCATTTAAAACGGAGGTGCCACTTCACATTTGTCAGACTGTGCTTAATAGTACATCAAAATTCAAGTACAAAAATGGATAATCCCTCCATCCATCTGTTTTCTGCCACTTTTAGAGGCCAAGTCAAGATGGCAGCAGGGCAAAGCAAATTGGTCCAGATATTGCTCTCCCCAGCAGCATTTCCCAGCTCATCCTCAGGCTCCTGGGTTGTTCCCAAGCCAGATGATAAAACTGGTTCCTTTGAGGGTGAAAGAGCGATATCTATGCCTCTTACTACATTTCTAAGAACGAGACCAGCCACTCCACAGAGGAAACTCTTTTTGGTTGCTTGTATCCACAGTCTAATTATTTCAGTCACTGCCTAAAGCTCATCACCATAGGTAATGATGGGACCGCAGATCGATGGCTTAGAGGCTGTAAAGAATGGACTTGCTGCTGGGTAGGAGCTAGGTCGAAAGCTTTGCCTTCCAGCTCAGCTCCCTTTTCACCACAGCGGTCTGGTACAATGACTATATGGTTACTGACACTGCACTGAATCTGCTTGTCGATTTCACGCTCCATTTTACCCTTGTGAACAAGACCCTGAGATACTTAAACTCCCACACATGGGGCAGCGACTCACTGCAGACCCAGAGGGAGCAATCCATCCTCTTCCAGGTTACCGTAAAGAATCATCAGCTCAGATTCTGAGACGTCGACTCTCATCCTGAGCACTTCACATTTGACTGAAAACCACCCCGGTGTGTGCTGAAGGTCACAGTCTGACACAGCCAACAGAACTCCATCATACCAATTCATGCAAAGAGCTGAGAAACAATTCTGACTTCCTATTCATGAAAATCACAAACAGAATTTTTAGATACTCCACTGAGGAACTTCTTAACTGCCACCCAACTCTACCTCCTTCAAAGAGGACCCTTCGGTTGGATTCAGAAGTTACTTTCTTCCGCCTCTTAACAATATCCACAGTTAGGATTAGCAGTTCTCTGGTGCTGAATGCAGCCCGAGCCAGCTGCTGCTTTCCCATCCTGACTCATCTGACAGTTTGCAGCTCCTTTGAGACAAACTTACAAACAGCTCAACCACACATTCCTACTTCACCATCACCACACTTTTGGGTTTATCAGATCTGTCCTGCAGTCTCCTGGGCCGTCTGATTCAAGTCATCACTCGGTGGTGATGAGTTGACAGCCCTGCTCCTTTCTTCACCAAAGTGTCCAAGACATGCCGCCATATATCTGACTCGACTGTCCGACTAACAATGCACCTGACCCCAGTGCCCATTGTCCCTGCAGGTTGTAACTCTACAGTGCAAATAAGATTAGTGAATTTAAAATAAAATTATGATGCAAATTACACATATATAATGCATATGTATGCTATTGTGGGAGTGAATTTACATTTTCTAGATCGCATTAATATCTGAATACATAATAGGTGAGCAGCATAGAGAAACCACAGCTTCCCATATGAAGACTAAATCCAACCTACAACCTGTTCCAGCATCTATCGAGTAATAGTTTTTTTATTCGCTGTGTTTTATTGACATTGGTTTTACTTCCACATCGTTTAGGGTCTCACAGACCACATTGCTGTATGTGTAAAAGTGAAAATTAAATCTCTGAAATTCCCTTTTTTTTTGGAAAATGGGTCTGGCGTCTCCAAACAGTACGTTACGGTTACAGTATGATGTAATATCCCACATGAAGAGCTGATGCTGTATCTCGAAATCGAATGTGTGGTTGTCAAGAATAGTATACAACTTGTCTAGTATCCTCAGAAAGTAATATGATCTTCAGCTCAGGTGACAGACACGGTGGACCATTCTTCCTGAAGTCCCAGGGGATCACAGCAACATTCGGTTGCTATAAACCTTCAGCAACGAGATAAAGTTGCACAGCCGACCACCTCGCTTCTCCGCCGCTCATGTCAAACCTTAGCTTTTTGAAATGCATTGAGTTTTCTCCAAGCTCAGCCTACAAGCGCGCTACTTAAGCCAGCCATCCAGCACGGTACGATGTAGCTCTAATACTAGAATCCATGTTGAAAAAAAAGCTCCTACTTTATAAGATGACAAAGCTCAATTTGATGTGATAAAACCCGACTTTTCAATTGAGAACGCTATGAGACACTTCATGAAACTTTTATGTGGCGTTCGAAATACAATATATGGCCAAGTGTTTGCTCTGACCAAGCTACAGGATAAATCCACTGTGTGTGTATGTGTGCCTTTATCTGTGTGTGTGTGTGCGCACTACCTTGCTTGTCTCATATAGACAGAGAGACGTTTGTATAGACAGTGATCTGCCAGTGAGAACACCCCATTTCTGTAATAAAGTCAGCATATTTACATTGTGTTCTATATACTTAATATGACAAACTAATTCTGCTGTGTCCTCTCATCTCTCTATTTTCTTTACCTCTCACTGCTCTTTGCCTCTCTTCCACTTGTCTTTTCTCCCCTTTTTCACACCTTCTCTCTCCCTCATTCTCTGTCCCTTCTCAGGTTCTACTCCTCGCCTTACAGCATCGCCACCAACCGCATGATTGCACAGACCTCCATCACGCCCTTCATCGCTGCTTCCCCCGTTTCCACATATCAGGTGGGCCATAATGCGTCGCATTATGGATAGATTGCTGTCTGTGTATGTGTAATAGGAGGGTTTGCTTTGTGTAGGGGGGATGGAAGAGAGGGGGCGGACTGCAAAAACAGCGTGAGGTTCTCTCTTCTTCTCTCATCGTTTCTTCGCCGCTCCAGCTGTGCTTGATGACATCTGTTTCGTAGGCGGCGAACACAACAGGCATCAGAATACAAGCAACAGAGAAAGGGATTAAAAAAAATGGCTGACAGGGTAGAAAAAAAAATAAAATCACCCATCAGGAATGAAAGTGTCTAGGAAAAACAAACACTTTCCTCCCTCCCAGTTTTCTGACCTCTTTCGTGCTCCTTCAGCTGCTAATGCAATGAACTCAGTTTTTTTTTTGTTGTAGTTTTTGTTTTTTGTTTTTTCCTTTACTAACTCCAATACAGTCGCTTCCTCTTCCAAAGTGAATTTCCACATTCCTCACGGCTGTGATCTGTGGAGTAATGAAACAGAATGAACAGTAACGTGAAAATTGGCTTTGTGCGATGTCAAGAGCATTAACCGCCTTCCGTCACCGCACATTTCACGTGGCACCCTTTGCCGAATCTAAACATCAAGAGGCGCTGCCACCGTGCCCTCTAGCTCAGACACTATCGTTTAACATCGCCTCTGTTTGGTATGCAGAGACAGACAGACGAGGATAGCGAGCAAGAGGAGGGAGATGAAGGATAGACGGGAAAATAGAAGGGACAGATGGAGAGAAAGACAACTAGGGAGAGGAGGAAGGATCGTAGGGGTGATGGCGATGGTTCGGAGGAGGGGTGTCGCTGAAGGTTGCTGTGCCCGTCTTTGAGGCACGCTTGATTAAAACTCTGGTCCAGTACCTGCGGTGGAGGGATAGGGGAAAGAGGAGGAGGGAGAAAAGTGGGCCAGGGCGCGTCTCTAATCCGCTCTCGGAAGGCTTCCCAAATTGATTTATCAAAAACAATGGCCAGGCTTTTGAGGAATATTAATCCTCACAGTTTCAATATCGGGCAGCTCTGCCACCGCTTCCTGTAATATTGCCCTTCAGCCAGTCACGGCAGGAAGGTGAGTCCTTCATCTTCTGTTCAAGTACAAAGAGACAGAGGAAAAAGAAAAAGGGAAGACAAGCCAGGCAGCCATACATGCTAGACAAAAGGAAATCACTTCCTTTTATAATGAAAACTATCGCCTTTGTAATGAAAATCTCAAGAAGCATAGAAATGACTGTATATGCCATTCCTTCTTTTATGTTTATGTTAAGTGGATTTTTTTGAGCTACTAGTTTGATAGCATTGATATATCAAATTTGCAAATGACCCATGCCAACAGCAGTGCTCTGGTGTTCTTTTAAGCCTGGCTCCGGTGAGCTTGAACGATAATTGGCTTTGTTTCCAAGAAAAACAGCTTTGATGATTCACATGACAGGAGCCAGCCCAGGCCAGATCACCACCAAGATCTCAGCTAGTGCCGCCAGCCAGTCGTGGCCTGGTTTACATCACTGGCTCCGCAGGCTGGCTCACGGGCTGACTAAATATGTTGCTGGCTGGTTGGATGTGTGGTTGGCTGGCTTACTAACCAGCTAACAGGCTGGCTGTTTGGCTTTACATCTGACTGGTTGGATGGTTGGCCAACTGGCTGGCTGTGCAGCTGAATGACTGACCGACCGGCTTTTTGGCTGATTGGCCAACAGGCCGTTTTAAATGGTGACGCAAGCTGTGAAGTTCAGCCAGAGGTACGGAGCTTCTTAGGTCATGCACATTATACCCTTCACCCACGCTGAACCTACTGTGGCAATAACATAACTGCACCTTACTAATAGTTGTTATGTAGAATAAGGAAAACCTCTTCTTGTAAAAAAACAAGCCATTCAGTACAAGTCCTCCCTTTTTTGTTACTCTGGAATTTCAACAGGTCAAAACTTATTTTGATTGTCAAGTCAAGCTTTAATGGAGTCAAGATTAAAATCTGCATTATTGTGACTCAGAAGCACCTGTAGACTGTGTGTATTCAAAAAACTTGCTTTAGGCCTTAAAAAGTAGGGGGAAAATAACAGAAAGAGCTCATTATCAACTTGTGTCATCCATCTGTATCACTTATATTTTAAAAAATATATAACAAGAAACACACTTTGGCCACGGTGTCCCTTTCACACT
>JBAJHX010000040.1:14748902-14762911 GCA_037176925.1 Amniataba percoides
TGTGGGACAGTGAACATGTAATCTGGTCACAGCAGGCCACCAGCCAGGCGGACACACACACACACACACACACACACCACGCCCAGCTGCTGCTGCCCTCTAAGCCACTCAGTCTGCCTTTCAGCCACGCGACCTCCTGCCTTCCCTGCGAGCATCTTAACTCACCCCGCCTCCTCTTCCCTGCTGCAGCTTGCTACCTTTCCAGTTGGGACTGCACTTTCCTGGTGACACCTGTTTTTTTTTACACAGGATTAAAGCTAGTTTGCTAACAAGCTAACTATTTTTGCTGCTGAGTGTGCCTGTTGTGAGAGGGAAGATATCACAAGGGGGGTAGACGGTATTACAAGGTGAATGACAAGAACAAGGTTTCTAATAGTGTAACTGCTCAGCATGTGCAGTGCCGTCTATTTGTGTGTATGTGTGTGCTTCTTCATACACTTGTGCTGAAGTAGATCTCTATGTGTCTGTGCAGACTAGTAGTTCATGTGTATATCTTGTAGGATCTCATAATCATATGTTATCATAGGTTTGTCTCATCATGTTCATCATGGTTGTGTAACTCCTCATGTTTGCCTGATACATGTTTGTGTGTACTGTATGTGTTATGTTGGGCCATATGTGTTGTCCATGCTGGTTATTCCCAACCAGTTCGTGCGGCTGCCTGACGACCATCCATCTTCCAGCCTTATGTCGTGAGACCTCTTGAAACCATTGGCAGTAGCCGCTAGTCAGCAGCCGTATTGTACTGTAGGATACATCTCATCAGGCCTTCATGCCAGCAGTAGCCATGTGGCCATATCCGTCCCCATGGCCCCATCCCCATTGTGTTCCAGTGGCTCCGTCTCCCACACCAAACGGCTGCTAGGTGCTAACCCCAGCTGTCACTGCCGTCAGTGGATAGCTACCAATCTGTCTCCCTTTATGACCCACGCTGCCAGCTACATACACAACATACCGCCCCTTACACACACACACAGAGGCTGCCACCAGCTCAGTGAATCACATCAAATTAGCCAAGCATCCTAGCTTCGAGAGCTCAGGGGCCTACTCAGAGCATTAAAAACCAATTGATTGTGCTGCAGTTTGGCGGCTCCCACCACGTGTCGCATGTTAAACCAATGGAGCGTTGTGCAATGGCGCTCCTGGTGTTCCCGGGCAATATGGAGGCGGCCGAGCATGGAAGGGGAAGAGGTCACAGCTAGCCAGTCGGACTGCGTAGTACAGGCTAGAGGAGAATAGACAGTCTGTGTGAGTTTTGTCAAATATATAAGTGCACCAACAAGGAACCCAGATCAACCTTGGAAAGTTTATGGTTAACATGGTAAACGTGTGATCTAATAAAAGAAAAAAAAATCACAACTGAGCACTCAACAGTTATAACTGAAGAGATGAGGAGTATCTGCACATAATCCTTTAGCATCAAAAGTTTATTGCATTATTGTTTATTTGACAAATGTCTGTAGCCGTAGATACTATACCAGTTATTTTTGGATGCGTCTGATATAATGAGCTCATTCGCTATTGCAATAGACTAGTTTACTCAATAGTGCAGAGTAATTTGAGATTTTGAATGCTTAATTTATCAATATTTTGCATCATGTCTGCCAGATCTATTGGAGCATTGCATTGTCAGATTGTTAACAGTAAGTGATGAACATACCATTCAAATAAAATGTTGGACAGTAGATGTAGAGTCACATACACTGTAATATTCTTGTACATGTATAAAAATCATCCATTATATATAAGGCTATATTGTTCCATTGGGATCTGACATACTTAACGTACTTACATACATAATGTTATCTGCTGAGCTACATGACCGACTGCTGTTGGTTTTGATATTCTAGTGAACGCCACAGTGGTGCTTATTTGGAGTTGTCTGAACTCTCTGCTTGAGCCTAAAAAATAACTCATGCCCTATTAATGCCTGCTATGAAAACAATCCTGATAAACTGTCTGGATGAGGAGTTTCCACTGGGATAAAGAACTCAATAAGAAATGATTTCCTGACCTTAACAGTGTTAAGTATAGGGGCTCTCACCAAGACAAATTTAGCTTGTTTGGAAAATGATATAAAGGGTCTGTAGAGCGATATACATAGTTAAAAACCTTGCTAATTAGCTGCCGCCGAGTGTGTTACCGCATTGATTTGTTTACCTATTTTGATGCTTTTCAGCCTTCGGGTGCCTTTGTAAACGTAAACTCCATTAGCAATTACTGTTAAATAATGATTTTTTTGGAAATAATATATGCCCCGTTGAAGAGCAGTAAATGAAACCATGTTAAAGTTGAGAACAACTTGACCAAGAGTTTGCTTGATGCACAGTGTACAGAGAGCATTGCAGCATGTACCGCTTTCGGCAAAGGTGTTTGTTTTTATCTGACTAGATTAAGTTTGACAAGTCCATCCATACGAAACTGGACTTCATCCCTGCAGAGGAGCCGGCACTTTGTTAGCAGTAAGAGAGAGAGACAGAGAGAGAGAGAGAGGGAGTGAGGAGAGAACAGTTTTCAAAATTTGTTTATCCCCAATTAATGGGCAAGATGCACCCGGCGTGGAACTTGATAGAAAGTGACAGTGTTTTTTAAAGTGGACAGCTAAATGAGGCTGCAGCCTGTTCTTCCAGGCATTGTTCTTCCTTCTTTTTTTTTCCCTGTGTTTATCATTTGTCTCCTCTTTCTGCACGTCTCTCACGCTGCCTCTCACATCTTCTAATGCTGCCTTTGTTTGGCAGTTAGGCCTGAGATGTCAGGACAGCACGACCACTTGCCTTTTGTGCTCCGTTCTCCGGTCAGCGCTAGGAAAGTCGGCAGGCACTTTAGGAGAAGAGAAAACCGAACCCCCCGCCCTCCCGAAAGACAAATGCACACATGCGGCTCTCGCACGGATGCACAGCTGCCTAAACGTGCACATTGTTTTATTGCAGAAGCACATTCTTAATGGTAAATCTCACTTACGTACAGATCATCAATCACATGCACAGACTCTCAGATTCACTTCATAATGCCAAAGACTGCCGGAGTAGCTGCAGTGCCAGCCAAGCGCAGCATTGCTGTCTTTCCCCATGACTTATCCATTCTCCTTTTTTTCTCCCTCCCCCCCTTTTTTTTCCTCACTGTGAACTGTATGTGCTTCAAGTGTGTATTTGCCAGAGTGCGCTGGCCCTTACATACTGGAGGTGAATTATTGAATTCCTCTCCGTTGCACCCCGGCCAGATCTCCCTGGCTTCAGCTTTGAATAGACGCTCGCTGGGCCTCTTAGAATTGAACCATAACTATCTGCCCTCATCGGATGGAGGTGAATCGGTGCACTGTGTGATACCCATCTCCCCGCTTGACATGAAAAACGCTTGGCGGATTCAGAAGGGGGAACATTATGTTGGCCTCGTGGATTTGACTGGCGAGGCAGAATTTGAGACAGGGCTACAGTCGTCCTTGAGTTGCTCTCTCCGCTCTCTCTGTCTTTTCATCCCTCTCTCTCATCCTCACTCCCTCCCCACTTCTTTCTATACGTCTCCCTCTCATTTCTCCCTGTTTTTTGTCCCCCTCCATCCCTCTCTTCCTCCCTCTGTCTCTCTCTCTTCCCTGCTGCCCTTTCAGAGTACAACTGCAGCGACTGTGCTGGTGCCAGCGAAAAATTGTCTGTTCAGGGTTAAAGTTTCATTCATATAAGAGAGATATTGTTGCAGTGCCACAGGGTGACTGACAGAGAGATTGAACGGCTGCATTTTCACTATAAGCTTTTGGATATTGCCTCATAAAATTTTGTGATAGTGGCAAAAATACATTGTGAGACAAAAGCTGATATGCTTTGGTGGACAGGCTTTATTAGCTTGCTGTGTCTTTTTAATTGGATTTCTAATCTTTTTTTTGCTTTTGTAAATAGAGTAAATATTCTGGAGAGATCCTTGTGTGTGAAATGATCCATTTGTCTACAGAAGGCAGTCAGGGAATGGTTGATCCGAGCGTGGCGAGGAATGGACCTCCCACGAAGACATGACAAATACTGTTACATGCTTCATCTAGCACCCTTATCCTCTTTCATACACACACATATGCGCACACGCTTCAAATCCATCTGAATATCTTGTCCTCCTCAACAAGAACAAGTTAATTGCTTCTTTTTTGATAATAACCTCATTACTATTATTATTTTATTATAGTCATAATATGGATGATATTAATAGTTTGGATCTCTCCCTCGCTTTCCAAGACACGAACACTTATCCGTGCACAACAAAGCACAAAACAGAGCTGCCATGAATGATCTCAATCATGGTAAATTAGTAATGTTTCCATATTCTGACCTGTCATTACGGCCCACAACAAATGAATCAATAAACAGATGATCCATCATCTGTCTGCTTTTCATTTCATTGTAGAGGACAAAAAGATACACAACATCTTTGCCAGAGGTGAGAAATCTTTCACTGCTTCATTTTCATAGCAACAATCAGCAGTTGGCTGTCAGATCTTGTAGTTTTTGAGATTAAACTACTCCAAAAATGAGATTTCAAAGGTGAACTTCACGGCTGTCTGCATCAGTGTGAGCTTGTGAGGCTTCACAGGTTGCCATTCATCAGTGCACACTGTTTCTCTGCTTCTTCACTTGAAATGAGCAGTTCACTTTCCTGGCTTAGTCTGTGGCTCGCTGTATCTCGTAGGCGGGACCATGTTGGTAATAGTAGGGCAGCCCTGGTAGTCTGTTAGCCCCAAGGAGGGATTCATGCTGCGGATTAGAGTGAAAGACCCAGGATGTTGCCTCTTTTTTTTGGGCTTACCCGAATAGAAAGGTGCCTGAGGGCATCTGGAAACTGTGGCCACAGTCGTGGTGGGTGAAAGCAAAGTTTGGGCGGCTGTTGTTGAACCTTAATAGAGCACAAACACACATTCAGGTCACGCAGGAACAAAGAATGAAAGACAAAGATCAGTGCAGACACTATCTACACTCATTTCACAACCAGTAACTTGTGTAATGTTGTGATTTCTATGGATACAGTTTCTGTGCCTGCAGTGTATATCCTTCAGGTGGGCAAGCCCAGCAGCATTAGGGCCGCTGGCATCCTGTGCTGTATAAAGTTACCAGCCAATCATCAGCAGATGTTCTTTAACACCAGGCTTTCCAAACCAATAACGACTGAGTGAACAAGCTCAGTCTGTCTGCATGTGTGTGTGTGTTTGACTGGAGATGAAGAAATGTCTGTGCCGTAC
This sequence comes from Amniataba percoides, assembly GCA_037176925.1. Taxonomy (NCBI): domain Eukaryota; kingdom Metazoa; phylum Chordata; class Actinopteri; order Centrarchiformes; family Terapontidae; genus Amniataba; species Amniataba percoides. The sequence continues at coordinate 14,754,118 of JBAJHX010000040.1, forward strand.
TTCAATCTTGTGGCCTCGGCACCTCTGCATGTATCCTGTAGTTTGCGTGTCACGTTTGCCCCAACACAAAACATACATACACACACACACACACACCAAGCATCGGTATCCAAAACCACAAAACCTCACATGGAGAAACCAACTGTCAAACACAGCGAGGAATGTGTCGAGTCAAGCGCGGGCTCCTCTTTCATGTGGACGACACAAGCAATGCTTTGTTTGAGCTGAAGACTCTGGGATACAGCCTCGGTCATTGTTTGACGTTCTTGAGGCTTTTAATGTGCTTTTTTTTTTTTTTTTCCTTCCAACTTTCACATTTCACCTGTCAGAGACCACATTCACATTGCAAACGTTTCATCATTCTGTCTTCCCACAAGATTATTACTGATTCTGTGTACAATGTTTGAACAGTGCACTGCGCTAGTTTCAATAACCAGACGCCTTCTCACCAGCAGTGAAACATCAGGGCCTACGAGGTGCCGATCCGAGTGTGAGCTCCTCTTTCGTGGCCTCGGGCTGTTTTCACTTAGAGCGAGGGCATCGCCACCGCCGCAAGGTAGTGATATATCAGCACCGCTTTGAAGCAACAGTGTCGATAGGCAATAATGTTGGATATGATTATAACCTGCAGCAGCCATAGAGATGAGCCAAATGGCTAGCTGTAGGGATGCTCTGATCAGGTTGTTTAGCGCTGATACAGATCGCAGCTTTCGAAGTCATCAGAATCAGCCGGTCTGATACCGATCTTTACAGGGTTTTATGGGGAGCTTCTGCAGAGGACGTCCTTTGAATAAACAAGGGTTTTTTCTCATTTGTGAGGTTTTGTGATTTCCTTTTTCCACATCTAAAATTACACACTGCGAGTCCGATTCAAAGATTATTATCTGTTTACTCTGAGAAAGCCTTCATTACACTTCCTAATACTCTCTTATACCCTCCAAAATGAGAAATTATGTCTTAAATCCTAACTGCCTGCTTGACGGAGCGGATTCCAAAATTCACAAAAAAATGTAGTTTTACATCTCACAGTCATGTAGTTGCAAACCAAAAGATTATATCTCATATCTCAGAGAATTGGAATTAATTCTGTACAGTGAGAAACCAAATACGCAGTTCCTTAAGCTCGATACCAGCAACCCAAACACACAGCCTGCCAGACTGCATCTTGAGTCCGTGCAGGGTTAGGCATGAATTTAAACCACTTCACATGGCGGAGCTCCTTCAGCCGTAATGGATCAGACAGTAAAAAGCCTCCCTATCTGTGCGACATTTATATATCTGGCTCACCCATTATACAATTGTTATTTCTGATCAGCAACTCAAAAGACAGTAATGAATACTGGCTGATACCGATCAGGACATCAGTCGGAGGGTTGCTACTTATTTATAATGAGCGGTCATTAAAAAGCACTACTGGCTGTAAGATTTTTTACAAGATTTCTTATTTACACTACATTGTCTCTAGTCATTGAGTGTATATCAACGTATTTAACAACCGGGGGCTGATATCATCTGTCTCCTGTCTGGAGCAGGATCAATACCATCTTAAGCAAGATGGGGGAGGTTTTTTTTCTGCAGACGCACACGCATAAGCGCGTGCGCACACACACACACACACCAAAACACATGCATGCACTGAGATGATCTGTAAACATCATCTCATACATTTGTAGCATCCATTATCTCGCTTTTTTTTTCTCTCCCTCTCTCTCTCTCTCCTTTCTCACGCACAGAGGACAAATCAAAAGCATATATTGTCTATTTGTGTCAGTCTTATTTCTTATTTTCCTTCTTCTCTAGCCTGTCCGTGGACAGACACACAACACGACAGACACCCGCACACACATACACACACTAAAACCCCCTCTCTCACAGACACTCAGTCTCACAAACACAGAAAATCGAAATCACAAATCGGCTTAACTCTCCCTGACACGTCTGTGAATTAAGCCTTTCCGTTGCTCTCCCTTTCCCATTATAAAGGCATTGTCAGAGGCTGAATCAGTAACAGGTAGCCCACAGCTCCTGCTGCTTCCCTTTCGCTTCTCTCTTTCTCCTCCCTTCTCTCCTCCTCGCCTACTCTGTTCGTCTTTCTCTCCCTTTGTCTTCTCTTGCTTTCTCCTTGTGTGTCCCTCAGCCTTTCTCTCTAATTCTCTCTCCTCCATCTCCCTTTCCGTCTCTTCTCGCTCCCGTCTTCCTCATGACCTCCATCAGCTCTCTCCTTAATCATCCCCCTCCTGTCCTCACGCAGTCCTTCTGTCTGTCTCCCAGTTTCCCTTATCCTTTTTTTTTTTTTGTCCGTCACAGCCAGTGGTGAAACGGAACTAAGTACAGGGTATTTTCATTTTTTGCCACTTTAAACTTCAGCTTCAGTACATTTCTTGTGGTTTTTACTCTCACCACATTAACATGGCAGCGGTAGACGCTAGCCTGGTTTCAAAGGTGGTTTCAAACTATAGTAGTTATTTAAAACATTAGAAATGTCTTCATAACAGTAATAAAGACTTTAATCATTTGCGAATCGGTTGCTGGCAAACATGTGTGGCGCTGTCCACATTGAAAAAAGAGAAACAAACTAGATACTAAACAGAAAGTCAGTGTAGCATATTGAGCCCTAAAATTAAAGAAAACCATAAAACATGAAAAATTACAATACATTAAAGTTGTAAATGTGCTTTGATTGATGTGTTTCAGAATTAATAATATTCTTGCAATTTAAAATGAAAGGGAAATCTGATTATGCTAATCTAATTAGTACTATTTTCCCATTTAGCCTGACATTATTATCAGAATCACAGTTTGTAATTTGAGGCATGTATTAAATCTTCCCAGTTTAAATCATTATTATACAGCATTTTGAAGTATTTCATGTTACATCTTTAATTAACAAGCCAATGCGAGTTTTGTCTTTCGGTTTCAGTTTTGTTTGTTCATTTATTTATGCAACAGTGGGCAGTTACCGGGTAACTCGTCAGCCTTGAGTGGTTCTGTAGATATCTCTTGTGGGCTGCACGTAGCCCCGGCGTTCAACAGCAAGACAAGGCAGCTGTATACATCCTGAGAGGTGAAACCCATCCCCAGTGAAAATTATACCCTCTAATTTGTGTGGTGCAAGCTGATTAAATTTAGTGAAGCCAAAACCACTTCAGCAACACTTCCTACATTATAACAAGGCCGAGTTCAAAGCTTACAAAGAGCCGGTGCAATCTGCATACTTCCTCCGCCGCTGATCTCGCTCTCTCATCGCAGTCCACATAGTGTCTGTCTTTTTTGTGCAGAGGTGAAACTCCGGGAAGGATTGCATGAAGCTGGCATATCGAGTGAGGGAGTGAGGGAGTTAGCTGACTGCGTTGTGAATGCAGGGAGTAGACAAGCAGAGCGATTCTGACAGGCTGTGTCTGCACAGTTTGTTCTCCAATAGGCCCACACAGAGTCACCAGTGGGGTGCGCACATGCACGCGCGCTCTTGCAAACACACATCAGAGCTGCACGCTAGCACACACACGCATAGACGCCGTCAGTCTCTTTCACACTCGCGCACAGGCGCCGCCACGCACTGTGTGTTGCCTACAGACACGTATAGACACACTTATAGACGCACGCAAAGTGAGAAGAGAGGCGAGCAGAGGAAAGGGGTTTGGTTTTGAGAGCGTTCCTCCCGAGGCTTCAGTGCTGGGGAAATGGAGCTATCATGACAAGGGATGAAAGAGCAACAATGGTTTCAACACTTTCCCTCATGTTCCACTGCACCGTGAAAAAGAAGCTTCTGGCGTTCTCATCCGCCCGTTAGGGAAAACATGCCGGCGCATTATACTGAGAGGGGAGGCTCAAGAGTGAGTGAGTGAGTGAGGGAGAGAGTGAGTGAGTGAGAGACAGCGAGCGAGGAATGGGGAGAAAGCATCCTCTCAGGAATCAATGAACTGCACAAACTCATATTGTTGATACATCAGCAGCAGATATTGACCATTTTGATGGACCAAAGACAATAGTGTCTATCGATCTCTAAAATGTCCCCGTGTTCTGTTGCTGTTTATCGACACTGTCCCTCTTCCCTTCTTCTTCTCCGGCTGTGTTGTCCTCGTGTCACCCCTGCCTGGACCCCGCCCTGCTCCCTTTCTTTTTATTGCCTTTACGTTTCTGCCGATTTCACCTCTTTTGGCAACTTTTGTTGTTTCAGTCCCTCTGCTTACTTTCCCTCTCTTCCTCTCCTTTCTGGCCTCAGTTTCTTAAAAACTTTCATGATCACAACCCCACTTCTCCCTCCTCCCTCACATTCTGACCTCTTATGTATACCTAAATCCCTCTTTAAAAAACAATAAGTGTATTCATTTTCAGATATTTATGTTTGGAAGCTTTTGTTGTTTTTTCATATTTTACATGGACTCCAGGTGGACTGTCAACTCTGTGAAAGCAAATAACACACTACACACCACACAAATAATTTTCTGTTTCTCAGTCACATAGAGGGACTACAGCTAGTGTAGTGACATATAATCTTCATAATATCTTCCTCCTTTCTTCTCACCTCTTCCTTGTCTTTTCTTTTCTTTTCCCACCAGGGTGCAGTGATCACGCCAGCCATGGACCACACTATGTCCATGCAGCCTGCCAGCATGATGGGCCCTATCACCCAGCAGATGAACCATCTGTCCCTGGGCACTACAGGAAGTGTGAGTACAGGGCTCCTCACCGGGGCCACAATGAACTGTGCATATCACCCTTAAGCAGCCTTATTCTGGCACCAGCAGCTATTAGTAGTAACCACAACGGACTATAGCACATAGTCATCTGTAACCAAGCTTTTTTTTCATTTACAGGCACATTTTATTTATTCCTTAAATGCAATGTCTTATCTATAGGTGCTCTTTTCATTACACCTGATCTGTTTATTTCTTCAGTGTTCACTTTGCTACTAACAAGGAAAGCCATTATTCCAGCTGTCTGAGGCTGATTTGTTGCAAACATTCAAAGTAACCAGTAATTTACTGTTGTATCATCTTGTTGTTGTCCGGTACTTTTTCACAGTTGCTCTCAGTAAAAACCTCAAAGGAAAACTCCTGCCTTCAACCTTTATTAGAAGTCTGTTTAGCTCACTGCATAGCTGTCCACCCACGGCACACATTTCCTGTAGTGAGAAGCTGCAGTACAACATACGGTCAAAGATATAGGTGATAAAGCACTGTGCTCGCTCTGTTAAGGATAAAAATACAATCTAATTCTAAGTATTGAATCCCTGTCAGTGAAAATATATGTAATTTATGCAGGTTTATCAAACTGATAATACAGCAATTTACCATACAAAGCTTTCCTGAATCTTTTGCAAAGTACCAGAAATACAGAAAGTGTTTCAGCCACTTTCATTATGTGTTATTTGTTAGATTGATAAAAATACACATATACACGGAGTAGTTTCAGTTTTGTGGGGTCAAGTAAACTCATACTGTGTACCCTATTTACTCTTAAAACACCACTTTTAATGTATTTATTGATGTTTTCCTGTTAATTCTTTGTCATTGTACCAGTTCAGCAATGCAAAATAACATCATATAAAAGTCTGCTTTCCGGAGTTTATTAAACATTGAGAGAGAAAACTGCAGGTGCCCATTACGCCGTCAGTGTGGGTCAGGCAGACCACATGTAACCCTTTTATCATTGTTCATTTGGTTCAAAAACAAAGCACACATTGAGTAAGAGATGGATTTTACATTTCCTTTCAAGAAAGCCAAACCTTTTGAGGCTGTCGCCACATGTGCTCCGCCACGGAGCTGCCGTATCATTTGTTTTACACTGCGTGCATTCGCCGCCAGATACTGAGAGAGCATATTTCCTCCCTGATCTTCCACATTAAACAGATTTCCTGTGAAGCTTAACGGTGCAACAGAGCTCTCCGTTCTCCACCTTCCTCACTTTCACCCTCTTATTTTTGTGCCTTTCTCGCACTTTCTGTCTCCTCTCACTCTCTAAATCACACATCAGATCTATCACTCCATCAGTTTTCTTTATTCCACATACACACACACTTACAGTCACAGCCCCCCCCCTAAACCAGGACCCCCCTCCCGCCCCCCTATTTCAGGATCAAGTCGACTTAGAGGTGTCACACAGTTCTGAAGCCTGACTTCCTGCCCTAACCCTGCTGCCCGGGGGCAAGCGAGCAGGCAGCTTTGCTCCGGCACTACGTTTGATCTCTGTGTGTGTGTTTGTGTGTGTGTGTGTGTATGATTGAAACAGTGCTGTATTGTACAGTTTCCCATGTGTTTCCAGGTGAGCTGTCAGCGACTGTGACGCCATGTTGGCTCTGTCAGGAATGCCCCCATCCTAATCTGCCCCAGCTGTGCTAACAGCCAGGATTAGAGACAGGCTAATCTATGATGATGGCTTCTGATGTTTGATGGGTTGTATTATAGTAGAAAGTGGGTTAAGGCGCTCTCTTTCCTTTTTTTTCTTTCTTTCTTTTTTTTTTTTTTTTTAGGTCTGGCTTACTCTCTGTGCCTCTCCCCTTTCCGCCTGCTTAGCTTTCCTGAGGCGGTGTGCTGTGTAGCATAACTTTCTCTATGGCTGAGCTGCACACACGGCATGCCACATTTGATCATCTATGGGAATTGAGACATGTTTCCTGAAGCCAGATGTGGAGGCCCTTTCATACTGCCTGATTGAGAAAGCCTGTTAAAAGAGGGGTTAGGAACCGCGATCTGTAACTATCCGTGTAGTAAACTGGACGTGACACCACATACTCTTCCAGCGCATTCCTCCAAGTGCACACGCATGTGGTGAGGTTGTTTTGATTGCCCCCACCGGTCACATGACGTAACCTTCGCCACAGAAGAGCACCTGCCATGAGCAGCGTCTCCAAAGTCAACAACTTATCTCGGCTGCCTCTGGCCGCTGGAGGAGAAGCCACACCTCAGAATACTCTTGGCTGTTCCTGCGACTCTCTGCGGCTGTTTGTGTACGGCTGTGGCTTCCTTCCTCTCTCCAAGAAAAGAACCGAATGTTCCCGGTCCGCCCAGGCTGCGACACTGGTGTGGTGACCGTAGCTTTCCGAGAACGCCGTGTTATTTCGCAGCGAGGATCGGCACGGAGGGCTGAGCCTGTTAACAAGGAGTGGCAAGGAAAACCTCGCCTCGTAATGAGGGGCGCATGGATCTGTGCCGTCAGATGGTCACTGCTTTGGAATTTAGCTGCTTCACCAGAAAATGTTCTGTTTTGAGCAACTTCTATAGTAGCACAGCTCAGTTTGGTGACTCTCCTGTCTTGAACAACTTGATTACAGAATGCTAAAGAACCTCAGGCCTGCTGTTTATGGATGGCACACATAAACATGCCATCCATGCTCCTCACTGATTTATTTTACCATGTTTGGTGCATATTGCTCTGTTACTGATTTATTTACCATCTCCGAGCTCCCACCACTTAACTGGAGTCTATCTGTCATGTCTCGTGTTTGCTCGTTCCTGTTAGTGTGGACGTGCACATGCTCTGTCATTTTAGTATTGTGTGTGTGTGTGTGTGTGTGTGTGTGCGTGTGAGTGATTATACGCATGTCGCTGTCTGCGTTTGTGTGTGAGCGACACAGTGTTTGACATGACAAGAGGTGACCTTCCCTCTGTGTTCTCCATCCTATTCCAGTCATGGCATGGAGAACCCAGGTCTCTGTTGTCATGGTGACAGCAGTGATTGACAGCTTCTCTGTCCCTGGAAGACAGATTTGTGTGAAGCGCTTTCCTCTATTATCTGGGCTGCTTCCCTTGGTTTTTCTATGGGGAAGTCTAAGTACAGTATGTTATTCTACATTTCCAGCTGTGCGTGGCTATATTTAACCTTTACTCACCCGGGGAATGACTGAGAATGCACTCTCTCTTCTCTCGGAGCTTCACGTTCAAACAGTAACACATGTTGACACCTGGGTGATTCCCAGTACTACTGAGCAGTGAGGTCCTTGCAAGACCTTCAAGGAAATTGTTAAGGGAGGAACAAGCTCTTTTTTTTTTCTATGTGTTTAAAGGCTTGCATCCAAGACTCCTGAATACATTTTAATGTTGCAAATTTAACATTTGTGCTCAAAATCCCCCGAAAGTTTATGAGATCTGAATCCAATCTGTGCTCTGAATGTGGCCTTAATTCTGAATTTGAATTATATGTTCTCAATTTGTGTGCACATTGAATGCATCAGTGTACAGTAAGCACCAGACTCTGCAGTGAAGTCAGAGCTTTTCTGGAAACTCTCGATCTTGATGATAAAGAACAGCTGTACTGTCATGTCACTGCATACTGCATCATTTGGGTGTAGTGGGTCTCAGCTCTTCTTAGTATTTCAACTGAAAGCTGCACCAATCAATGTTTTTATAGGTATAATCACTCACAGTATTGTGATAGGGTTCGGGCGTATCGACACGCTTCCACTGTTTGATCCAGTCTCATCACTTTGATCAACCTTGTTTCCAGCTGTAGCTTGTTTTCTAAAAATAAAAAGGGAGAAAAGCCCACGTACACTATTTTGCCAGCTCCAGAGGACAGAAAGATAAAGTTAGCAACTACCTGCTGAGCATTTAGTAAGTTTTCCTCAGGTGGAAACCAAACCACAGCTAAAATGAGAGTAAATATTTAACTTAAACACAAGTTGGTATTTTCAAACCTGCGTTGTTTACATTCATATTTTCTTTTCAACCATTTATTCCCTGTCTTTGCATCCCTGCAATTTTCACCTGAGATCAGTGAAATTCAAATTCAAATTCAAATTTTATTTATTTAAAGCCCAAAATCACAAACATTGTTTGCCTCGGAGGGCTTTACA
>JBAJHX010000040.1:14763011-14791845 GCA_037176925.1 Amniataba percoides
AGGAGACAAGTAGTTGCCTTCGATGATGAAACTAATGAGGATAATTTGGGAAGGCCAATTGGGGAAAAACTGTCTAATGGACAGTGGACTAATGTGAAACCATTAGCAGTACCATGTTTTATGTCATATGTGTGTGTATCCCTTGTGCATTTCACAACCAAAAAAACTGCTCCACAGCACTACTAGGGGTCAGATACTCCACAGGGTACCTTTTAATACTTGAATAGAAAATGTTAAAACAGAAAGATAAAGTCATATACTGTAAAAGCCTGCTGATAAAAAATGTCTTTAAAGAACTGATTAAACAGATGAAGTGATTTTGATGGTTTAAATCTCCGCAGGCCGGGTGTTAGCAAACCCTGGGGGCCGAGATATGGAGGGCTTTTCGTGGCGAAGTGGTACAGCACTGTGATTCACGTCCACTGATGTGCAGCTCCAATAGTTCCTATCGTGTTGGAGCCCCACAGCTAAGATCAATAGTCATCAGAGCCCATCCCCACGCCTCTCCGCCATTAATAACCCACACTGAGTAGCTGGATGCTCTTGCCTTGACCAACTGTTATCCTCCACCTTGCAGACGAGGTGACAGAACAGCATGTCAGCGCCGAGGGGATAGATAGGCGTGGAGAGCAAGCGATGGACGGCGAGGTGGATGATTTATTTGGACATTTAAACATGCTAACTTGCCGTGCTGCATGCCTGGACTGCAGTTTCCAGAGAAGTTCGTGCTGCTGTGGAAAACTTGGAACAGAAAGTAAACTGCTCTATCATCCTTGTGCCCACCAAGCATAAATCGCACTTGTCTTATACGGTGCAGAGGCCCAAACCACTGTGGCACCAGAGTTTTTCTGTCTGTGGTATAGATTTTCGTCCTCACATTGCTGCATTGCGGTCTGACTTTATACTGTAGTTATAGTTGTATGTCATGGAGACTGATGGGAGAGAAGAGACTTAAGGAGTCTACTCACACCAGCCTCGTTAAGGAACTATTCAGGCCTCCTGTTCATCAAACATACGCACACGCCATCTGTTCCAGACGCAGGTGTGTGTGTGTGTGTGTGTGCATGGATATGTGTGGCCGTGTGTGTGACTGTGAGAGTGAAACACCATTTATTGCCAATTAGGGATGCTTTATATTGCCCAAACCTGTCCCCTGACTATGGACAGGGAAGTATTAAAAGAGTTGAAATTGGACAAAAATCATCTTTATCACCATAGCAACCTAATTCACTGTAGCCAGGCTTGACATCCCTCTGACTTGCCACAGCGACTGCAGAAATATGCCCTCCTCAACCTGCCACATTAAATAGGTTAACTAATGGTTATGGTAGAAGAAAAAATCTTATCTTATTACATTTTCTTGTTAAATCTAATTTAAATTCCTTTTGCAGTCCTGCAGAGAAATATAACATTTCAAATGGACATCCCCGCCTTGACAGGGAGATTTTGATATTGCTAATTATCTCCTGCTTCCCTTCATTTGCTTTCATGCAGCCCTCACAGGTGAGTTGGCTGAATAAGTTAATGGGAAGGAGAGCGAAGACAAAAAGTCCAAAGGAAAATTGGTATGCATGGTTTCAATTCACCGGGGAGAAGGTCACTTCAACAATCTGATAGGCCCTTTTAGACGATAGCAGGTTGAGAGGGAGAGAGAGAGAGAGAGAGAGAGAGCGAGTGACAGGAAGGTGAGAGAAGGAGGGATGACACAGGGAGGTAATGTGGTAATGTGTCAGGAAGTCTGGATATGCCGCCTCACCCCGTCCTGAGTGTGACAGCCCTGAAGGTGTGATAACCTTAAATTCGCACGCACATACCCACACAGTCATGCGAACGCACGCTAACATCCATCCCAGGGCATCCTCCTGGCCATGTGTAGCGACGGTGGGGGAGTTAATCACCCATGTCCATGGCCTTTAGCTGCTCTCATTAGCGGTGAGCGGTGGAGCCGTACCCGATCCATTAGCAACGCTGCCGGTAATGACACTTCACCAGCACCGCCGGGCCCACAGCCAAGAAAGGCTCCGCAGCCCGGCACAGCCCCTCCATTACTGCCTCCTACTGCATACTGCCGCCACGCTTTTTAGCACTGGCAGGGGGACTGAGAGGCGAAGGAAAAAATAAGACAGAAAGAAAGGGATTGTACTTCCCTTTTTTCCCGGTCCGGAAAAGCAGCAGGAAGACGAGGAGAGGCGGAGGGGCAGCCTGGTGGCTTTTATCTGGGATCACATCCGTTGGCGCTGTACTGCAGCATTATCGTTCCAAGCTTCTTTGTCTTTGTCTGTCTCTCACAGGCTCAGACAGAGACACACACACATGCAAACACGCCTGCATGTTCTCAACACACACAGCTGCACACGCAGCACATCCACATGCGCAGTCGGACAGACAAATAGTGATAAGTCGTCTTTTATGCACAGGCATGCGCTAATTAAAAAGAAGCACACACACTGGTAAATCAGGCTCACACTGGCACGCGGGTTTGACACACACACACATACACATGATGTGCATTCACAGCAAGTCTCAGAGAAAGCCTCACACAAAGTGCCGTGTCTTCATTCATATTGCATGTGAAAGCCCTGTGGCTGTCATGTAACCGAACTTGTGTCACGTCTGTAAAATGGCCATCACGGAGCGAGCCGGCACCCAGTTAAAAGCCAGGGCAGGCATGACTAAAGGAATATAGGCCACAGGCAACAGACCTTCCGCTTTCTCTTTCCACTCTCTCTCTCTCCTACTCTCCCTTCATTCCCCTCAGCTTTTCTCTTTTGTATTTTTTTTTTTTTTATCTTCTTCTCAGCTGTGACCCGGTGCATTTGCCTGCCTGTGAAGTTTTGGTGGAACAGCAGGACATCTCTTCCTCTCCCTCCTCCTCCTCCTCCTCTGTCTGCCTCACACACGCTCCTGCTGCTCTGCCGTGCTCTGTCCGGGGCTCACATATTCTTTTAGCGCCCTCTGAAGGACAATGAGGGCACAGCACGCTTCTGTTCCCGACGGTTTTTTTTTGGAGTAATCGCAGTGAATGAGACTTTGAGAGGGATTGTTATGTCAGTCTGGTATCTGAAAAGTCTTTCTAGTCCCATTTTGGATTTCACTGTGTTTGACACTATGAGTTGTGATGTGTGCAGCAAGACTTTTTATGCACAAGGATTATGACGTGTGTGTTTGTGTTTGTGTTTCAGTACATGACTGCTGCAGCTGCCGCGGCGCCTATGCAAGGGACCTACATTCCCCAGTACACTCCTGTGCCTCCAACAGCCGTCCCTGTCGAAGTAAGACCCACCACACGCACGCACACCTTGCCTCTCAATAATAATAATAATAATAATAAAAAAACTGTCGATGTTTAATCAAAAGGAGGACATCATTACTCCTGACAGCCCACTCAATTACACCCACGAGCGCTCGCTTTGCCATTTCTAAGCCTGCTCACCACATCAACAGATCAAAACACTCATTAAATAGACTGATTACATTCAAAACACGCTGTAAATTGCTCTTATTCTCTCTAAACAAATGGCCTCGCGCCGCCAGCAAATAACGAGGATGAAAACTGCAAGCAAAGCAGGATGAGTCAGAAGTTTTATAGTATTTGGGAAAGACATTTGAAGTGCAGCGCAGACTTTGTCACTTCTTTTTCGGAGGCTGTCTGAGCTCCTGGCAGGTTCGGGCAGTCCAGCCTGAGAAATGATGAACGCCGAAAAGCAGAGGCAGGCCCGGCTGGGAGAGCGGGCCGGCTGTCTGGCGGCTGACAGTGCGGTCGTATTCAGATGGACTATCAGTCGTGTATCAGATGACAGCAGCTGAAGTGAGACACAGTGCCGGCGGTGCTGTCTCTCTCTCTCTCTCTCTCTCTCTCTCTCTGTCTGTCTCTCTCTCTCTCTCTCTCTCTCTGTCTCTCTCTCTCTCTCTCTCTCCTTTCGTCCGGGCTGGTAGGTAGCTGGAACACACGCGCATCCGTCAGCCACGGAGCTGTGGTTAGCCCACCAGCCACGGACAATGACAGTTTCCCCTGACAGACCCATTAGTCGCTCCCCCTCCTCTTATATCCCCCCTCCCGAGAACTCCCCCCCTCCCCACCCCCTCAGAAAGTTCCTCCATGAACGAGCGGGACGGAGGAGAGGGATGTAGTTGTAGTGTAGCCCCTGGCGCCTCTTACCTATTTCATCCTCGCCGTCGTCCTCTCAATGCCAGCGTCAGCAGCGGGGTGTATGTCACTGCATCAGCCGCTGTCTGGAGGGCTGATGTATGGACAGGACGCGGTATCCTTGAGAGCTTGTTAAAGGTGATTGAGATGCCTCAATGATGGGAGCTATCGGTAATGCTAGACACATAAAAAGGTTAAGAGGCTGTTGTGATAAATTCGGTGCACCTCAAATATAGATGTAAAAATCTGAGAGCAATTTGGATATTTTGTACTTTTTTGTGGCCACATATGCATTGACCCCTATACATTAATAATAATAATGATAATAATAATAAGAAGAATACATTACATGTACATAACATTTGCCACAGTGAACAAATGCACTTAACAACAACACAATATAAAACAATTAGAGAGTAAGTTTGGATAGAGGAGAAAGATGTGAGTAGTGAAATGAGTCCCTGCACAATCTCAAATCACAGTATTTGTGTATTTTATTGAAGTGCTTTGTTCCCAATATTCTTCTGTGCTTTCCTCTTAAGTAGCTTCATTGTTTTTTTACATTTATATTCATTTACCGAAGCTGTGTCACACTTGAGTGAAATGTTCAAAACACCCATTTTAACTGCATTTTTTTACTGTGCACAAATGAAAAAACTCCAGGCGGCTCCACCATTGTTTTATATGCGTTTTTGACATACGATATATTGGCATCTTCGAGTGGAAAAGTTTAATATTTGAAATCCTGTGGGTGTTAGAAATGCTTTGCTGCACAGCACGAGTCCAGAGTGATGTCATAATCACAACAGTTTGTCTGCATTATATGCCATTATTTATACTTTGCCTGAGAGCGCTTCATAGACTGTACAAAATATGACACCCTCTATAGTTAGAGACTTGATTTGAGTGAGATAAGAGGAAAAAATATAGTCAAAGGACGGGGACAAACGTACACACAGAGCAGACAGACTAGCAGAATGTGTCTCGTTTCGGTCACATGCTTTCCAGCGGGAAGTGTCGAGCGTTGCAGAGGGATGCTTGTTAAAGTTCAGAGCTGACACATTTGCCCCCGTGCCTGTCCTCAGGGAGTGGTGACGGACGCCTCCCCCCAGACAGTGGCTCCCTCGTCACAGGAGGTGGCTGGCCAGCAGCAACAGATCCAGGTGGACAGTGCTGCAGACCATGTTCCCGCTTACTCATACCAGTCCAAGTAAGTCCAACGGTAACGCCGGACAGCCATTTTAACATGCTCTTTCCTTTTTCCAGTCTTATTTTGTCATTTGTTATCATTACTTTAATTCTAAGCATGATGGATGGGCAATTTGAAAATATGTGCAACGATATAAGTTTGTTCTTTTGAGATGTTCTGCACTACACTAACAACAAAACCAGTCTAATCAGTATTCCTCTTTGACAGATATTTTAGTAAAGCAGCACATTACAAAATAATAATAATGAGAATACTATGAGGCGCAATAGTGCCATTGTACCGTGACTCAAATTAATTTTGGCTGCTCTTGTCATTTGCTCGTCATTCTGACAGCACGTTTGCTTTCCTGACCCGATCAGAACTGCTTAACGTGCTTCATTGTGCTTCATTCTCCCGACTGTGCTGTCAGCCGTCAGCTCTATTGCTTTTCTGCGTTTGTAATATTGTGCTTTGATTACAACTGCACACCCTTCTCTCTCTCTCTCCACCCCCCCCCCAATCCTCTCATCAGATAGCAACGGCCTGAGCGAATGTTCCTGTGACAGCGTTGCCTTGAGACAGAAGGTGGCTGCACTGTGAATGTGAGGAAAAGAGAAAAGAAAGAGATTGCTTCCAGATTGCCCAGGCACCAAAAAAGAGACACTTTTTTCATTTCCTACCTGGCCTACGAGAAAAAAAACATAAGGAAGGAGGTAAAGAGTGCTGAGGAAGGAGATGGGAAAATTGCTGGGCACAGTGCAAAGAAGTGAAATTGTTTAGTCTGGGAACCTGCCTGAAGGGCTGGGCTGAAGCTTGAAAAGTTTCTCAAAGAAAAATCTCAACCAATAAAAAAAAAAAAAAAAGACAAAAAAACTCATAAAAAATTACCAAAAAAAAAAAAGGTCGAATGCGCAGGTAGGTGATGAAGTTTATTTTGTAATTAGTAAAAGGGGAGTCAAGTTTGAGATACACACAGAGATTGTCTTCCTCAGATATTAAGCTACAATTTCTTTTCACTCTTTTTTATGTTCTAGTGTTAAATTTTAGTTTTCTAGATATATTCGAAACAAAGTGTTTTTTTCTTTCTTGAATCTTCATGGCCTTAATTTGAAGGGCGCCAGAAACTTTTTACAGAGTTAAAGTCTGACGTCTGGTTAGGAAAAAAAAAAAAAAAGCAAACAAAGTCAGTCTCTTGGACCACTTGGAGGGTACAAGACACTGGATGAGTTGTTCTAAAGAGGAAAAAAGAATCTATCACATAAGCTGTACAGATTTAATAGAGAAGAGCTTTTTTTCGTTTCTTCATTAGAAGAAAACTTTGATAATTATTATGTCAGAGGTAACTAAGTGTCAGAAGAAAACAAAATGTCTGTTGGGGAAAAAGACTTGGGGAGGGGGGGGGGTGTTGTGGGAGGGGGGAGAAGAAGCTTTGAAGAGATTTTTCACAATGAGGAAAAAATGAAAACATAAGAAAACATGCTGCATTGTGGATGCAGTCTGTTGCAAAATGCTGAACTTGTTTTTTATTATCATAATTATTATTTTACATGGCAAAGTTGCTGTCAATGACATTAGTGCTTTTTATCTGCCACATTTTACCTTTTTTATGAGCTTTAAGATGTTTTTAGCCCGCTTTGCTTGTCACACTGCAAAAAGAAGAAAAAAAAACACAAAAAAATGAAGAAGAAAAAAAATTATAAAATGTTCAAAAAAAAAAAACCTACAGAAAAAATTCTGGCAGTGAAATAAAAACAGTAGATTCAGTAGGAGCTTACGGTTTAAACCAATCAGTGCAAAAGCAATAGAAGAAATTGTTGACAATTTCTGTAGTCTTTCCTAGTTGTGGATCAAATGCAGCCCATGGATGGCCATTTTTATACCAAAGATGAAGAGACACTCTGAACCAGAGTTTTTTTTGTTTTGTTTTGTTTTTCCTTTTCATTTTTCAGTTTGATTTTGTTGTTGTTGATGTTGATGTTGTTGATGATGTTAATGTTGATATTGTTGTTGTTGTTGTTGCTGTTGTCGTTGTTTTTTTATTTGACCTTGATGGCCGGACCAGTCCTTACTATCCTTCTTGACATCTTCTTTTCACCGGGTTTAAGCTAGTTTTCCACGGTTGTCCAAGCTGTTACACACACACACACACACACACACACACACACACATATCTAAACATGCACACACTTTCTGTACAAACTCATACACACACATCAAACAGTATTTAAAGTGTGATGCAACCAGTGGCAGTCCTACCAAAAGTCCCTTTTCTTCACTTCCTCTTCTTGTCTTTTTATTTCTTTCAATGTCTCGTCACTTTTGCGATGCTTTCACACGCCGTGGGTGCATTCCACCTCTCTCTCTCTCTCTCTCTCTATCTATCTATCTATCTATCTATCTATGTCTCTCTCTTTTTCTCTCTCTCTCTTTCTCGGATCCTGCAGGGAAAACTTTAGGAAACAGATTGGGGAATGCTGCTTGCTACGCTCCGTGGTCATCGACACATTGCCTCCAGCTTTGTCCTCTTAGTAATTTCTGCCCTTTACCTCTTCAATTCAGCCATAACTAACTCAATCCGTTCTCTCAGCATAAGGAGCTTCAGTGTTGAACTGGGAATTTCCCTGCTGCTGTTTGACCTCACGTTAAACCCGATCACAGAGACACAACCAAACCTCTGCCACTTTTATGAGTATTTATCTGCCCAGAATACCAGATGAGTGGTGTTTGCTGCATGTCACATCAGTTGAGTTGTTGATCACATAGAAGACTTTAACAATGATTGCATAAACTTTATGGCACTTAATAGTACTAAACTGACGTATTTCACAGCCATATTGAAACAACTGTGAGAAAATATTGATAATAACTTGACATTTTGTGTGCTTTCTTCCTGAACGTGAGAAATGGTAAATAGGAAGTTACTGCCAGCAGCTGGTTAGCTTAGCTTAGCACAAAGACTGGAAACAGGGGAAAACAGCTAGCCAAGCTTTGTCAAAACTCGCCCACCAGCACACCTAAAGCTAACTAATTAACAAGTTTGCTTGAGTGTAAAAACGACGTTTCGTGGTTTTACAATAGGTTACGTGTGGCACTATTTCTTGGTGAGGCACAGTAATACGCTGGAGTCTCCATCGCCCTGTGGTTGGCATGGCAACCAGCAGAGACTCTGTGAAGTTACTGTGAAGAAATGCTGCACAATTCTTATAAAACACATCTGCACAGAGGCAAAATTGGCTCTTTTATTTACTGAGGAGATAACTGTAGACCCGTTTGCATTGCAAAGACCACCATCACTCTGTGACACTAACAAGGCACGGAAGGAGTGTGTTTAAAGGCCAGAAAAGGACCGTCTGTCTTGAACATCCCCCGGATCATTTGCCCAGCACAAGCAGGAGAGGTCAGCACACCTGTGGGAACTAACTAGGCTCCTCACCAGCCATAACAAGATGTTGATGGCAGCTCCTTCCTCGGCCCAACCGCTGAGTGTCAGTTACACCCCTGGTTGTCCCAATTTGTTGCACAAACAACCCCCGCCTCATCTTACCCTGCCCTTTCCATCCCAAAGCTGTGTGAGGTTTTCAATGATTTCATCTCTGAGGATTGTCCGCCCTCCCCACCCGAAGAAATTGTCTGTGGGACGGCGACCATTTCTGCCCCCATTACCACAGCCTTTGTGTGTCGGGAGCGGTGTGTGTCTGCTCAGTTCGCCCATGTCCGCCCGTGCTGCCCCACTGTGGTGCCACAGCGCTAAAAAGACACAGTTTTGTCCCTGCTTCACTGGCACTATTAATGTGCCATGGCCAAGCCTGGCTCCTTTTGCTCTCATTTTCCCTCATTCTCTCCTTCACCCCCCCTCCTTTCTCTCTCTCTCTCACACACACTCTCTCTGAGGTTTCTTCTCTTTATTGGATGGTGCAGAAGCAGAACCACAAACCAATTTCAGTCACTCTCGCAATGAGGCTTGACGGGCCCAATTTGTCTCCCTCCGGGGCAATAGGATCCACTCCAGTGTCCCTCAAAAGACCCCTTTCTTCCAGAGAGAGAGGGAGCTTTTTGTTTGGTGACAATTGCAATTGAGCTCTTGCAGTTCATGTGACTCATTCAAATCCAGCTCCGTGATGGCGTGTTGCGCACGTCGCAGGCGAGCTACGTCGTCTCGCGCGGCGATGTTTGCAACCAACAATCAACCGTACATCGAGTGCCTTTAAACGAAGCTTCCAAATGATTCCAAATGATCTGCGTGATAGTTGATTAAAAAAAAAAAAAAAGCACACGAAAGAGCTTGTTTGATTCAGCTGTGCTAAAAGAAATGCTACACTATATCGAAGCCACTCTATGGTGCTAAAGAGGAAGCAGGTCTCGGGCTCGTGCCTTCATTGTGTTCACCGGTGACGAGCAGGCCACTGTTGATCATTTGGCCGTGAACTCGCACTTAACAGGCCACCTGTCCTCTTGACGACTCACAAAAGAAACAGGCACACCGGTTCCTCGAGTGAACTAAGCCGTCAAAGCCATAGGTACATTATCTCTGTCCTCGAGAGTCACGATGCAAAGAACCGCACTGCACTTTCTCGTCTTCGCGTCCGCCGACAGAGGTCAAAAGCCGTCAGTGTCACTCAAGCTGTCTCTCAATGACCGTTCAGCTGTTTATTATCCAATCAAATCAACACCTGCCCTCTTCCTCTCATCGAATCTACCGCGCAGCATCTGCCTTCTCTTGCCCCGGGGCTATGATTTGCTCTTATCTCCCAATGAACAAGTCTCTGACACATTGCAGTCTTTAGCAGCTAACAACTGACAAATTGTTGGGTCTTAGAGCTCCCCGGGCTTCCCTGCATCACTCATCTGTTGTCGCACCAGCCCACTGTTCTCCATTTCTGAGTCATTATAAGTGTCCTAATTAACCAATGGAGCTGCTGAACTATAACTTTACCAGTTTTAAGCTAGTGTGTGTGTTCATGTGAATGTGTGTGTGTTCATGTGAGTGTGTGTGTGTGAGGAGTTGTTCCACTCAACGGTTCAACTTTTAGCGAGGTCATGAATGCAGCATAGCTACAACCAAGTTCTCTGGACTTTTACAGCTGCTGTTTTATAGAGTACAGAGGACATTTTTGAAGCTTAATAGGACTCATAATGCAGGAGTTGCACATCGGAGGGTGGAGCGTCCTACAAATGAGTCCTGAGATTCAATAGTAATGACATTATGAGGAAATAGGATTACAAATAGCCAGGAGATTATGGAAAACTGCACAACAAAGAATATCAGCGCTGTTTTGCTAATGGAGATTCAAGGAAGAGAAAGATGTTAAGGCAGGTGTACGGTACCAGTATTTCACAGATCTGAAAGATTACCCGACTGAACAAACAGAAATGGCTTTTTTCTTAATAGCACAATGGCATAATGTACCGTTTCAGAATACCAATACCTTTGTGGAAGTGTACAGGAGGCATGCCTGCAATTTTAAGGAGGCTGTAGCCGAAGCGCTCTGCTCCCAGTCAGCCCATGTGTCAGCACAAACCAGGAGCCAGCTATACCAAGAGAGAAAGTGTGTGTGTGTGTGTGTGTGTGTGAGAAAAGAAAGAGAGTGGGGATCATTAGCTCCTGTTGCCGGGCAGAGTGGTCGTAGCCTGGAGTTCCTCCATCTTCATGCAGCAGCGTGTCCCCTGTACATGACTCCAAAGGTGACCAGCTTGACCCGTCACTAATTAGCAACACACACTCTTTCTTTCCCCCTCCATCGCCCTAAGACAGGCTCTTTCTCTCCTTTTCTGCTCGGGCGCTCATCATTTTCCACCTCCTCCATTCTTCGGTTTTTTGTTTGACGTACCGCACCGCACCTTGTCATCTCGTTCGCATTAATTGCATACCCTTCCTTCCCCTTCCTCGAGTCCACATCAGCATCCCTTCCAGCTTTAGAAGGGAAAAAAACAGACACCAATCTGCTGCCGTCTCATCATCTTAGGATGTCACCTACTCTTACAGAGGATTGGCCAAGAATTCAGGGGCCCGTTGCACAAACTTTGGAACGTACAAGCTGCGATTTGCAACATGACATTGCATCCTCTTGCATTTTGACACGTTCCACTAATCACAAACAAACGTGACCCATGCATTAGCGTGCGCAAGCCCTCAAGGAAAGTACTGGTGGCAGTCTGCGTTTAAACACCGCTCGCGAATGACTGTGAAACAGGCTCACGAATTACGGGCCTCCATCTCATTCATATTTTTCATCCTTATTAGCAGGGACAGCCGGTTAGAGGTGTCGTGTCTACGTCTGCACGATATTCATGTTGCTTAGTAAAAGTTGGGATAATATTATTTGCTTCCATGGTGCCAAAAAGTTTATGCAAACATGTGTTAAGTATTTAAAATGTTGTTAAGAGTATTTTTGTGAGATTAACAGTTTATCTGACAATATCTAAATTACCGCAGTGCAGTAAATCTCACTCGTCTGGTGCCCCAAGGAAATCTAATCAGATGCTCAGGATTGTTTACCAGCTACTGTCTAATGCAGTAAGAAGGAAGAATACCTTACATCTGGAGGGAATGTGGGGAAATGCAACCTTTCATTCCCCGTCAGCTCTCTTTGGATAACACACACACCCTCTACAAGTTAAATCTGATCTTCTGTGAGCTTACCCTCTCTGAGATACCTGATAAAAACAGATTTTGAGTCTTTACCTACATCTTGGTTTTCTCCGGAGTCAGTTCTTTAAGGCGAGGTGCTTACTTCACTGCCTCTTTTAAGAAAAAAAAAACATTTTCTTCAATCCGTCCTTAACTCGCCGTTTCTCACTATCACTGCCGCCATCCTTAAGTCTGACAGAAAGTCATATCAGGCGTGTGGCTTCCCCGCTGAATAAACTCATTAGATGGATTACATGTCATACTTGCTTGTCACGAGGCTCGCGCGGATTCATCCTTTCGAACGGAGCCGTAGCCGCTCTACATTGATTCTCACGTGTTAGGAAAACAGTAGTTCAGAGTTACTCTCACAGCCTGTCTCCCACAGAGTGTAAAGGAGAACGGTGCCTCAATAACTCATAACAGACCAGCACATACACACACACACACACACACACTCTCACACACTCTCTCTAACACATAATGCAGTGGGAAAATTGCTCAAACTACCCCCCACAAGAGCGAGGCCCCCGTGCTTTTTAATTGATGCTTCGGTCCACCTTTGATGAGAGCTATCGATTGGCCACACAACCCCAGGAGCGCAGCCAGTCAGCTAGCCGGCAGAGTTCACTAGGAAATGGTCGACCAAATTGTTTAGAGATAGCCAGCACGGAAAGTGTGTTAGGCATGGGATTCATTAGCAGATAAAAAGAGGAACTATTTATTAGGACAGCAGAGCGGTTTTTGATTTTGTTCTTTTTTTTTTCTTTCTTTTTTTTTTTTTGGTTAGTTTTCTCTTTTTGTTGTTTTTGTTTGTTTTTCACTTTTCTTTGTTTCAGCGCAGAGGAGGACATGGTCACGCCTCGCACACGCTGCTCAGTGTGTGTGATCTTTGAGAAACTATCTGTACATCTGTGGATGTTAGGATTTGACTTGGGTTTTATGAGTTGTTTTTTTCTCTCTCTGATGAAGCTTTCAATAAAAAATGTGGAAAAAAGCACCAAGGAGCGCTGTTTTCTTTCAATCTGCAATCGGGAGCGATTGCGTTACATCACAGTGAGCTGTTTCCTGTCCTCAAGCCCTTATCATGGAAACATTTATTATGCACCAAGCATCCTTGGAGGAACACACACACAGAACACACAATCTTCCACATAGCCTATTATCTATATGACTAAATTGCAGTGTGAAGCAGGAGGAAGCCCTATTATTATCATCCTGCCTGATGGTACCTGCTGCGCATTGACCTTGGTCCCTCACATCCTCTCATAATTACAGCCTTCACAAATGGAGCTAATACCTCTCGATGGGATTTCCCCCATCACAGCTCGTGCACACTTGATTGGGCGTAAAGTGGTCATAATCAAAGATGGAGGAGCCTGCTGGAAGAAGAAGTGGATCGATGGCAATCAATCTTCCTCTTCACTCTCATTTAGGCCCAATCAATTGCTGTCCTTGTCACCTCCTAGGGACGCCTGTTCTGTCAATACCGCGGCTGCACAGTAGTCAAGTTTCCACAGCCTGCGACGTCTCTGCAAGATCAAGGCAACAAGGCCAGCACTCTTAGACAAAGGACATCTTAATAGAGAACAATTGACTGCTTGGATTAGACTGAGTGTGTGTGTATGTGCGCTCAAATGTGTATGATTGTGCTGTCACAGTTTCCTTTTTCTTTTTTTTGCATCTGCTGATGTGAGAATACACAAAGGTACCTCAGTGCTTGACAGAGATAACTGCTGGTATGGTACATTTACAGCAATTTAAAACATTTTACTGCTCCGAGACACTTCTCCGTGGTGTCGTGGTTTTCTCCACTGCACACTCTATGGCTGTTAAATCTGGGAAAATGCAGTGGGATCCTTTATCAAGTGAAATGCCACAGATTCAATCTCACTCCCTCGGAGCCAGGCAGCCTCCTTATCTGGACTTATAGAGATGTAGCAGCTAAGCACCACAAGGGTGCAGCATACCAACACAGATGTTATCTGGTGTGTTTATTTCACAGAGGAGTGAGAGCCCTTCCACACACACTCACACACACACACACACAGCACACCACCACTGGATATAGATCAAGGACATCTCCACTGGGTGAAACACGACAGCACAACCGGCCTACCCATCAAGCATTTGCCGTCTGCTGAATACATACGAAGATTAGGACGGAGAAGCCCGGACATGCGTTAAAATATATCTGTCCTTCTTGCAGAACAAATTGTCTGATTGATGTGTATTTATATAGGATAAAAATGCTCTTTGAAGGGGCCCTGGATGCAGCGTTTGGCGCCGATAAGGGAGCTGATGGCAAATCCTGGCAGGGGCTTCACTGTGACAACTGTGAATTACACGCAAACAGATAAATCCTGCAGGAATTTAAAGATGCAGACATAAAAGAGAGAGTAAATTTGGAATTGCCTTAAACTGCTGCAGGACCATAAACACAGCGAGAAATGGTTTGGCAACACACTTTCATAAAATCACCAAAAAAAGGAATGCTTTGATGCACGTGATCGCGGTGCTATCATCTAATACACGCATGACCCACGTGGTACAAAACAAGCTTGAGTAATGACTTGTAACCGTTACTTTGGTTCTGCTGAACATCTGTTTACCCACAACAAATGATCTGTGCAGACCTCTGGGGGTGACGAGGTTTCAGGTTCCAGCTAGTTGAACACAATTGATTTTATTCCAGGCCGATCTAAACGGAAGAGTTGGTGAAATTGGGTTGATTGGGCCTGGGACCTTT
This sequence comes from Amniataba percoides, assembly GCA_037176925.1. Classification (NCBI taxonomy): domain Eukaryota; kingdom Metazoa; phylum Chordata; class Actinopteri; order Centrarchiformes; family Terapontidae; genus Amniataba; species Amniataba percoides. The sequence goes on from JBAJHX010000040.1 coordinate 14,777,722, forward strand.
AACGACCCCAAGCTTCCAGGTGCAGTCCAAGCGGTTTCGCATCCAATCAACAATCTGTGATCGTCAGCAGCCGCAAAAACACCTGGTGCTCCCTTATTAGCTTATTCTCCACTAAGAGAGACATAATTAACCGAAAGGGGGGGTGGGGGGGATCTGCACTGCTGAGCTAAAATCTAAATAATGCCCCAGAGGGCTCAGTGTGTTTTGAGGGGGGATTCATTATTCGCTTAATCTAGGAATATGTGAATGCAACATTAGGCCAGTAAACCTCATTACAAGGAGCTAAATGTGGATATCTCATTAGCGGAGAGATCCATGACTCATATTTATACATCATCTAGGTCTATTAGGTGCAGGGAGAAATATTACATAAGTAACATATCTATAATCTTGGCACAAATCTGACGTTATTCATGTTTGATTATTACAACTGGAATCTTAAATTGGTCATTTTGGCCATCATTAGTATCAGTGATCATAAGATTGTATTCACCCATCTGAGTGCTGAGATGTGGAATTGCAGTGACGTCACAAGAAAAAAACACAAGATATCAGATGATCATTACCACTACCAAACAAAAATACAGATTAGCCAAATTAAATTGAGACAGCAGGGAGAAAGCTCTGATAAACAAACTGCACCGTACCTGCACGGCACTAAACAGCAGACGGGCAAAGTTAGCAACCAGCTGGTAGATGTAGTGAAGCAACCAAAGAGTCAGATGTTTCCCTCCAAAGAGTGACTGTAGGACTTACAGAAACAAGAGCCCAGTTGACTTCTGTGTCTTTCAGAAGTCTGTTCGCCATATCAACTTCACAAGGCCGGCGTATGTATGTACGTCAGGTGCGTGTGATCTTTAGCTTTTTGTGGAAGTTCTGCCCCCAAGTGGCCAAATAAGCAGATGAACGCAGCCATAAATCGGACTGGTTGCGGCACCACCTGCATGAAGAGCTTTATCAAATTTAGTCATTCAGCACGTACTGATAAACACGGCGTGAACATCTTCGCCAGATGTGTTCCTCAAGCCGACAAGAGAACAAATGGAAAACACGGATGTCTTGCCCCGCATCGACAATAGAATCCCCGTGGCAACACACTTAGTCAGACAGCAGCTCCATTTCAATATTCCCATGATGAATTACTATCATTGTGTTGCAGGAATCGGGAGCGCAGCCAAAGCCTATTGAAGTTTACAATGACATTAGTGGAACAATTGTGTCCCAGGAGATCCTGGGGGCTGCACAGAAGGCATTGTTCCCCAGGTGGCACAGCAGTGGGTCTCCGCCAAGGGCCCTGCTCTGTTCTCAATGTGCTGATGACAATAGGTGTTAATTGAGGATGTGAAGAAAGCCAGCACCTCATGATTTTTACATTAATGCACCACTTCCTGACGTTAACCCTTGTGTAACCAGTCAGTTTGTCTTAAAAGGGGTTGTTATTAACTTGAGCAGAGAGAGCAGATGAGAGACGCGCTTACACAACCGTCGTCATGTTTCGCCGCATTTAGACTGAAACTCTGATTGCTCGTGTGCATTGCACATTGTTTGATTGATACAATGACTGATGATGACTGAAATTATGTCTCCAACCATTTAAGGTAACTTGAGGTCAAAGGGCACATTTAAGGAAAACAAGTGTCCCATTAGATAGTGAAGATGAAAAGAACCAGAAAGGAATGAATTTTCATTCTCTTTACTGAGTTAAATCCTAAAAATGTTACAGATTTGGTTATTTTTCCATTTTAAAAAGTTGTTTAGGCCTCGCTAAAATAATTATTTTTATATGCTCCTACTTGTAAGTGTGAATTAAGATCAAACATTCAGCATTCCCCAAAATCCACAAGTGGCATTTATGCGAACTCTATAATTTGTACTGACTAATTGAGCCCACTTACCTGTTCAAAGGATATGAGCCGTTCTGCAGGTCCCCTTTGTATGATTTGGATCTGGTTTGGGGCCAGTATCATCTGGCACTGAGAACATTATCTGACTGGGAGGACTCAGATCAGAACAGTCAGCCAACAGCTCGACGCATGAGCTGCAGGGCTATTAGAGAGCAAACACAACGCTAGATATCAGACATCAGATATCAGGCGGGTTCTGAAGCACATTTATTGCAACTCAGCTGAAGCAAAGAATAACATCCCAGATGCTGCTCAAATATTAACAAGCACCCCTACTTTACACCTTTAACTCTAACTAACTAAAGTATGTTATTGATGGATTTTTGCTTAAATGTGCAAAATGTCTCGGGTGAGTAACATAACGATCGGCAGCTTCCTGTTTTTTACATTAACATTTTTCAGACCAGGACAGTCAGACTGAAACTGAGCAGATGTTGCAGGTTTTTTTTAGAAAGTCTACATTAAACGCTTTCAATTTACGGTAAGTCGAAGGGCAGAAACAGGAGTTGGCCGTTTTCTAGGATATTACAAAACCCTTTGGGAGGCATTGTGCAATTTGGGCAATACATTGAATTCAAAACTAACAATAAACCAAACCTACGTGTGTGCATGTGTCAAGTGTGGTAAATTTGTGTGTATTTGAATGAAAGAGGACAAGGATGGAGGTAAAGGTGGGGAAATACGAGGTCAGGGCTGAATTAGAGTTGGCATAAGGCAGATTTGCGTACAGGAAAAGGTAAAGAATGGAGAGATGAAAATTACAAATGCAATGTAAAATCAAGAGAAGAACTACGGAGAGAAATTGAAGCACGAAGTAGAAAAAAGAAGTGAAAATTGGAGTGAGGGAGGGGGAAGGGGGTGGAAGTGTGAGAGAGAAATTGACAAATGGACTGTGAACGAGAGAAAGAAGATATAGGAAGAAAAACAGAGAAAATGTAGGGAGATTCATCGTTCACCTCCCTTCGTCCCCCCGCGGCCCCGTCGGACCCCGGAGGCTGCAGGACGAGATCCTAATGTCTTGCTATCACCTCCAGGCGGGGTCTACAACAACAGTGTGCAGGTGGATAAACAGTCCTCCTGGTAACAAGAGGAGGACCACACATGCTCCGGGGGCCGACCCGGTGCCCCGGTGCCGCAGATTTGTGGGGCTGTAACGGGAACATGTGTAGGCTACTGACACGTGGGGCCGTAAAACACAACTCCAGCTCCAGAGGCCTCCAAAACACCTCAGTCCCTCCAGATGTGACCCCGACGTGTTCGGAAATGTACGATGGGAAGAAACGACGAAGGTTTTATTTTAGCAATACGCTGCAAATCAAACTCTTCAGCAAATGTGCAACATATTGATTAAGTTCATTCCTGACCCTGGAAATAGTAGTCTGACTGAAATAACAAGAATAATTTAAACTCTAAGCCCACTTGCGAGCTTTTTCCAGAGTTTTCAACCACATCTCACGTCCTTTCTCGGCAGACTGAGTTTGCTCATCTTGTGACAGTAAGTATGGAAATTCAGTTGTAGGATCACACTGAGGAAAATCACGAGACGCAGTCGAAACTCTTGAAATAAGCTTTTAAGATTTTAAGATTTTTTAAAACTTAAACGTGCACTATTTTGTGTCTGTACTTTGCACATTTGCTTTTAATGTAAATGTAATGCTTGTAAAGTCATTTTAAATTAGTAAGTAAGTCCATAACTGAACAGCATCTTACTTAAATTCAAGACCTGTCACAGGTTCATTAATGAAGTAATGCTTGAATAATTTAAACTTAAAGGGACACTCCACCAATTCTACTCAAGTAAGAAACACAGCTGAGTCTTTTTGGGTCAAGGAATGCCTGTGTTGTAAGACGTGGGGTATAAAAGAAGTGGGTGTCCAAAAAGCAGGGAGGAAACACACTATTGTTGCATTATGGGAACAATGGGATGGAGGCATGGAGTATGGCTGTAAAATTCAGATGATAATAACGTTCTTTTATAACGTTCTAATACGTGATAACATTTTTAACTAAAGTACCAACACGTTTCCAAATGCACAACATAATAATAATTGTTGATCCACATGTTTTTAAAATCGCTGGGCGCTCAGCTCATCTGTCAGCTGGATAACCCTTTGCCCTCGTTGGGCTGCGTGTTGTGAGAGCGCGGTGAAAGAGTGGCGCATATACCACAAATGTCATGCCCTCACCAGGAGGAATAACAATGGAAGGTGGGCTTGGTTAAGGGCAACAAGAGGGGGAAATACCGCGCTATAAATATGTTAAAAGTGCTGTGTCTGAGTCTGCGAAAGGTCGGCGTTGACTGACTGCAGCGACTCTGGATTTCAGGCGCTTGCAAAGAGGTGTGGACTGTACGCGGAGGAGAGAAATGTGTGCTGCTTATTCTGGGTCAGTGGCCCATTCAGTACACACTTGCTCAGCTTGCGTTGATATACTACCGAGGCTTATATTCTCTCTCTCCCTCGCACACACACATACTCATACTCGCTGTTCACCAACCTCAGCGCTGTGTTTCCTGAGTCCAGCAGAGTGTTTTCTAATCTCTCCAGAGTTACGGTACATTACACATGTTATGGCTGCGACAGACTAACCCTCCGCTGAACTACAAAGAGGCTCGCCATAGGTGAGGCTGGAGTCAGGAGGGGGCCCGAACTCTCTCATAAGTGCTCCCACATGTGCCATATTCAACTCCGTATGTACACGCGCCAACTTTTCTTCATGAATGTGTGTCTGCGCTTTACCGTGCAATTAATTTCTCAGGAATTCAAGTCGAGCCACATTGCATTACGTGTGTGACATCATTCTCACTTCAGTATTAGTCTGAGTGTGAGTGTGTGTGTCTGAGTGTGTGTGTGTGAGCCAAAGATCGGGCCTCAGGACAAAACAGTCTTCAGCGGAGATTAGCTGTCTCAAAATCTTGGCTTCTGAACTGTCTGGCTTTCTAAATGTCTACTATCCAAGTCAAACCTGTGAATCAACACTCCCGACTCGAGACACTTGGTGGATTAAACTGGACGACAGATGCCCAGATGCAGTTACCATTAATTAAAATGTCTAAAATCAGTATTTTTATGATAGCAGTGATCGCAAGTGTAAATTACAAAGGGGGGAGGGGGTATTTTGCCTGAACTTTTGAAATCAAAATTCTGCCTCTAGTCCTGCGTTGCTGTTGTGTTCATTGTTTTGGTTTTTCCAGCCTGCAGCTTTACTGTCTGGGTTCACTCTCACTGCTCTTATAGCACCCAAAGTTAATGAGTAGCTGGTGAACATGGCATTTAGCTGAGCCAGATATTTCCCTGAGGAGCTGGCAGAGACAAAAAAAACAAACAAAAAAAAACAGCTCTTTGCTCACTCAAGCAGCCAAATACAGTTCACGCAGATTTAAAGAAAAGATTTTTTGTTTTTTTTTCATATCCTGAATATTTGTATTTTTGGTCAATATTAATACCAGTTATGACAACTTTTAACTCACTTTTTGATTGCTTAGTGGATGTAGCAACTTCTACTTTGACTTTAAATGATCTGATCCAGTTATGTAGATGCAAAAACAACAATGAACACACCTGAAATGACTTATTGATCCAACAGAAATCAGATCAACATTTCCACTTTGTAACAAGCATTTTAAATAATATTGTTCAACCGGTGACCTTTTCAGTTACTTGTGTGCTTGGTGTCGATGCCACACTACTTTTATAATACCTGTGATTCAGTGTGACTTGTGATTAACGTGGCTTTTAAAGTTTTTGTTGATTTAATTTCCTTGCCGCATAAAAGAACGAAGCACATGGGACAAATTCTAAATACAAACTCATGCTTCCTCCGCTTGAATAATAAATGGATCTTCGCCAAGAGCTCGGCTCCGTTCATTTATGCCCCGAACCTCGCGTGTTTTTGAGGTCCTGACATGTGTGCAGCACTCCCAGATAAATAATGAATGGGCTGCATGGATGTGAAGGTTAAGCCACGTAAACCCCGTCTCACTTATCTGTCACTGCCCGTACCATCATCATAGGAACTGGGCCTAAAACATCTATTGGCCACTAAAAATCAGCTCTAATGGGGCCTTTCTATTAGAAAAACGTGTTGTGTAGTCATCTTATTCCATGTGTTTGGACATCTGCCCGTCTGCGTCGCTATAACTGAGCTAACTGCAATATATTTTATTATAAAAGCAGGCCTGGGCCTATTTTCAGACGCGCGGCACATCCCCTGGTTAAGCTAGTAAATGGCTAATGATGAGAGCCGAAGGTCGGCCATCGGCGCAAGGAGAACGCCGGCCAACACCAACAGAGCTGTGCAGAAGTGCCTCGCCTTTCCTCCCTCAGTATTTCACCACTCGGCTTTGGGAGCTGAGCTGGCATTTTAATACTCACTCTTTATTGCTTCTCCTCCTGTTGGTATGTCTTTCTGCCCAAATGTGTGTGTGTGTGTGTGTGTGTGTGTGTGTGTGTGTGTGTGTGCCTCTCCCAAACTCCAGATATCGTTGCAAAGATCTGGTACAACGCAGCCCCGTTGCCATAGCACCAGCTGGACAACAAGCGTACACAGCGGTGAAGATTAAGATGTGCAGGCCGGAGCTGGCAGCGAGCATGTGAGGGGCTCTGCTGCGGCTAATGATGCTGTCTTAGAGTGCCAGGGCATTCCTTACCGCTTTTCCACAAAAGCAGGGAAAGCTTTAAAAGGGGGTTGAAAGCAACAGATATAAAGGGAGACAGGAAAGGGGTGGAAAGGGCGGTGGTTATATACGTGATGGATACAGCTGGCTGCCGCCTCAGTCCGAACATCTGGAGTTAGGGGCTTCCTCCAATGACAGATGAGTGCTGGATGAGTGTCTCTATAAAAGCCCAAATAAATACGGTCTCTCTGGAGGCTTTGTGTGTCACTGCTGATGGGAAGACAGGAAAATGACCGGGCATTCATGGTGTTGCACTCGGTTGTACACGCAGAAAATGACAGAGGTAGTCGAGCAAAGACAGAAAAAAACAGAGCTTGACTATCATCTCCAGACAGGCCTCTCTCTGCATGACGCGGATGTTATCTGACTTCATTTGCTTCCTTTCTTTCACCACATCTGTTTGGCTTTTTCTGATAGCCACTACCTCCATATTCATTTTGTTTTTGAACAACTGGAACAAGAACTTCCTCCCCAAACCAACCAGCCTTTTTCCAGCCGTTTTCTTGAACTTACACACAAGCGCACACAATTTCTGTTAGAGAGTGACTGATATCCTGACGACATAAAAAGATACAGTCAATACAAATCTTAATTCCTGTGTATCCAACAGTTCTAAATGTCATCTGAAAGAACATCTATTTGAGCAGTGAACCTCAAAAGGTGACTTTAAAAAGGCGAGGCCTTCAGGCCCAGTGAAAAGTGTTGCTGAGGTGAGTTTATCATTCAGTATTTATCTGTGGACATTTTATGTCAAAGTGCTGCTCTTGACTTTTTGCTCTCGTATTGTGTGCAATCTCATAAGCAAAGCTGGCAGTCAGGGCCGTGTCCCTTTTTTATGTTCGACTCTTTGGCTCCAAATTAGGAGACTGTAATTCACAGACGTGCAAACCATTCTTTCGAAATATTCCACATACTTTCTCGCAGCGCTTTCCTTTTCCAGCGCGCCACAAATTGTCTCAGGCACAATGGGCCCACTTGAAAAGTCCGAGCCCTGAAAGTGGGCTGTAATTTTGCGGCTGATTTCAGGTCGAACCGCACTCTTTCCTCTGGACAGAGTCGGCCGGCAGTAGCAGCAGCAGTTTTCCTGTCAGTACAATACAACAGTCCTGCAAGACGCAGCCACTGCTATCACTGTTTCAGGCTGGCCGGTGGTTAGATAGCGCAGACTGGTCGGAAAATCTGCGCAGGAAAAAAAAAAAAGACAGACCGGGCACACGCGCTTTTTCTGTCACTCTTATCTGATTGGAATCCTTTTCACCTCACGTGCCTCAAACAATGTGCTGAGGTTAGCGTCAGCCCGCAGTGAAGGAAAAATCCACCTCACCTAGCAGCTGCACTTAAAACAAAGAGCTTAGGCAGCAACTTGAGGTATAAGTTGAGCCATAACGGCAATGCATTTTAATGAGGCTGGCCCGCGGAGGCTGTCCTGGAAATAGACGCAGTGTGGTCCATTTCCTCTGCAGATTTTTAGGACAGGGCCAGCCTGCATGAAAATGGGCTGCTGTGGAGAAAATGGGCTTTTATGTGGAACACATTATGCCAGAATATATGGTCCTGAATGGATCACTGTGGACTGCTCTGCCGACTCCTACTCAGAATTTAATCTTAGCACGTTGAAAGCACATTTAAGGGAACCTTCCTCTGCTAATCTATTATGGCTGAGAGCTGGCCTTCCCCAACGCCTGAAAGACACATATAAATGTTGAGCATTCAACGTAAGATATTGATAGCTTTGAATTTCCCCCCATGTCTCAGAAGCCATGGATTTCTTAATCTTGCGTTTGAAAAGAACGTCATGAATCCTCTTTCTTGTTCGACAAGAGAAATTTCAACACCCATCTGAAATTTTTAAAGCACTCCAAGGTCTGATCTTTAAAGGGGAGTGACAGAAAACAGCTTGAGAGAGCAGCTTTTACAAAGAGAAGACTTGCTCTGTTATCCGTGTCAACAAAGGCCAACACATCACTGACAGTGTTGGTATTGTGAATGCAGCAGCTGATTATGTTGTAAGACCCATTTTTTACAATGTGGTAAACACTCCCTGTCTCTGCTCTGTATGCTTCGTCTGAGGGGACCAGACGCGAGGCTAAGCAGGAAAGATGGGATCTGACAGCTAGAACAGGTAAGTTTGGTGGATTTCTAAAGACATCCCATCAAACACTGCATCTCTGATTTGTTTCTGTGCTGTTTCTGGCCTTTTTTAATTCACCAGCTACACACTAATGACTAAAAACTTGATACCAAGGAACTATTGCTTCATGTTGTTTCAGGGAATCAGACTTTAACAGGAACAACTTAATCGCTCTGGCAGATTTCCGGGGAGAGTCCCATTTATCTGAGAAACATCATATTTCAGATTGGACCTCATGAAGAAATTCCAGCAAGGGAAATAAATAAATAAACCCCAGAGTCTCACAATTGCACCAGAGAGGATTTGTGGCGCGAAGGTCTGATTTCCTGAAATAAAATCATCATCACATCTAAATCATCCCGCTGTCAGGAGGAGTGGTGGGAGAGCTCTGCGAGGAAATTCCTTGCAGTGAGAAAGTTGGCAGCCGCTCTGTTTGGATAAGCACACTGGGACCTGGCAAAGAGAAAGAGGTGGTTGGCTCCAGCAGCCCGGATGAACTTCATTACATCTGATGAGTAAATGTGAAATTGATGCCTTTGTCCAAATGGAAAAATCATTTTATCTGGAAGCAGTACATTCAACAGACACATACATCAGTATTCAGCCTCGACATCTGTAAATGTGTGCAGCTTGTATTCAGCGGAGGATACTTTATGATATTCCACCAACAGCCTGTCCTGAGCCTCATTAGCTGCACTATATGCAATTGCAATACAGTAGATGTGCTGAATAAAGCCTACAATAGCTCTATTAGAGGAGGGCTGTAATTTTCTTGTCATTTGCATGCTGTGTTGGTGCACACAGGCTACGAGGGACCGTAAAGAGATTCAATCTCACTCTATGTCATGCGCAGTTTATTTAAAAGGGAGAAATTGCAAGCAGGTTTCCCATGATCAAAGTGGTCCACAAGAGCTGAGCTTCGCTTCAATTTCCATGGAGTGGCTGAAAATAAATGCATGTTCACAGTCACGGTAAATTTGCAGACCAGCGAGGGAAAATGACTGCTTCGGCCGAGGAAAAGCTTATGGAATGAGGCGTTAAATTAAATCCATTCCGACTATTGACGTCACAGCGATGCATTTCCACTGCATCTTAAAATGTTTGACATATTTCTCACTGGGCCAAGAGAATGAACATGTTGGCTGAGTGCTTATTGGATGCAAGTGTTATTAAATACATTTGGACAAGTGTCTAAATATATCGTGTGTTAATGCTGGAATAAAAAGGATATTAGTAAAACTTCATCTCAGTTTCCACTACAGTATATGTAGATGTACATTTTAACATAACACTATGATACTGTTGTAAGAAAACAGAATGATGAGTATTTATTAATATATTTATCAATGACTAGTAACTTTTATTTATTTATCAGCAGACTTCACATGCATACTATGACCTTGCGCCACATCTCTTTTTTTTTTATATTTTCCCATCTCTACTCACTCTCTCTTTCTCTTTCACTCTCCCACACACACATAAACGCAGAGTATACGGTTCTTCTATTGTCTGACTTTGTTTACCACGTGGCCCCGGTTCAGCTCCTTCTCCTTATCAGTGTTGGGTCATGGTGGTATTTCCTGCCTGCAACAAGAGCAGAAGGTGGCACAGGATGAGTGCTGCTTCCTGTGCTGGCACACCCAACATGTACCCACTGGCCTGAATACTGCACTGCAGTCGGAGGAAGTGTTACGGGGGCCTTGTTTAGTTGCCCCCAATAAGCATGTTTTCAGCTAATAGCTCGTACATCTGTTTGCCCGAGATCAAAGATAGCTGCACGGTGCTGACTAGTGGTTAGCTGACAGCGGTTCATTTGTGATTCATTTGATCTTTGCTGGGTTAATGGGTTATTATAAAGGTGTTTGTGCATGTTGGACAAAATGGGGCCTTGAGCCCTGAGGAGGACTCAAACCCACAGCAGTGTTGGAAAATTAGACTTGTGATCAGTTTGACCGCAGGCCTTTCTACTGATATGTAATCAAATATCCTCAAGTTAATCAGAATGTATCGCTGGTAGGGTAAAAAATAAAAAAACTCAACCAGCATCTGAGATATTAGATCACAGGATATCAAAACTTGACTCTTGACAATTAGTCATACAGTGCTGTAATCACCAGATTAAGATGAAAAGAATGAGAAAAAGAGAAATAGCTATAAACATTAATAATGATAATTAATGTGAAGGGCCTTCAGATAACTAGTGCATTAATTAGTGACTAGATAAATACATAATCAAAACACATCGTGTCACATTGACTGATTTTAGATAAAATGATGCCTTTGCTTTTGATATTTTAACATCCCTGTCCCTGTGTCTCCTTAAGAGCCCCTCTGAGCAGAGGGGGGATCTCTGTGTGACATTAATATATTGTCCGCTACCATTTTTTTTTTACTGTGGAAACCTTGTTTGGCAGGAATGTCGTTTCATCTCGATCTTGGCACAGCCTTTCCCATGGGAAGTACACAGAGGAATCTTCGGTCTCATCAGGGGGAATCTGCAGATGTTTGTAAATACGCATGTGGCTGCTCAGACCAGAGAGGACTTGCCCTTCAAACAGCCTGATGGTGAATGTTTATCAGAAGTGGGTTTCTTGGGAAGCCATGATCACTGGGCTCGCTCGCTGAACGTATTTGGAGTGCGGCCTGTTGCATGCCGAGTTTTCTTTGCATACGCCCATCCTCAATCTCCAAAGCTGCGTCCTACAGTGAGCCAACTGTAAATCAGTGGATGCTGTGTGTGTATTACAACCTTCAGTGAACCATGGACATTTTCACTTCTAAAGCTTGATATTGGCAGCCCTTGCATTTACTAACTACAGGGCTCTGGTAGCTCCAGAAGCGTAACCTCATCAGACAGTTAAAAATCAATGAAAAGGTTTTATTTTGTGTGCAGAGATGATATTTTATACATATATGTATCATATTATAACATGTATGCTTATGTATAAACCACTCTGAAACAAACAACCTGCGAAACGATAACAGCCTTTTTCACAACAGAAGTTTTGGCTTGTCAGAGCAGGAAAATCTCAGGTGTTACTAATAACATTAATGAGCTTGAGTGTTTGAGTGTCCCAGTCAGTCAGACAATGTGGAAATAACTTCCCTAAAGAAGATCCTTTACCGGTGATGAAGGAAGTAATCAGAAGTTTTTTTGGGGGGCCACGTTACAAGCTGTAAAACACAACAATACTAATCCATTATCACCCTGCTGTAGGAAGATGATTTAGCAGACAAGGAGCAACATGTGTACATGATGAATGTAAGTCTGGTATTTTAAGCTCTGCTCACTGATGAGTCACTATCTTTGTCCTTTGTAATGTTCAGTCCTGGTCTGGAGCATGTGGCCTACAGTGGTTTTTTTTTGTTTGTTTGTTTTTTTTGTGAAAACAGCCATATTCTGGGGCAGTTAAGACATAAGACAATCAGTCACTGTAGGCGGCAACTATCAGAATACACAGTTGACCCATTGTTCATATATAAGTATTTATAACTGCAGTTTTAATGGTATATATTTAATTATATAGAAAGAGCCCAATTATCTTTGTGCAGAGAGTGCAGTATATCATCTGATAATTCTAGCTAAATATTAAATAAATAATTAAAGGATTTTTATGTTGCAGGTGGAAATAAATATAACCCTTTATGCTCCAGAGGAAGTACACGTTTAATATTTTCCCAAATGTTGTGTGCATGGCATGAAATTAAAATACCTAGTAAAGAACCTTAAATCTTTTCTTGAGGACTGAGTTCATGTACTTGGTTACGTTCCACAACTGGACATTACATTATGACTGCATGACAGCGAGCATCTGCAAATATACAGTATTATAACTCACATGGCCTTCATTAATGAAGGGACTACATGTGATGCATATGTTTCCTTTTGAGTGTGCACGGAGCTCTTTAAAATCCAACATTTGGTCCCTCGCAACACAAGACACTTTGATTGGGTTTGTGTGTAACTGTATCCTCGGCCACATTAGGGACTCATATTGAACCATTTTATAGGGGGCAGGGCAACTAAATCGTCCCCCTCTTTGCTCAAACAGTCGGTTCCCTGTAATCTGGGTTTGGTGAATGGCATGACCATCGTCTCCAAGCGCGATCCCCCTCTGAGCAATTAGATGCTGCAGATGCATCTGTGGTGAAAGCCACTGAAATGGTTGATGTGTGGCTTCATGCTCCAAGGAAAGAGATGCTTTTCAAACATTATCAGTAGAGGAACAGAGATGTGTGCGTGCTTTTTATCTTCTCCTTCAGTTTTCGCTAGGGTTTCTGTTTTCTGTTAGTTCTCTTTCCTCTTTTTGCTGCTTTTTCATCTTTTAAATTTAGCACGAGGGGTCGCTTTTAGGTTCACAGTGTAAATAATAGCACTGCCCTAAATGTTTTACAGATGATAAGATTTTCTTTCAATTATTATGCCTGAACAATAATAAGAGTTTGCGTTTTGTGAGACAGTTTTCTGTGCCCTACAATATGGTCTTATATAAGGCTTATAAAAACGCATAGTGTGTAGAGAGTATCTTATCTGTCTGTCAGTTCATCTCCACACATGAACCACACCAAGAAACAGGATGTTCCCTGCCACACAGAGGTGGGAGTCACATGCTGCAGCGTTTGCTCACATGTTTGCTTCCCTGCCGCAGTGTGTTCTCTTTCTAAAACGAGCTCTGGCAGCGTTTTGGACACCTATCGATGTTCTGCCGGGGAACAATGGCCTTAAAAGTGTCCCGATACCAAAGGTTGTAACCTCTGGCTCTTTTAAGATAAACTTTCCCTTCCTTCACAGCGTCTGACTAATGCTGGTGGACAAAGCCGGTTCACAGTGGTAGGAGAAGACAGAGAGAGGCTGTTGTTGTCAGAATGGGCCATTGCAACTTCCTCAGGTTTACCAGTGGCACCAAGAAAACAGTGCCAATTCATTGTGTGGGAGTGCGTCAGTTATCGTGTCTGACTCTGAACCTGGGCCACAAGTGTGTTTCTGTGTGTGTTTGCATGAGTGTGCACGCAAACCCATATGCAAGCCGCGTTGAGTCAGATGTCCTCTGCGCTTTGCTCTTGGACAGAAGTTGTGGCGATGTGCGTGCAATGAACTTATAAGCAAGATGTTGTGTGTAATGGTGCTATCTTTATCATACGTGGCCTGGATTCCTGCACGTGTCTGTGGATTTAAGATTATTCAAATGTGTTTGTATGCATGCTATATTAGGTCTTATTCCTCTTATGAGTTGCAGCTGTGAGATGAATGCACGTCATAATTTGCATACCTCTAGGGACGGTAAAGTCAGCCTGTTGGTCTGTCTGAGACTTAAATGGAGTTTTATAGATAGAAGTTTAAGATAGATAGATAGATAGATAGATAGATAGATAGATAGATAGATAGATAGATAGATAGATAGATAGATAGATAG
>JBAJHX010000040.1:14791945-14811217 GCA_037176925.1 Amniataba percoides
TAGATAGATAGATAGATAGATAGATAGATAGATAGATAGATAGATAGATAGATAGATAGATAGATAGATAGATAGGACACACAGGATATAATGCAGGGTAGAACTTGGCTGCCCACTAATAATCAAAATACAAAAATGAGTCATTAACGTCTCCTATCTGGCCCTTCAGTGCAAACCGTTGAGCAAAAGTATCTGACCACTGTGACTGATCTTTCTCACCATACTGAGAGATAACTTGGTATTTGAGGAAATAAATAATATGTATACTGAGTTTATTCATCTCCCTGATCCTCAGAAACTGACCTGTCTATGTGGAAAGAGAAGTTGTTGTCCAGCATTAGCTACAGAATAAGTTGACTGTTATGAGCACTAAAAGAAACTAAGTGTGAATACACCTGTGAAAGTATTAAAGCCAAAAGATGTTACTGTCATTTGATAACTTTATTAGACAGTAATCATCTGTTAATGTCAATCATTTTCTATACTGCTTTGGGAATATAGATAGATATATATGCCAGTAAAGCATATTTGAATATTTGAACTAAGTTTGATAGATAGAAAGATAATGTGTCTTATGAGGTGTTACTGGAATACTGTGAACTTGCTTGGAGGTAAGTGGTGTCTGAAGGATTGAAGAGGCACATTCACCTGACAGGCTGACATCTATAAGAAGCTCTGTTATAAGTGAGAAGGGGAAAAAAAGGCATCCGCAATCTGGAAAAAAAAAAGAAAACATTTCACATTCCAGTTGTGTAGACAGGCCCCTTAATCATGTGCAATGTAACTGAAGAAGGAGTGATTTAAAATTACCTGATTGTTTTGTGCCACTAGTCTCACAAGCAATTTGCAAGTTGTATTACATTTCTCTCTGCTGTGTGTGCACACACACACACACACAAGCATGCCCGATCTTGTGGGACTCATGCGCCGTGTTTAAAGATGTTTTTCCTTTGGCATGAGCTGTATTTGTGCATTTCATCCTGCGACAAAGTCTTGATTGAAAGTGGCTCACGAAGACAGACTGCGTGAGGCGGCGGGCTGGCTGGCAGCGGGTGCAGTGATCCAGCAGCTCGCTTGCTTTTGCAGCCAGTGGACCAAAGATATTGTGAGCAAATCAGTAATTAAACACTCTCTCCTGGGTTGAGAGAGGAATTGTTCAGGAAAAAAATAGCCCATAGAACCCATAGAAGTGCACATCTTATATCTAAACATCACATCTTGGACAGAAAAAGTAAAGATACTTTTTACCCGGTGGGATTATTTTTCATATTTCACCTGATTTTAAGTCAAACTCCCTTTAAAAGCAAACCTGCTGCTCTGTACTAACAAAGCTTGGATTTTTGAGCCCACTGATACCTCACAACCTTGTGCGGCTAAGGCGCAGTGACCCGCCAAATCAATATTTCCTTTTTCCTTAATGACGTGTTTCCAATTTTACTTGTGAACAAACAAGATAAAGCTTTCATATTCTGTGAAGTGTTTGTTTCCCTGGCTCCCCTGACTTGCACTACAGATTTTGAAGGCATACAACCAACAATACCATAAAAAACACGAAAAATCCTGCTTGCGAATTCGTTTTTGTATATCTCATGTGAAAATCAAAAGCTCAGAACTAGAATTTTTACAGTCGCTGCCAGTAAAAAAAAAAAGGCATCCCTTGTGTAATGTGCTGTCATGTATAATTTTAGGCACCAAAAACATTGTGTGCAGTGCATGAGCTAAAAAACTGCATCAAATACAAAGTCGGTAGCACCGTGCATCCCTCAAACTAGCACAACAGTCTTCTTTCTAATCAGAGCAACTTAACTCTGAATCTGAATTACACAGGAACTCAATCCATGTCAGCTCATTGTACGGAGAAACTTAACTTGGAGCTGAACTTTTAAAACAGTCAAATACTGTTTTTACAGCACCTGCCATAAATTCACTCTTTCCAACAGCAATTCAGCATCTTTCAGACTTCGCAACACTTGCCATGCTTCGGCTTAGCACTCGCTGATGATTCAATATCCCCTTTGTGGCATGCCTCCAGTTGGCACTCAGTACGGGGGAGACGTCTTATAAGAAATGTGGGCGGGAATGTATGCATTTAATGCTGCGTGTGGGAGAGACACTGCCCTTGTTTTGCCACTTTTTGTTTCTACGGAGATGTGGAGAAAGGTGCAAAGAGCCTCGCAGCGCCTCTGTAATGTGCTGCGACGCGGCGCTTGTTTGCCTTCGGTGTTATCTCAAGGCATGCGTCCAGAGATTTGTCATCAGGTCGCCGTGTTTACCTTTCCACTCGACCAGAGCGGTTTACAGGAACGCCAAGCACCTGCTATTGAGCATAATACCTCTCAGGATGTTTGCATGCCGCTTGTTTGTCTGTGTTTGCATGACGAGGTGGGGGGGAAAAAAATGTATTCAAAGGCGGTGGAACATTGAGAAACTTGTGTAAAAGGGGGAAAGCTAAAAGTAACAGTGGAAGAGGCCCATGAAGTAACACTAAAAAAGACTTGTGTTTAAATAAGCCTTTTCTGGGCACACTGGAGCGTTGTGTGTTTCCTGTTGAAATGAAGCAGATAAAGTAAAGTCATAAAAGGAGCTTGTTTGGGTGTTGTGGTCAGCGAGCAGGATGTTGTGACCCTCTGGGAGCCCACATGCGCTGAGGTCAGCGGGGAAATGGCCGTTTCGGGCTCACAGCGCAGTCGGATCTCCACCTTGTGGCTTGGACCCCATCTCGCCGAGCCGAACGGCCGCTTGGCACACACGCTTGCGCAAACACACACACGCCCAGAGCTCCAAAGTAAAACAGGGTCAGTGAAATGAGCTAAACATGTGAAGCAGTGTTTTTCAAAGTCTCACTGTGAGCCCAATCAGACCAAAGGGCAACAAATGATGCTTATGTTTTTTAACCCACATTGTTTACTTGATCATTAAAATGATCTACTGTCAGCTCTGGTTTTAAATGTACCCATGTACCACACACTGACATCCATCATGTGATCGCTCTTATACTGAAGACAACTTAAGGAGTCTCTCTGCGCTACGCCTTCACTGAAACAGGCCCCATGAAAACAACCCGAGAGCAGCCAATGAAGCTCAGCGGCGTAGGAAGGAGCGGACGTCCCGTGCGGAGAGTTAAATGTGCTGAGGGGTCACGGGGTCAGGACTGAAACCTGACATCACACCTCGAGTATGCGAAAAACACACGTCCGCCTAGCTGCCCCCCCCCCCCTTCTTTGCAATAGTCTGGTAATTTATAGGCCTTTCAGTGGACTTAACCTCCAGCACTGTGAGATATGGAGTGACTCTCGCCACTTCTGGTGTCGCCCTCCCTTTTGATTAACTGTCTGGAACCTCTCCAGAAAAGAGACATGTAGAAATGTAATTTGAGATTGTGTGTGGCACTTAAAAGTGTAAAAAAAAAAAAAAAAAGATTAAATATGAGCAGAGCCCCTGCAGTTTGCTTTGGAGGGCTCTAAATAACATCTGAAAGGTGTGACCACTTTTGAAGTAAATCAGGGTGTTTGCATGTTTGCTTTTTTTTTTTTTTGCCTGAAGCTTCTAGTTGAAACTTTTTTTTTTGGAGCGTGTCATTTCAAGTCTTTAATGACACGCTTCAGGACTGTACTGAGAGGTTGAAAGAAGAAAAAGAGAGAGAGAGAGGAGAAAAAAAGAAGCTGTCCAACCCCTCTGAAGATTTCCTGTTCCATGAGAAGCGCACATACTGTGAGTCATATAGGGCAAGTCCTGCCTGCTGTGTTTACTCTGCTTCTCCTTCCCCGAGCTGTGAAGGCGCACCCCCCTCCTCTTTTCCTCTTTTTTTTTCTTTTATAAGAGCAACAGGCGGACCCCGAAGAAAGTCTGGATATTAACCCGCTGTCAGGGCTTCGGCTACTTAATGAGAAACAGGGAAGAGTCTGGTCCGTCTCTCAATGGAGCTACTTCGGTTTTCTGCTTTTTGGTGTGGAGTGATACTCTTTGGTAGTGTGGCGCTGCCGGTGGAGGCGGGTGAGTCCGAACTTTTTTTTCTTCCCTCTAAGTCCTTCTAGAAAAAGTTTCTTTTTTAAATCCCGCTTTGAAGTGCCTCGGAGCGCTACAGTGTCTCGCGTTTCCTTCTTTAGGAAACTTTAATGAACTTCCTTCGTTGTTTCCTCGCAGCTTCTAGAGTTGGCTACATTATTACGGACGTTCATAATTGGATAAAACGATTAAAAAAAAAACGCAGCTTATTTAGCTTTAAAATGCACTTCTCTGTGTTGCTAGCGCTGTTACTTCCTGTAAATGTTGATTAATTTGTGTTGACTGTTCAGCGTGAATGCTACATTAGCTCCTGGGGGGAGGGGGGAGGAGTATCACCTGTTGTGTGCCCCTTAGCCTTTTACGCTTATCTCCATCTTTGCTAGCTGCTCAGGTCTAGCATCGTCCTCCTCCTCCTCCTCCTTCTCCGCCCTCCCCGGATGAACAGTGTTTTACCTTCATCTGTCTCAAAGACTCAATCCCAGAGGCACCAAGTGGCTTTGGCTTCTCCTAATCCCCTACTCACCCCCCCCCTCCTGCCTCTGTGCAATTATATGTAGCCCTGGGTGACAATTACTAGCATTCATCCCTTCCAATGCCCGCCTCCTGGGTTTAAATGACATGCTCTTTCAGAGGAGTTGCTCTAATGATATAATTACTCTGGCTCAACCACCTCCCCACCACCAACACTCAGGCATGGACTCTCCCCTCAGTGCTGATTTACTTTAAAACACCTCACCCAGCCCGCCAGGCCGAGTGTCTGTTAAGTGGTTTAGTCCATATCTGAGGTGTGATGTTTTTTTTATTATTTTTTATTTGTGAGAGGCCAGAAAGGCAATATTTGTGTGCAATATCCTGCTTGCTTCTTGCCAGAGCAACCGAGAGGCAGCGGGGGACAGGATGCCGTCGACACAGAGGGCTGCAGATCGGCTGCTCCTTTGCACTGCAGGTTGTGCAGTATTTTGGGTTGCAGCAAGCCGCAGCTTTAACCCCGCCCGGCAGATTGGGTGAAATGATACAGTAGGCTTTTTGTGTTAGGTTAAGAGCAACACACACGCACACACGTTCAGCACCGATTCCTCAAGTCAGTGTGAAGTCAGGGGAGAACAGACACCTAACAGACTTTTTTTTTCCACTGTCCCCCGTTGAGAAGTTTGCTTTCGCTTCCTCCTTTCGTCTGAAACATCTCACATGTGATCACGAGTCGTCAGGTGACTGGCTGCCGCTTCTGTTTGTTTACTGTGCTCTCTCACACGGTAATCTTTAAACTGCAACTTGCTGGTGGAAGTGAACTCACTTTCTTTCTTGGTTTGGCCTTGAGTCATGCGTTCAGATGCAAAGAACAGATTCAGCTTCCTGTGCGCGTCAGGCACGAGTTGACATGCGGTTATATGGTTTACTGTAAATGTACTCATGTTTTTTCAATTTTTCTGTTTTTGTAATCAGGCTGTTTTGATTCTCGTTACCTGTTGTGTTTTTGTTCAACATAAACACTCAAGATCTGGCAGGTTAAGAAGGAAGTTTGGCCCTCAGTCTCTCCAACTCAGCTTACTCACAGTTAGTGACCTAACTTGATCTTCATCGTACCACTTAAGTCTATCTTGTGTACACTTGTACAAACTCATCATCTGAATCATGTGAGGTTGTCTGTGTGACACATTATTTCCTGATTATCCTTCAGCCACTGTGCCAGATTGATCCCGGGAACTTTGGAATATCCTTTTTAGGATCATCTCCAATTCTTAAAGCCACAAGATCCACTTTCCACTGGTACTTTTATGTGGTGAGGTGTACTCCGTTTTAGGAAAAGGAAAATAAGAGTAGAGAGGAGAGGTTATTTACCTTCCTTGTTGCACCATCTCTCCTTTCCCAATGCAAGGACAAACTGCAGTCTGAGAATTTCTGTACCAATACAAACACCCAGAGACACGTACACACACGCACACACATTTCTTTCTCTCCCCAGACATTCGCAGACACTGATACATAATGTCGCCCTCATTTTTTTTTATATTCATGAACAGAGTTGGCACAACACCTTTCTAGATGGAGGCAACTCATCGGCTTGACAAATTAGAGACCTCTCAGCGAGGAGATGCATCCGTGTTCCCTTTGTTTGTTGTTCTTGCCTGTCTGGCAGTTGTCTCCTTAGATGATTATCAAACCCACAGGCACTCATCACACAATCCTGTCTGTCTCACTGATATGGGTCTGCCTGCCGGCAAAGTCAAGTCTGAGCAAGTCCAGAGGAGGTGGATGCCACTGCGCGCTGCTCTTATTGTTCAGACTTCACAGGGGGGAAAGAAATCTGTCCACCCCTGTAGGATGAAATAGTTTGGATTTTCTTGTGGTTATGTTGAATATGTGCTCCTTCTTATTGGCACATTCCAAAAGACTCCCACCCTTTAATTACTTTCTCAAGTTTTTTTTGCTTTACATGTTCAGAAACATTTTATAATTATATTTAATATTAATATACTTAAACATTTATCTTCCTGTTACTCATCACGATGAAAATGTTTCACTGGTTTGGATTTTAATGTCAGAATCAATTACATGGACATGAGTTTGTTTTATGTTTTTAAGTAAACTGAATTGTTTTTGGATACTTCGCTCATCACCTTTCCTCTCTCCTCTTTTTTCCAGAGCCCATGTCTATGATGAAGTTGAGGAAGCTGTGCAGGTTCTGTGATGTGCGGGCCACCAACTGCTCGGGTAAAGGGAGCTGCAAAGTGGAGTGCAACATCACGGCCATCTGCCCTCATGAACAAGACGTGTGTGTCAGTATCTGGTAAGAGTGCACTCCTCTCAGCACAGAAGCTGGGTTACCAAACCACATTTCTTTTTAAAGATAAAAATGAATTTAAAACATGCTTCCTCGCAGTGACCTTTTACTTTGAACACTTTGTCAGTCAGCGTTCTGGTGAAGGCAGTTTGCTGGATTATGACCGCACACGAGCGCTGAACACCATCAGCATCAAATCTGACTTTCAATGTGAGAAGCAGCAGGAAGCTGATTTGTGTTGGTGTTAAGAGCTCAAGGCTGGGCTGCTGTTTCTCATTATATTAGCAATGTTGTGGGCATGTTATGAGCTGAGGTCAGCAAAAAGCTAATGGCACATGGACAACAGCACTTCCTTAAAATGTTTCTCATAATGATGCTCAGTGGGGAAGCAAAATTTCAATATGTATATTTGTGCAGGTTCAGGGTTTTCCTTGTTTCCTGCTTGTAGTGGTGTTTCAAAATCTTGCTGGTTGTCTCTTTCGGCAGTCTACAGTCTCAGCATTATGTAAATAACTGCTATGCAGGAGTCAGATTCATAAATACGCCATCTATAGTTACCACTTTATCACTGGCCGGCTGAAAAATTGCATTATTTGCACAATGGTAGACTTGCCATCCCCGCCTTGTTACATGATAATAGTGATCTCAGAGAAGGTGACTTCATTGCCAAGAGAGTCGTGAAGAACAAAGACTGCATATCAAACATAATTCAGTAAACTGCTGTGTTTATCTATCTGTGTTTTCTCCATCCAAGGAGGAAGAAAGATGACAACGTCACCTTTGATACATTCTGCCACAACCCAGCTCAGGAGGTGTACGGCCTCGTCTTGGAGGATTACAACAACAGAAAGTGTGAGATGAAAGAGAGAGAGGGCATGGGCTCGCAGTTCTTTATCTGTGCCTGCACTGAGGAAGAATGCAATGACCACATCTTCTTTGACCCCCGTAAGTTGACACATTCATTTCACCTATGTTTCCTTTTAACCACTCCTTAGATTAGAGCGTTTCTTCTTCAGCCAGTGCTTTTTTATGTATTGTGCCTTTGAAAAATAATGTAACTAGTGATCTTGTAGAAGGCATCATAGTGCCCTGGGAGAGAGAAATGTGCTTTTGTGCCTCCCCCTGTTTACAGTCTTTATGCTAAGCTAAGCTAAATGGCTACTGGCTGTAGCTTTACATTTAATGAGTGAACATGTGAACGGTGTTGATCTTCTAATCAGTGTAACACTGAAAATGCTCCTTTAAGTTATCAGTCATCTCTCTCACATCAGTACTTTAACAGTGGAGTAGTAGTGCAGTAACACAGTTTCACGCATGTAAAAACGGGGCCCTCTCCTTCTTACATCTGTACAACATAACATGGGAACATCATAGTCGTAGTCGGACCTAATAATATTATGCCAGTTTCTATCAGCTTGTCATGTAAGGCGTCATGCATGAATGCTACCACATGTTCGCCATAATACTCTCCAGACACATGATTACAAACAGCTCTCGGAGACGTTGGCTTGTAGACTCCAGTTACAGCATTGGCCCTGGAATCAGATGTATTTTGACTACAGCATCCAGGCAATAATAACACCGAGGTACATATCCGAGACCTGGCTCTGCTCAGAGGGCCAAATTGAAAGCATCTGCACAGTGCGAACTGCGTAATGGAAATACATTCGCTTACTACTGAGAATGTCTGAAACTTGTCGGTGACTAACATGAGACGATGCTGTAATGAAGCAGCTCCAGCAGAAATAACAACTACAAGGCTACAATACCTGTAAATCTGGGTAAATGTACTTCTCGCTCTCCTAGCTAGTGACCAGTGATTTGTCGCACAAAGCATTTTCCTGATTGAACTTTCACTTTCACTGTTATTTTTTCTCATAGCTGAAGGATAAATTTAGGATGAAAAAACAAACTCAAGGCCATTACTTCACTTAGAAGAAACACCAAGTTGTTGGTCTCATACCATCTGAAATACCTCAGTGTTCCCATGGCAACAATAAAACCTCTTTTCACATTATTGTACCACTGGACAAGTGGACTAATAGTGTTTTTGACAATGTTATCGGAAATGCATTTACAAAAAGTTATGGAAATAAGAAGGATACAACAGGAGACCTAACTTGAGCACAGTACGCTTGTTATCCCAGAAAAGCAATTCTGTTGAATATATGAATGAAGATACCATTACAGCTTTCTTGCTGAGAGGTAACTGAAAGCAGGAGAAGAAACAGGTAGCTTAGCTTAGCAAAAAGATACACACACACACACACACTGTATTTCTCTGTATTTCATATCCCAGGAGCAATCATGTTTTTGAGTCTGCTGGTTGCATGGTAAACTCAAAGTCTTTTGTTATGCAAAGCTAATTGTTGTCTGTCTCTCCTGTCTTCATGTTTAATGTTCAGATGATAGAGTGGTATCAATCCTCTCATCTCTCTTCAACAAGTGCATTTTCCAAAATGTCCCAACTACTCTTTTAAAAATTCTCTCATTTGGCAAACAATGCTTCTGTGCAAAACTCTAATCTTAAGGAAAACCTCAAATTAAGGGGTTTTAAACAGACTGGCACAACATCTGAAACCCTCAGATTTAACATGATTTAACATTTAGACTCCCTGTAATTCACATATTTTTTGCCACTCACAGAAACTTTTTCTTTTGAACAGTCAATATTTCATACTTAAGTGCTGTTTTTTTGCCAAAGCTCTGCGAGTCCAGGAGGCACAGTGACAGGTTTGTTGTGAGAAATAGCTTCTCACTCTGTGAAAATAAAAACAAACTGGCTGGGGCCATGTTAAGGATTTCAGACATGTGGTTTCCTGTTTAGAAAAAAATTTAGAGAGAACCAGAAGGCTTGACTGGAAAGTCAGCTAGATGCCCTCCCCATTCTTCCTCCTCCCTTCTTTCTGCTCCTCACTCTCTACACTTGCCTCTAAATTTAGTCTTTGCATCCAAAATTTTCTACTAGATTAAAAAAATGAAGGGCTGTAAAAGCTGGTAATTTTAAGATGGAAAGTGTTTAATAAAGTGTTGTGACATTCAGACTCACTAGACAAGACATATAAATGATTACATTTAGAACTCATCAAACTATGGACCACTGGGGGTTTTCTCATTTAGTATGTTTTGTCTGGTGATATAGCTTTTATAGATCTCATTTTATGACTGCAGCTTTAAAAACTGGACCATAAACACAGCACAAGCATAAACTTTCTCCATTTGCCAAAACCATAGCAGCTCCCAGACACACCACGTCCTAAATTATAAGAATCAGACATACGCTATAAAGAGACACAATGTGTGGTTGACTGGGTCAGGGTTTGGAGCAGTTTGCCTTTGTGGCCTAGACGCTAACTTTAGCTCTCAGATGCTTATAGACATTCCACAGCGATGGGTCAGGTTCCTCCGCTGTTCTGAGAATATTACTTTACTTTTAGCTCGATTGATACTGATCTGCCGAGACGGAATTCGAGTTTTATTTCTTATTATTATTGTATTTCAGGAGACAGATAGTTTTGTGTTATCATCATTCCAAGAAAGCAGACGTGTAAAAAAAAAAAAAAACAGTGTTTTGAAAAGAAATTACTCAGTGTTCACAGAGAAAAGCAAATCATAAAATCTTTTACTTGTTAAAGCTATTTTGAGATATAAATGTGGTTGACGTCGAATCTCCCAGTAAGCTTTTGTTTCTGTTATGATCTGATTCTGAACTTTAGAGCAGATGGAGTCTGGAGTTCAGATTTCAACATGTATGCGTAGAAACAATACCTTATCAAGTGAGCCAAGTCCATATGCGGATGAAATTCATGTGATTTTATCAAAAGATCCAGGCCAGCTATGAAATAAAATATTAAATATTAAAAATATTTTGTTTCCAAAGTCAGGACTCGACTGCATCACTTGAGAGTGTAATGCAGGGTTATTGTAAAACATGAACAACAAGCTGAAAGACTTTAAAATACTCTGTAGAGCTGAGAGGAACAGCATTCATTCTCTGGGGATTTGTTAATGTGAGCAACGCTTTCACATTATCATTTTTTCCCATTGTTAATATATTCATTTGGACAGCTTTACCCAGATACATAAATGACGGCATCGTCATCTCAATCTTTTTCTTTTGTTCCCTCAGAAATGGATTCCCCGGTGGTGGCGGTCATCTTAGTGAGCCTCGTACCTCTGCTGGTCATGACCGTTTTTGTCATCACTTCCTTCTACTGTTATCGTGTCTACCGCCAGCGGCAAGCCAGCTCCAGACGCAAGAAAGGTCCCCCACTGGACTTCAGTGACGCTCACGCCATCATGATAGACGACGAAGGCTCAGACAGTAGCTCCACACACGCCAACAACCTCAACCACAACACGGAGCTGCTGCCCATCGAACTGGACGTTCAAGTTGGAAAAGGACGCTTCGCAGAAGTTTACAAAGCCAAGCTCAAGCAGGGCTCCTCAGTGAGCGAGGAGCAGGGCTTTGAGACGGTGACCATTAAGATTTTCCAGTACGAGGAGTACGCCTCCTGGAAGAACGAGAAGGAGATTTTCTCCGACGCGGACCTGAGACATGACAACGTGCTTCACTTCCTGACGGCAGAGGAAAGAAAGGTGCAGAGACAGTACTGGCTGATCACAGCCTACCATCCGAGAGGGAACCTCCAAGAGTACTTGATTCACCACATCATCAGCTGGCGCGACCTGTGGCTGCTGGGGGGTTCGCTAACACGCGGAGTGGCACACCTTCACAGCGACCGCACCCCCTGCGGTCGCTACAAGGTGCCTATCGCGCACAGGGACATCAAGAGCTCCAACATACTGGTGAAAAGCGACCTCACCTGCTGCTTGTGTGACTTTGGCCTCGCCCTGCGCCTGGACAACACTCTGTCTGTGGATGAGCTGGCCAACAGTGGGCAGGTAAAGTCTCCTGATCCTAAATTCTGGGGTTTTTATTTGCTTTCACTTGGCATTGATTCCCTCAGAGAGAGAAAAAAAAACATATATATCCTCTCCTGTAATAATTTTCGCTGGCACCCCAGACACAAACCATTCCAAGCCCTGCCATATATTTCTTTGGAGATATTTATCACACGCTGAAAAGATCTCTGCTATCAATCAAACTTCTCATGTCTGATTACCTTCACTCAGGGACACCATCTCTACATATTTGGCACTCTCTGTATCTTGGCACCAGATGGCTAATGCTGATAGAAATAGGGCTATAAGTGTTCTTAGGTTGTCGTTTTATTATACTCACAAGACAAACAGGCTTGATTGATTCTTAATGGACTCATTACACTGGTGTAATAGGCCGGAGTTATATTAGACTCTGTTATGAAAATGACTCATTATGAAAAGGTGAGGCCTTTGCCGCACAGCACACCTAATGCATTGTAATGCCCTCAATGCATTTTCAAAGGAAGCGCCAGGGAACACATTTTCCAAGGTGGTAATTATGTGTAGACAAGCAATGTGTTGGCGAGCTGAGAGCTACCTTTGTTTTTCCAATTATGTTACACATCAAACACGTTTTAATGTAGATAAATGTGATATGACGTCTTTCTGCAGTACAAAATTACCACCTGTCACTTGATCAACGCAGGTAAATAACTCTTACTGCTTAGACAGTCTGTATAGCTGTGCTCTTTTAACTAAACAACTCCTGTTTGGTTGTAAAACTGTAGTTATTGGTTAAAAAGGGAGATTGAATTTTTTGTTGTTTACCAGCTCCACTCTGGTTAAGCCCTTTCGTCATCAGTGGCATGATGGAATTTAATGATAGAGACCTTCTTTCTCTCTGTTTTTATTCTCAGGTGGGAACAGCCAGGTATATGGCCCCAGAGGTGCTGGAGTCAAGAATCAACCTAGAAAACATTGAGTCTTTCAAACAGGCTGATGTTTATTCCATGGCTCTTGTACTGTGGGAGATCATCTCCAGGTGCAACGCAATTGGAGGTAAGATATGATCGGACGCAGACCGAATAATGAGACGCTGTTTTGATCAGAGGCATGACTGCGCTGTTGGAGGTTGATCGCTGCAGAATTTAGTATTGCAAAAGGACTGCTGTGAGACCACGATGAGAGAAATTATTCTGTGGTACTGTTAGATGAGTATTTCAGTCCTAAGGTGAATTTTGGGAATGTTTCATTGGTCTGAAAGAAACATCAAAACGTCCACTGAAACGGAATCAGAACATTTTGTTTTTTAACTGGAGCAGCTTTTAGTAAACTGATAAATTAGGCTTTACATGAATTATTAATTGATGTAAAGCCCATAAAACATTTCTGAAGGATTAAGCGAATAAATAAAATCTGCTAAAGTATTTTCACGTGTAGATTTTATAGACACTCTTAACTGTTTGTGGCCGGGTTAAAAGACAGTATCAATAGAAAATAGGCATGTATCTGTGCTAGAGTCAGCTCATCCCTTCCATATTGAAAATGTGTATGTAAGAGTTTGATACCCGTGTTGCTTGTCTCTCCTCACAGAAAACTGGGACAACTAGAAAACAACAGGAAATCAGTATATTGATCGAGACTTGACAGTACATTTCTGTAGTTTCTTTCTGTCACGATGGTCCTAAAAACTTTTGAAGGAGATGTAGACATTGTTTCAAAGTAAGCTGAGAAGATTGATACCATTCTCTTGGTTTAGCTTAATTTAGCTTAACTTAACTTTGCAACGAGGGAAACAGCTTTCCTGGCTCTTCCCAAACAACCAGTGAGCAGTGAAGACTCCGTAAAGTCACAAAGACAAAATAGTACCGCCCTTAACCTGAAATATAATAAGAATAAAACCACAACTTGACAGCAGACGTGAGAGTTGTGTTGATATTCTTTCTTAAAACTAACTGTAGGATAACAAATCAGCCTGTTCGCAGAAATATGGAACTATCCCTTTAACTACTGTTCCACTTTGATGCCCGATCAGTGTTGTTTTTGTGGATGCCTGCTTTAAACATGACATTTCTGACTGCCTGACTTATAGCTCGTTGCCCCCCCCTTATACACACAGTAAACATCCCCTGTGACCTTAAGTTAATAATAGAGATAAGTGTGTTTCCTTAGTAAATTAGAGATTAGCCTGGGCCGTTGAGTGTAAAGGAAATCAATAGAAGCACTGATTGATGAAATTCCCTTTGGGGCAGGAGTGAAAATATCCTCAGAAATACTGTAAAAAGAAAAATAGCCTCCACAGCTCACTTGACCTCTAAGGACTATGAGCACATTGACAACTTTACCAATTAGGAGTGCAGTGACCAACCCTGCCTCGAGTTCACTCGCGAGATGTGCGACACTCTGCAACAGGACTTATCTGTCTCTCCTCCCCGACCCATTAATCACTGTGGGAACGAAATCTCAAAGCGTCAAACACACAATTCATCTTGCAGAAGTCTCAAGGATCAGCCCTCACTTAGCTAATGTACCGTCACTCGTGTTTGTCATTCTGTTGCAAAAACAAGGCCAGGATATGTGCAAATAATAGAAATGGGTGATTATCTGAAGGCGAACCACGGGGCAGTATTTTATGTCGACACTCGGCCGTTTGTTTTCACTTCCCTTTAGTGTCTCTGTGGTCCGGCTCGTTTCTGTGACTGCTCCTGTCTCCATTGTGTCAGCGCCAGTGATTGAAAGCCGCGTTTGGGCACGAACGCTCCTACTTTGGCGTTTTCCTGTTTTGCACCCACGATTCTCCCAGTGGGCCTCCTTGAAGTGTATCACACAGTTGCGCTGCCCGAGAGAAAAACACGGCCGAGTGACCCACAGTCCCCTTTGCTTTTCCTTCCCAACAGCAAGAATATGTGAGCCCTGTGGGTACACCTTTTGAAAAAGAAAATGGACTATTTCCTGTTTTGCAAAGAGCGGAGTCCCCAAGACGGACTGCTCTGAGAGCACTGTAAGTTGTTAGTATGGACGTCTCCTTTATGTGAGGATGTTTTGCGGCTAGTGTCTCATGAGAGCGGGCCAGACAGGATACATGTCGGTAGAGATGGACTAAACGAATCCAGGCTCACCGGATAAAAGTTTCTGCGGCTCCGCTTGGTTTCCTCCTGAGGGATTTGAGGGACAACAGCTTCATTCATCCCACTCATCCTCCTCCATCTCTTTTATTAATTTCTCTGTTTATTCCGCTCCCTAGCTTTGCATCTATTTGCGTGTCGACAAACAGAAACTCTGTACATGTAGTTAATGCAGCAAACATCATTTTTCTCTGACTGTCCTTGCGCAGAAACTCTGTGTCATTCTCTACTTCTAAACTTTCACCTCAGTTTTTCAACATTTTTCCTCCCCCTCGCTCTGTCTGTCTGTTTCTTCCTACCCTCAGGCAGGTGAAGCAGCAGTTAATTACTCTCCCACTGCACTGTAACACTGCAGACAGCCATCTAGCTTTACTGACGTCGCCGCAGACAGACAGGGAGGACAGACTTGTGTAGATTTACTGGAGAGAGGAGAGGCAGAGAGGTTCCCGTCTCACCCCTGGACCAAAATAGAGGCTATAGAGAGAAGCCGCTGGAATACTTCGTGTGTTTTTCTGCATATATCTCCATCCACTTTGTCAAGATTTGGCATCTGTCCGAGACAAGCAGAGGGGTGAAATCTGTAGTTCATTAAGGCAAAAACCCAAGGAGACGTTCTCATGCTGAAAGGTTAAAACGTCGTACAAACACAACCAGCCTCCCACCTTGACAGACCCCGAGGAAGGTGGGAAGAATAAGCTGTGTAAATGAGACGCAGTCATTTGGTTTTGCTTCACTGGCAGCTAAGAAAAAAAAAACCTCCTTGCAGATAGTATGCTGGCAGTGATCTGGTATTGATTCTGGAACCAGAGCACCCTGAGAAAGAAACTGATGTGTTTACAGAGTGCACTCAAAGAGTTTCATGCCTTCACGCTGTTGGCCTCTTGTTTTTCCTGAAGTTGCCAAGTTGTCCCTGGAGGTCGGTGAGTCACTAATGACAGTCTGAGAGCTCACCTCACTTGAGACAAAATATGAAACGCATGTGCGCAGGCACAGAAATTCAGAGTGACACATCCCAGGGCATCATTATAATGATGGGGGTGAAGCCCTGGTTTCCTCTTGTCTGTGTTGCCACCTGTCTGTGTGTGTGTCTGCGCAAGACAGATGTCTGATCAGCCCTCTGCGTCTCAGTGGCAGGCAACCACATACCCGCTCTGTCACAGTTCCTGGGGCCGCAGTCTGATCTGAGATCTGCCAGGCGAGAAGAACACAGCCGTCTGTCGACGGCACCAGTCAGCCAGCCATGAGCCATCACTTTGCTTTCTTTATCTCGCAAGACTGTACAGACAGAGGTAGATACGGAGCAAGAGGGAAACAGAGATCAGCACACCTCAGACAGAAAAGGAAAAGCAGGATTCAAGGCTCAGGCCTTTTTATCTCTGTCTATTCCCTAAAATTCCCTCTCCTGTATAATTTAGCTGGTCCAGATTTAGGGCTTGGAAAGACTGTGAGGGCGTTCCTCAGGCGGGTGGGGCTATGTAGGGGGATAATAGTGGAGTGGTGTTGAATGTGGAGCTGCAGAAGAGGAGAAATGCCTTCAGTCCCTAAGGGGAGAGGCTGGGCTAGACTGGAGAGGAGGAGAGGTTAGGGCGGCTGCTCTCCAGATGTCAAAGCATCAACTCCTCCAGGACTGGAGGGCCTGATGGTTTGGTGTGTATGCATGCCTGTGTGGGGTCTGCCATAATCCACATTAGGGCACAAATTCTGGATTTTAACCATTTGATTGTGAATGAATTGGAGACAAAATGTGTGCACAATTTGGCTTTACTGAAGTTAGATCCAGCGTGAGCTAAAAAAGTTTTCTGGTCTTCTTTAATGGGGTTAGGTGAAGGTTAGGGCATGTGTTAGCTATGGCTAATTGCAGGGTAAGCCTCCTGGGTAAGTGCCGTATGTCCAAAAGTCAGCTCTGATAGCGTGTAGTGTTCATGCATACATCTGTACTAAATGACTTTAACAACCTGTGAGGAACACAAACAAGTGTCACAGCCACCGCGGCCTAATGAAAACCAGCAGAGGCGGCTGGGAGTGGATTAGTCAGGCTCGCATGGCAGACTGAGACAGACTCTGGGAAACAGACAATGTTATTGTGATCACATTACTAATTTATTTCCCAGTATATGTCACAACTCTGAGTGGATCTGTTTTTCTCCATTATTTATGTGTTTAGGTGACAGGATTTCAGGGTTTTTTTTCCAGCGTCTATGCTTTGTTGAGCATTATTAGACAAAAAATTCAACTTGGACGGGCAGCAGAACATGAATATCAAACAAACAATCCTACGCGGGTTTGTTTTCAACTTTGCTGTAGTCTTTTTGGATGTTTTTGGCTGACTACTGAAGTTACTACTGCACCACTGATACCGAAACATACATCACCAAGAGAAACACGTCTGTGTGCGAGGGCTGCTGCCAAAACATGTGACAGCTTCATGAAGCACATAGATCACTGTGGTATGGTTGAAGTGCAGCACCTGGAGAGGCCGCGTAGTCTTCAGCTTCGGAAACACGATTGCACTGTCCCACGTGTATATCACAACACTCCTGAAGGATCACAGTCATGGAGAAGTTTCCCCCAGTCTGTCGTTGTAGTTAAATTTAACAGAATTTCTCTTGGCTGCAGATTCCCAGACAGTTTCTACAGGCATGCTTGACAACTGGCATGGAAAACAGACATTAAAGTTGAATATGTGCTAGCATTGCAAAATCCACATCGCTACATGTCAGCTGTCGGGGGGAGACATCGTGCAAGTTCCTCATTGTTACCAGTGCCGAACTTGTTACATTGCCTCGCAGAAAATCTTGTCAATACGCAGTGTGTGACTTTTGCAAACCGCAGCATTCCTCCCTCACCCTGTGTTGTGTTTTCAATAGGTTTTGCTAGTTCAGAGTTTAATTTAAGGCCTGCCTGGAAAACCCATCTTTCCTTTTAGAGGGGGACTGGCCAATCTTTTCCATCCTGGAATACACACTTTTGTTTACACTGCAGAGCGCTCGGCGGCATGATTCATATATTTTGGACCCATTGTTTGGAGCCGAACACATAAACATGTTTGCCCAACGGTTTACAAAGTGGATTTGTAGGCCACAGCACAGTGATTCACCTCCCTCCTACCCGTCAAAACAAAAAGGAACGTCTGTCATCTTTTCTCTCAAATACTGACTGATGGGTGTGGCTGTGTTTAAGCTTTAATACCAAATCAGAAGAGCACCGCTTGCAAAAAAAAAAAAAGGAAGTTTCAGCCGCTGAGAGTCCGTTGCACTAGTCTGCGTCCCAGAAACCTCCAATTCCTGTCTGTGGGTTTCATAGAGTAACTTCCTGCCAGCTTCTTTTTAACATGTTTTGAAATGTGAAACCGTAATCTGCATCATGCTACAAACTGTGTACCAAGAAGTTGTCTATTCCAGTAGATTACCCCAGTCAGCATTTTCACTGTGTATAGCAGTGTGCATATGAGATGCGTCCGTTCACTTGCAGAAACAACACGTTGGCCTTTTGACTGGGCGGGTTACTCCAGAGCTCTCTGACTCAGGCTGGCGCTGTCTTTGTTCCAGTCCATGTAAACTCTGCGGCACTGATTCACAGGGGGGAAAAGAAGCAGGAAAAATCTGCACCGGGCCTTTCACTCCATCTGTTTGCAGTCGGTGTGTATTTGGAGCCAGATTCGTGGCCTTCGCTCTGCCGGTTCATCTGCTGGTCATCTTTTTAATCATTGAAAATCCACTCAGGCTAATGATTTACTTCAACAGTCACGTGCCTCATCGGGCTCCTCTCATCTCCACGGACTCTCTGAAACTCGTGTTTTCTTTATTCAAGCCCTCCACGCTTCAAAGCAAATTGGAATTTTATTTGTTGTCTTACTCTGAGGATTCATTGATTCGTTGCGAGATAACTTGTCTTTGGAAATTCTTGACCCGCAGTTTCCAGAGTATTTTCTCCACGCCAGTGCTTTGAAATCTTGCCCTGAGTAAACTCGACTGGTAAATTGCCTTTGACAAGCGCTCCGGATTTTGTTGTGTAAGAGAGCTGACACAAAGCCAGAGCTGCATTGGTGAGATACTTTAAGCCCCTTGACGCTGAGAGTAAAAATGTGATAATAATAAGTGTTTCTCTTCAGCAAATCTCCCCCTCGGCCCCTCTATCAGCGGCACAGGATTCTTCAGTTGTTTGTGCTGCTTCAGTGCTATTTAAAGTTTGCAACCTGCAGTTTTAATTTAGAGCGCACAGTGAATCCTTTCGAGAGGTGTTGTTGATGTGTGCGCTGTGGGGCACTGCCATCTGATCTGGTCTCTCTCCACGCAGCAGAGCTTTAGTAGATGCAAATCTGCCTGAAAAATGTGTTGCTTATAAAGAGAAAAAAAATAACCAAAGCTTACTAGTTTGAAAAGGACACAAGCTTATTTCTCCACCTGTGTGTGTGTGTGTGTGTGTGTGTGTGTGTGTGTGTGTGTGTGTGTGTGTGTGTGTGTGTGTGTGTGTGTG
>JBAJHX010000040.1:14818926-14835084 GCA_037176925.1 Amniataba percoides
CTCTCTTTCTCTCTCTCTCTCTCTCTCTCTCTCTCTCTCTCTCTCTCTCTCTCTCTCTCTCTCTCTCTCTCTCTCTCGCCACGTCCCTGTGTCCATTTTCCCCTCCACCACACCCTCTCCCCCCGTCCACCTCATCCCATCTCCCCCATATTCATTGGCGAGCCCAGCTGAGTTTAACTTTATTTCGGAGGCGTGTTCTGTCAGATGACCGATCGAGGGCAACCAGGAGGAGAATCGATTGGACACAGGCTGAGCACAGAGATGCATAGTCCTGACCAATGGGCCACTTGGTATTGAACCACCTTTACAAAGTGCTCTCTGGTAAAAAAAAAAAAAAAAAGAGCAGAGTTGGCCTTTAATTTAATGGTTTTACACATAATACAGAGTGGCTTTAAAACAAAAAAAAGCACAAGCAAGTTACCTTTTTTGTGTTAATGGTTGTTGTCTGTGAAATGAAGAAAAGAAATTCAAGAGGAGAGTGAGGAAAATGTGGTCAGAAGCCACCTTGGAAGTCACTCCATTGTTTGTGTGCCACATATGTGACAGCAGTCTTCATTCACGCGCGCACCAACCTCCAAAGAGCTGGAGGGACGTGCTTCACCGCCGCCGCAGAGTACCGCCGGCGAGGTTGGCCCTCACATCTGCTCCTCTTGTTGTGAATGCCGCCGCCGTAATTTTGCCACAGAAGCGTCAGGGCTGTCATTGAGGCAATATCACATAAATCTGCTGTCTTCTGAGTTGAGACGGCCCATGTTGGCCACTCAGGAAAGTGAAAGAGGGGTCATTTGTCAAGCGGAGGCAGCTGGGAAATTGGGAGACATACTTCAATTTTCAGCACGTGAGTGATATTTTTCGCCCCTCCCTGCAGGGATAATGTCAGACCAAGTTCAACTGTGTTTCTATACACTACATTCCTCATTTCTGAAAGGCGAGCCCCCTCAAAAGACATCACGCAGAGGCTGCTCGAACCATGCCAAAGCAAGGGAAACGTTGATAAGGCAGCTGCTATTCTGAAGAGGTAGAAATCCATGCCAAGTTTTCAGAGACTGACATTCTTGCCTGCAGACAGTTGATATCTCTGTTGGGCTCAGGTTAGCTCTCTCCTCCTTATTTTTCAACATTTCTCTTTCTCTCTCTCGCTTGTGCTCTATCAATTGCAACTTTCTGAGAAACTTTTTATGCCGCATGCCAATAGGATCTGAGGCTTCACTGCAGGCACACTCAGCTGTGTCGACGGGTCACAATCAATCTTGATGAATGTGGTGAACCGTGAGTGTTTACAAGCAATTTTTTTCCTGCTCACGTTTTTTGAGAGTTGTTCTCAGAAAACAAAAATTATCTGAAAGTTCCTCATTTATGTTTAAGGCCTTCGTTATGTTCGCAGATGTAAGAGGATTTTTTTGTTTTTTCAATTCCGTAATTGCATAATTGTTATAGAACTTCATGGGATAATTACTGTGATTAGAAGCCTGATTAAATATTAAAACCATAGATTCCGCGACTGTGGTATTATTTGAAATAATTATTTCTGCTCAAATAAAGATGCAAGGATTCAACTTTTATCAAAAACAGTGATCAATTCTCCTTTTTTTTTTCTTTGAACTTGTAGCAGATGAAGGCTTCCATTGACAAAATCATTGCATTAATTGCTTTGTTCCCTTGGAGATGATGTGGTAGATGAAAGCATTTTTATAATCAAACAAGCAATGAAAGTACATTTCCAGTGAAAACTGTCATTGTGTCTGCAGCTCACAGCCTCTCAGGGAGAAATAACTTTTCATATGCTTTGGAAAATGACAGATGAATGCAATGAATGCAACAGCATCCCGAGGCAGATGCAGCCTTATAAATTGAGGGAAAAGCTCTCTGATCTCCGGGATGATAGATCACGCCACATTCTGTTGCAAAATATGGGAGCTTATCGTACTATTTCCTATTCTATCACAACAAGCGATTTTCTTTAAAGAAAGAGTCTGGGCTTCACTGTGTGCGGCGCATATGAATAGGTAAGTAATGCAGTGCTGGAGATAATCGGTGGATCACCTGTGACATTATCATGATTAACCGTCCCATCATATGAGGTGAAACCTGTGGCCGATCCCGGGCCGGCCTGCTTTCCGTCAAAGTCAAGATTAAGATGTTGTGCAGTCGTTGAGCACCATCCCCACAGGCCGCTCGGGACTGAGTGGGTCATGTTCACACCCAGTAGATTTGACCGCCTCTCTGCGCCCCATTGGCTGCTGGAGAAATGAGGCGTGCTCGGCATGAAATGGTGTGTCCCTGATGAGGCCGCACACGTAACCCCCGTGCGAAAGACCCCACATCTTCGAGCGGAAGTTAACTCAGGTCATCATTCGCGTTGATGTGGCATTTCTTTCATCCTCTGACTCATCCTTGCACTCAAGGTGTCATTAAACACTGTTGCCATAGAGACCTGAATGCATGGCTTTCCAAATTGAATAAAGGATCCTTTTTATGGCACATGAAACTTGACCTTGAGCCAGTTGTTGTGATTCTATACAGCTTCATAGAGAGTATTAAAGCATGCTGTCTCACTCTCTGTTGGCGACAGGTAAATAAATAGTTCATAACAGTTGGACGCCGTTTCTCATTGGGATGCTAAGTGGTTTTCTTTAAGTGCTCTCATTTCTGTTAATGATTGCGGTGCAGATCGGTGTGCGCAGTGGTGATCCCCAGGCACTGGCTAATCACCCTGTTACACTGGATCACACAGACATACTCCGTGGAGTCTTTAAAGCTCGCTATGCTCGCAATGAGCAAACATCCTGTTCCGCCGTTCTTTTGATTGAATATGGAGAATGGACCCACCAACCCGCCCCCTCTTTCTGCCTCCACCTTCCCTTGTTAGGTTGTGCATATAAATGATTCACAAGGCAATTAGAGGGGAGCCATGCCAAGCGAATTAAAGGACAATAAAAACTTAACAACATTGCCCAAAGCTAACACAACAATAAGAACCCGGTCTCAAATGTTCTTGTGCTGTTTGCAACACAGGAAACTGGTGAACTGACATTCTACATAGGTGTGTGAATCTTTTTTGTGTGTGTGATATCCCTGTGATGGATTGGCAATCAATCTAGTGTTTTCCTGCTCCCCACCCACTGCATGCTGGGAAAGGCTCCAGCCACTACTAATGACCCTCAATAGGAAAAAGTGGGTATAGATAAAACCCGGATCTATAATTCTCATTTTTTTCAGCTTCCACTGCAAAGCTTTCACTTTTGTGTGTATGCATATGTGTGTGTGTGTGTGTGTGTGTGTGTATGTGTGTGTGTGTGTGTGTGTGTGTGTGTTGCAGGGATGTCTGAGAACATGATGTGCCTGCTTCTCAGACATCTTTCACACTGCAGCCTGTGCCTTAAAAACAAATGACAACATGAGACTTCTCCCCGTGCTGTGCCATCTGCATTGTACTGGAAGCCTCCTTTAAAAGTGTGCAGCAACTTCGCTCTCAAAGACAGCTTATTCACTGAGGATTCTTTGCTTTGCCTCGCGCGCTTACATAACACCATGCACAATTGATTGGGAGATTTGAGATTATTGTGCATCTTGAAACAAATTGCTGAAGCCAGTCAATACCTCAGTAGAAACTGTAGTTGTCTGTAGCGTTTCGGAAAATACTGGTTGCACCACTTTCAATGACATGAGTTTGGGCAAAAAGTGCAAAAAGGGGCGCGATGATTAGAATGATCTTGACCAGTTGTGACTCCTTCTCGCTTTCTAACTCTCTCTCGCATGCATCCAAAGCAGAGAGAGAGAGGGATGACAGGTGCAAAGAGCCTTTCATGCCAGGCATCTTAAGCTTTTTTAGCACAACTGGCCTTTGGCAAAGTAAAGAAGCGTCGACACCCAAGCTGAAACTCGGCAAGTCTGTAATGTACTTTGGGAGAGAAAAAGACAAAGCAAACAAACATTCAACAGCTGCCTCTCGAGACCGAGGCAAGCAAAGCTGCCCTGCCTGGCAACTGCACTCATTTTGGCTGGCTTTCATCTGGGCTTGGCCTTTTGACAATAGATGCGATTGAAGCAATCTTCACAGCCTGCATTTCTATTTGATTCAAAGGTCATCCATTCAGAATTTGAAGGTAGAGGGGAAAGGGTGAAGGGGCAGAAAGCTTGTCGTGCCATAAGCAGGCCTTGATGAGTGATCGAGGAGCTGTGCTGTGTACGATGCGTGCCAGTGTACATGTGAGGACATATTCATCAGTATGCATTCTCTCATATGTGTGTGGGGGATTACGTGTGTTTGCATGCATTGTATGTTTACCCAGTGTTGCCTGTGTGTATGTTGTGTGTGGGTGTACATGCATTCATCGTTGGCTGACTTTTAGCTGCAGCGTATGCCTGCGATACTGAGACACTGATACTCGGCTCTCTTCATCTCTTCATGAACTCAAAACTCTTATCCACTCCTGCCACTCCGCCTGCAACCCGCGATGACCCCCATCAATTTTCATAATCATCCTTTTACCCTCCTTTATTATCGGCCTTCCATCTCTCCCGTCTCATCCTCATCTCCCTCTTATCTCCTCCTCGTCTTTTCAGAAGATAGCCTCGATCCAAAGCTGTGCTAAGCCGGCTCAAACTTCAGTCCAATTCTTCTCCATGAATATTTCATTTACATTTCTTAAATTATGATCTTATGGGTGACGGCGTAGCTGTAAACACTGCTGATGGAAAGTAGGGATGGGAATTTGGGCCAATTTGTGAAGTTTTGAAACCAACAAATGGATTATTCTCAAATCAAAGGTACTAAAAGTCGATATAACTAAACAGAAATGCTAAAACCCAAATACTCTGAGAAGTAGTTAGTTTGCCTCATCTGTTTAAACATTCCCATGAATGACCCAAACAAAGAGGTATTGAAATAAGGTGCAAGGAGTAAGTACCTTAAGTAGTAAGGAGTAGATAGGAGTAACTATGTTATAATAATACATGTTGTTCAGTGATTAAATGACACTACTGCTAGTAAAGAAAAAGGTTCTTTTGATTGTACAGTACTGCAACTTTGGTGTCAGATGAAGCACTGTGCAGTGGGTCGGATTTCCCATTAGGTGCAACAAATAGTAGAGGAGATGAGAAAAAGATTTTTTTTTTGTCCACTCTGACTTAAGAACAAAGTTGTCTCCATCTGTGCAGAAGAGGACTGTTGGACTGTTGTTTTCCACCCTTGGGAGTGAATCACATTTCAAGTAAATCAATAATACTTCCTGCCTCTGTCTCATGGTTATATGAAACAGTGCAAGCACAAAATGAATGTACACGATCAATCAAAAAAAAATCCAGAGTATTTATTTGAAATGTTAAAAAAAAAAAAAAGTGTCTTACTCCAATATAGGCTCTCAAGGCTTCGGGGGAAGTTGTGAAAGTACATCCTGAGTTTAAAAGAATGATGAATGCTGCGTTCTTGTCTTTGCTGGGGGACATAATAATGATGAGACACATCAATCTTTATTACTCCACCACCCAGTCCAGAACATCCAAGGGCAACAGAAATATTGCACTCACAGAGAACATTCATCTTCACACACCTGCCTATGGCTCTTAGCTGCAAGGAGGCAGATGCCTTCAAGATGTTTTGGGCTGTGTGCACATCACCTCCTCTTTTATTATTTTACATTAAAAAATGACTAACTCAACTCCACGCTGCCAACTTTAAGCCGACTAATAATGGATTTTATTTATAGTGAGCGCCAGAATGACTCAATTTTATATATATAACAGGGGATAATCCCTATTTCAATCAGTCGCAGCCATAATTTACTTGCGTCTCCATTGGGGGGTTCATCTGTCAATCTAGCCACACTTGCTCTCTGATTGGCTCAGACGCGCAAAGCCACGCCCTCTCGTACCTGTCGATCTGTGAGAGGCCGCCATGGCTTCCCTTCGCCCCGCCCCTCGCGTCAGCCCCGCCCCCCTCCTTTCCCACCGGCGTTCAATCGCGAGGAGAAGCGGTCGTTGCGGGCTCGGTATGCGGCGCGCGCGTCTCGGGATGTAACGACAGCCTCCCGGAGTCGCTATACTGACTGAAAACATCCAAACCTAAAAACCACACACCGGAGAGGAAGTGGAGAGGGAATACCCGAAGAGACCGAGGCGGGAGGGGACGCCCGAGCGAACGGCAGCCGACGCCGCACGCAGAAATGGCGGAGCACCACGCAGCCAGCGACGGGAAGCACAAAGCGGCCGCCAACGCCGGAGGCTCGGCGAGCGGCCGGCCCGGCGCCGTGGGCGGAGGCGGAGCGGGAAGAGGAGGCCTGTCAGGCGGGCTGACCCAGCCGGCCGGGTGGCAGTCCCTGCTCTCCTTTAGCATACTCTTCCTGGCCTGCCTCGCCGGATTCAGCTCCAGACTTTTCGCCGTGATCCGGTTCGAGAGCATCATCCACGAGTTCGACCCCTGGTAAGGCGGCTTTATTCGGCTCATTGCCCCCCCCCCCACTATCACCACCCCCACCTCCTCCTTTTTTGTGCTTGCGGGTGAAACTGAAGTGAAGTGATTTATTTGTAAAAAAATATAATGCTGTGTTTTATCAGACTCTCCGGACTGTTTTGAACCCCGCTCACATGGTCTACTTTAAAGCTAGCTCCTCTTTTCTTCAGGGCAAACTCTTTTATTGTTTTAATGGTGTGTGTGTGTGTGTATGGGGGAGTGTCAGTATTGTGCTCTGTCTTGAGGGACCTTGACATTTAAGACGTGATTCCGCCCTTTGACCACATCTCCTGCGGACTTAGCATTCAGCCTGACACGGTGGGGCGTGAGGAGGCTGCGAGGCGAGGCGCAACTTTAGTTTAAGATTTGCAGGAAAACGCGTGTGAACAACCGGGAGCAGGTTTTTTTTTTTTTGCTCCCCCACCTCCTCTCCGCTGCAAACTCTAAGTTGAAATGGTCGCTTGCATTGTAGGAGGCTTCAGCTGTGGTCGATATGATTGACTAGAGGAGCGTTTTCTGAAGAAACACGACCCCCTCCACCTCAAATCCTCCCCACTCTCCCCCCTTCTTCCTCTGTTTAAGAGTTGAACATAAGTCAGCTGATGATTTGAATAAACCCCGAGCAGAGACATGCATGATGCAGGACAGGAGAAGGTTTTTTTTTTTGGGTGCAAATTCCTCAACAGGCTGCTTTGTGACCCGGAAGCCAAACTGATCCGGTCTTGTGTGTCTGCCATCACAATGCAGGATTATTCTGCTTTGTAACAGTGTCACATGGGCTCACAAGTGTCCGCCTGGTTGCAATGCACTGTCATTCCCTCCCTGCTCTCTCTTTCTCTCTCTCTCACACACACAGACACACTTACATATACACACACACTGTGGCTGATGCATTAATTTATTAATTTTCAAGGACAGGTGCTCCATCTTCTTCAGGGTGACACTCGCTTCTTCAATTATGTTGATAACTTGATTGTATTTTATCACCAAGGGCCAAGGCTCGTGGACAAGTTTGGGTGGGGAGGCGCAGTGAGAGGTCCAGCACGGATCAGCGGGAGAGGCCCTGACCTCTCGCCTTTTGAGATTTGCACCAGAGGGCCGACCTCAGCGCTGTTAATGTGCAGCCCCCCGAGTCTCACACGCTCATTAGAAGCTGCATTCTTTCTTTACAGCCTCTCGCAGTACATCCGATTAACGTCCCGGGTGGTCGAGCTGCCTGTGTGTTACTTACACTGTTTTTTTTCTTCCTGCTGCAGTTTGCAGGGAAAGCGAGAGCGGCTTTGCCTCACCACGAGGCGATAAAGCAGCATCAGGTTCCACCGGTTATGCAGACGTTAAAACCGCACAGCTCTCTGGCAACATGTCACAGAAAAGAAAGCAAAGGCACCCTTTTGATATTCAGGAGTTTAAAAGCCCTCGCAGCTATGAGCAGTCTGCATCTGTTGTTGTTCTTTAAATTTTTCCTCTTGGACCCCCCAAAAACAAAGCAATGCTTGGATTAAGCTTTCTGTTGCAGGCTGAAATGTGCTAAATGGTGAATTCGGTCACAAAGCAAAGTGTTTTTAGAAAATACTTTTAGGATGGCTCTCTCAATAACTAGAAGAAGCCTTGGTGACTGCAAACAGTCGGTGTTATATACAGAAAATGGATTTACCAACAATATATGTGTAGTCAACTATTTATGAATCGAGCCACACTCTTCCCTCCCCCTCCAGTTATCTTTTGACCTCATGTGTAATCCTGATGAGCTCTCTGAGAACCATTGCCCTACGTTTATACAATCATTAACGCCCTCGGGAAGTCTTCCATGTCTATGGCGGCCACAACACTAGAGTTTTCGTATAGATTAACACATAAACCTGACCCCAGTGAGTACTGTTTATGCCAGGAATACTAAATGGAACATTATTTAAAGATTTATCCTGGTTTCTTGGGTTGAGTCTTAGTGATGAGATCACTCTGTCTCACTGCTAAACAACAGCTTTTTTTGTGATTATGTTGCACTACAACTTCCTCACCTTTTTTTCCCTTGACAGCCAGAAAATAAAAGGTGTATTTTACAAATGCAGGTGCACGGGATGCTGATTGGAAGCGGCCGTCACTCCCAGACACACGATTAGTGCCATCGTCGTCTGAGTCTTTGGATGCTGTTATTGATTTTCCTTTTTTTCCCTCCCTTTCCTCCTC
The DNA here is from genome assembly GCA_037176925.1 of Amniataba percoides. NCBI lineage: Eukaryota > Metazoa > Chordata > Actinopteri > Centrarchiformes > Terapontidae > Amniataba > Amniataba percoides. The sequence goes on from JBAJHX010000040.1 coordinate 14,827,565, forward strand.
TCCCTGCAAAGGGCTTCAAATTATCTGCAGCTAACCATTACGTTAAATAAGCCGGCAATTTGAAGAATCAAGATTGGATTTACAAGTTCCAAAATGTCAGGCTTATTCTGCACTATGCAAACACCACAAGCTGTACTGATTTATTTATTTTTTTTGTAGGCGAGTCCCTGATATGACTTGCCCGTTCTCTGTCTGTGCTCATTTTGCTTCTCTAATATTTGTTGATCGTTCTATGACCACGCAGGCCTTTGTTGGCATTCAAGTGAGATTCCTTCTCCGTCTTTTCCATTCATGAAAGTAATTCATTTCTCAAGATGTGTCCTGACTTAAAATGAATGCTCAGTTTTCTTAATTGGCAGTGAGTCAATGGATGGTTTCTGCTAAGAATATTATCATGACTGCCTGCGAGACCTTATCTGTCTTAGCTGTAACTCCCTGACCCTGCCGGTACAAATACATCTCTCTCTTTTTTTAAGTACCTGTATTTGCCAAGCTGCCGCAGGTGTTCCTCAGAAGACAAAGCTTTGTTCCTGCACTCTGACTCGACTTTTATACAAATTCTCTGTCCATTATTATTTTTTTTGTTTGAGTTTGCAGAAGGAAAATATGACTAGACTGAAAGCTGTATGGTGAGGCACATAGACATGTATACTGGAGGGAAGCTTTCCTCGGAAACAGTCAGGACCCCCACCCCGAGTCCTCCTCCTCAGTTATGTCAGGAAGCAGAGTCCGTTCTGACAGTAGAGTGAGGGGAGAAGAAGTGTCTCTGTCAGGCAAAGAACGAGCTGGATACTCGGGTATAGCAGCACAGGCGTACACATCCCCACTCGCACACTTGCACTCTTACTTTCTTCGACCGGTTGGTATCAGAGCTGCTGCTGTTTCGCATGACTGCAGCTTTGTTCAAGGTCTAGGTGGATGCTCACCGTGTGTCTTTGGGGATGTTAGCTTTGAGCATCCAAAGTCCACTAAATGCGTGTGTTTGGATATGTGCGGGGCTGAAACGATAAGCTGATGAATCTCCTAGTTTGCCAAGCAATTATTTAAGTAATTTATCATGTGGAGGACAAAATTGAGCAGGCCACAGTTAATTGGAGGTTTCACCGGTTCATGTAATTGTGAATTGAATATTATGTGTTTTCAATGGTAGGTCACAAAAACCAAGTACATTTACTCTAAAAATCAACACAAAACCCTTGACTCCAGATACAGACATTCAGTTAGTGAATGAAGCAACCCAAGTTGAGACAGAGCAAATCCCAGCATTGTTTTGTCTGATTTCAGCATTTGATGGTAGATATTAAGAACAACTAATAGAAACTAATAGAAATAGCCAATCTTCCTGCTTTTTTACTGCATGAAACTCATTTGAACCCTTTTTATAAAAAGTAAAACTGAAGTGGGGTTACCTGTAACACTAACTACTGATCTGGTGACCCAACGTCAACAAATGAATGTAAATGATAGCAGATTAATTCATTTTTGTAAAGACAGTCATAAAGAAACTGTATATAATGTTAGTTGCTCACATTTACTCGCACAGCATCATATAAATTAAATCAAAATGGTATTGTAATTGTATATTATATTGTAGAGACAGGTGCTGGCTATGATGGCTGAAACTGGCCTGATTGCTACAGTATTTGTGATGAATGTTTATGCATTTCCCTGCAAAATCCAAAATCTAGGTTGAGTCACAAAATTAGAAGTAAATAAAAGTCTTAAAGTTATTTAGGTAAGTTTAAAAGGTTATTTTCAGGTTAAGGTAAGAGACAGTTGGGATTGTAGTATCTGTGCCATCTGCTGCTGGAGTGTTTGTGTGCCATCTGCGTGCACACTCACTACAGCAGCGTTGCCAGGTTAAGAGAAGATTTTCAACCCAAGAGCGATTGGAAAACTGCCTAACATGCTCTGAAACCATCGCCCAATTTCTGCTCTTTCTTTCAGCTGATCCTGTGCTGTTTTTCTTCCTCTCTCCTTTACTCCACAGATTTGATTATTCTTAGAAAAACAGGATTCTTAAAATTGGAACAACCACTCATTATATCACCTGGGTGCGAACCCCGCAAAAGGCAGCTCAGACGACACCACAGATGGAAAGTGATATAGAATTATTTAAGTAATTTATCATGTGGAGGACAAAATTGAGCAGGCCACAGTTAATTGGAGGTTTCACCGGTTCATGTAATTGTGAATTGAATATTATGTGTTTTCAATGGTAGGTCACAAAAACCAAGTACATTTACTCTAAAAATCAACACAAAACCCTTGACTCCAGATACAGACATTCAGTTAGTGAATGAAGCAACCCAAGTTGAGACAGAGCAAATCCCAGCATTGTTTTGTCTGATTTCAGCATTTGATGGTAGATATTAAGAACAACTAATAGAAACTAATAGAAATAGCCAATCTTCCTGCTTTTTTACTGCATGAAACTCATTTGAACCCTTTTTATAAAAAGTAAAACTGAAGTGGGGTTACCTGTAACACTAACTACTGATCTGGTGACCCAACGTCAACAAATGAATGTAAATGATAGCAGATTAATTCATTTTTGTAAAGACAGTCATAAAGAAACTGTATATAATGTTAGTTGCTCACATTTACTCGCACAGCATCATATAAATTAAATCAAAATGGTATTGTAATTGTATATTATATTGTAGAGACAGGTGCTGGCTATGATGGCTGAAACTGGCCTGATTGCTACAGTATTTGTGATGAATGTTTATGCATTTCCCTGCAAAATCCAAAATCTAGGTTGAGTCACAAAATTAGAAGTAAATAAAAGTCTTAAAGTTATTTAGGTAAGTTTAAAAGGTTATTTTCAGGTTAAGGTAAGAGACAGTTGGGATTGTAGTATCTGTGCCATCTGCTGCTGGAGTGTTTGTGTGCCATCTGCGTGCACACTCACTACAGCAGCGTTGCCAGGTTAAGAGAAGATTTTCAACCCAAGAGCGATTGGAAAACTGCCTAACATGCTCTGAAACCATCGCCCAATTTCTGCTCTTTCTTTCAGCTGATCCTGTGCTGTTTTTCTTCCTCTCTCCTTTACTCCACAGATTTGATTATTCTTAGAAAAACAGGATTCTTAAAATTGGAACAACCACTCATTATATCACCTGGGTGCGAACCCCGCAAAAGGCAGCTCAGACGACACCACAGATGGAAAGTGATATAGAATCTCAGACCTATTTGAAGACGGTGACATAATTTTATGTGAGACTTAAAGAAAACATCCTGCAGTATTCGCTTGGTTTTTTGCTAGTTAATCCCAAAATAAGAGACATGTGATTTAACACCTGAAATGTCAGTAGTTTCATGCCTCGAACAATCCCCCTCTATCTCAGACCACACTTTGATATCAGTTAACACCTCAGAAAGTGTTTCTGACCTCTTTGATAATACAGTCTTTGCTTCTGAAGGTTGTTAAGTGCTGCGAAAATGAAAACTCCCCACAAGTGATGCTACCACCTCAGCTTATTTTTGAAAAGCCAGCAAAATCAGTGGGGGTATCAGCTTTTAAGTGGTCTCACTCTCCACTCCCTTCTTTCTCTTTCTCTCTCCTTCCGTCTTCCTCACACACACACAAAAAAAACATGACGTCTATCTCAAAGCAGATTAAGCCATCCCAGGAGCGGCTGCTGGCACAGCACACACGTTAGCTAGTGCAGTAGTGTGGGAAAATGGAGAATAAGTCGTGATTGATCTTCCTACCAGACTCTTGGCTGGAGCTGTGATCCCTGCCTAAACCCCCGACTGAGTGTCCAACAGCTTATGAAATATTCAGCTTTGAGAGGGCGTCCCGTTACCTGCGGTAGAAAAAAAAAAGTTTTAGCCAGGGTCCATCCTCTGTCATTACAGGCTGATTTCCGAGGCTCACATTATTCTTTGTTTAATAGATCGGAGTTACCATGGCAACCTATTGGCCATTTCACAGCATACCTCAGCGGCAGTGGCAATGACTGGTTTGGCTCCGGCTCTTTTGTCTCCGCTCCAGCCACACAGGCCAGGCCTCCTCACACACACACACACACAAAACATATTACAACACTTGCAGGACACAAAAAAGCTGAGAAAGCTAACACTTTTTATTCTTCCTTGCAGAACTTTACCTTAACTTTACACGAGACTTGATGTCGAGCCCCTGATGATTAAGTGCTATTTCCTGGGCCAAGCCTCCCAGCGGACGAGTGTCAGGCATAGCTGGGGAGCTTGTGAGTGTGTGTGTGTGTGTGTGTGTGAGAGAGACGGAGAGCGACAGATCTGTTCCAGGGCACCTGGGGCACATGCAGATGAACTAAAATGGGAGGGAGCATCAGGCACGGGGACACCAGCAGCTATCACAATGAAAGACACACAAAAAACACCATTTCACACCAGGTTTCGTCATTTGTTTCATTTATTCTACAGAGGAATAGGCTAGGTCGGTTCTGTCTTCATAACCTCTGTTCTGAGGTTGTCCTCTCGGCCCTAGATAATGTGTAAAAATTGTGCATTAAGCTTTTTTGCAAGCTATTCCAGGATGCTGTTGAGGCCAATAAATGAGGACACTATTCAGCGTACAGGTGAAAGGCACTGGTTGACTCATTCACAGTGAATAGAGGTAGCTGATGCCCCAGTTTTTAGCCCACAATTTGCCTGTCAGCCAATTTGCTCGGGCCATTCTGAGAGTGTTTGCAAGATTGCTACCAAACAAGAGGTGCTTGTCAGCAGCCCGGAGGCCACGCGAGTCACAGATGCCTTGATGGAGGATAATGGCAGTGAGTGGTAGCCCAATTTGTTAGCGTGATGAATTGCCTCTGCTGCGCATTCAGAGCAATATTTGTGTTTGTGTGCTTACCCGCACATTATAAGCTTCACAGGGTGTTTGGAGCCAGTTTAAGTGTTTGTTTAATTTTACATTTAATTACACGGGGGTGAGAGAAGTTCAGCATAACCCTCCGCTTGCATAAGCTACAGTGCAAAGTAGCTGTAGCTATTATTCATCGCAAATTACCTTGAGTTGCTTCTCTGCCCCACCTTGCTGAACTGCAGTCTTCTCGCTAGCTTTGGCAGTCGCCTGCTAATGAGGTTTTAAGAGCATTGTCCTTTGATAGCATGGAGCACTGCGTTCCAACACTTCGCTCTTTATTGAAGGCTAAAGAGCACGATCCTGTACTCATAAACTTTCAAACATGGCAGCAATGCAACACAAGCAGCCGATTATACCCAATCTTGGTGCTTACACCTCAACATTTACGATCATGCCAGTGTTTTCCACACTGTTCTGAAACTAACCAGCAGTGGGCTGCCACAATTTAATTCAGTTAATTGTTCGTTATTTCAGACAGTGAGTCCATAGTGAAAACCGTAAAAATGTTTGTCCCAATAATTGAAATGATGCCTATATTCCTGTATTGTTCTTGTTATCTGTTTCCAATGAACTGTCTCTTCATAGTAATTGCTAACCATCACATAGAGACGAGCACTAATGTGAAAATGTGAACCCATGAGACACAGCACTGAAATACAATTGTATGTCAGTTGTGTGGCAACATTTTGCGTCGAGATAATGAGAAATTTTCTCACAGTCCCTGCACGTTCTCTCGCTGTGGTAGCCTGGTGTTTGTTTGAGGGACAGTTTGCACTTATCATTGAAACACTTGTGGGTGGTCTCCTCTCAGCTGCTGATAGCTGAAGTGTGATGCCATTTTTGTTTGCAAAGGACTGAATCACGGCATTGAAAGTGGATTTGCATTCATACAAGCGTTTGGTATGGAAAATACTGCTTTGAAGGTTGCAGTGGTGTTGATTTAAGGTGTTGTAAGATGTGATGTAAGACTGATAAACTAATTTGTGTGAGTAATTTGTTGTTCATGTAGTTCTTTGAATAAGTTTGAATAAGATTCTTATAAATGTCAGAACAGCAGTGTGTCAAACACTGTTTCCTCTGCTGGAACTGATCTCAGATTGGGCCCAGAAACAAACTTGGATAGCAGAACTAAATTTATCCCCTGTGTTCTCATCTAAAGAAAACACTGGACAAACTTCACGCACACACTGTCACATCAGTGTGTGCATGTGTGTGTTGTGCAGAAGTGGAGATGCGTGGTTGTTTCAGCTTTTGTCAAGCTGTTTTGTTCTGCGTTGTCATGTGCGCTTTGATGTGACTGTTGTTCCATAACCACACAGCCTGCAGAACTCATCCGTCCGAGGAAACGCAGAAGGAGCGACGTGTCCGTGTAACAAATGCAAGGCTGTAATTGACGGTACTCCTTTTGAATGCCTGTGTGAGCATGGTCTCCTGTGTGTTTTCCTATAGCCATCTGTACATCAGTAGTAGAAACGTGTGGCTAGTCAGCAGTCAGTCTTCACGCTTCAAGTCTCCTCCATCTCTGTGAACTGAGACATGCTGGACAAGTAATATTCGTTTTACAGGGTGCAGTATTAGATTTTGAAAATGGGATTACAAAGTGAGACTTTGCATGCAGATTCAGTTCAAGGATAAGAATCTCCGTGAAAGACCAAACAATGATAGACCAACAGGTGCAGATGATGCATGTGCAGGCTCATCCCCAAAGTAGGACTGATCCCGAGGGGAACAAATGGAGTTATACTCACACGAGAAAACCCAATATCTGCTTGTTTGACAGTTTTGTGACTTTGTCAGTGGATGCTGCAGATCAGTGTCGGTCACACAGTTCTTGAATATTGGCTCAGCCTTATTGTTTTCCCTTTTCTCCTTCATGTCGGCTTTGAAGTGGTCCTTGGTGCTTTTTGGATGGTGTGGGGTGGATTGCGGGGCAGCGGGAACAGAGAGGATCTGTGCTCATCATACATCCCTGTCCTCTTACTGACAGGAGTCAGCGTGCAGCTCTGTGGGCGAGCGCACCTGCATACAGAGAGGAGAAGAAAGAAGGAGTGAGAGAAGCGGTGGTAGGATGGTAGGAGGCGGAGAGGGAGAGAAGAAATTGATGCCTGCCAGGCATCCAATCTGAGGGAGGTTTTGGTTACAGAGCCAAAGTGATTTCATTGTTCCAAACACTGCTTCATCAGTTTGTTTGTTTTTTATATGCATGTACATGTGTAATGTCTGCGCTTTTATGCCACTGCGATTTATTATTTTCTCGGCCTCAGGTTAAATTGAATGTCTTCTGCAGCTGATAGACTACTTACAGCAGAGCCCATTTAATAAGATCAGCTGCTTAAAGCATCTCCAAAGCATTACTGAATAGTTAAAAAAGCTCAATTCAGCTTATTCTGGAGTAGTTTTTCTCCTTTCTGTATAATCCATCCAACATTTTGCAGAAACTCCACAGGAATTCACTGTTTAGCATCAGTAGGTAGATCGCTAACAACTGGCTTAATCAAATAATTCCCGAGGGAGAGGATATTATGAAGGTCGGGGAGCTGCAGCCACACTTACCCCTTTTCCACCAAAGTGGTTCCAGGGCTGGTTCCGGGCTGGTGCTAGGGCCGGTTCTCAACTGGTTCAACTTAGGAACCGAAAAAGAACCCGTTCTGTTTCCACCAGCTTT
>JBAJHX010000040.1:14835184-14872977 GCA_037176925.1 Amniataba percoides
TGGAAAACGAAAGAACTGGTTCCAGATAAGCACCAGCCCAGAACCAGCCCTGGAACCGCTTTGGTGGAAAAGGGGTAACTGTGGTGCTTGCTGTAATAGTTAAGACATTTGGGTTCTCCACTCGGCGAGCTGGTTATCTCTTCTATTACGACCGCATGTTTCACACAGAGATTTCCCTGCTTAATTCTGCGTGTGTTGATATGCCCTTTGGCTGCGTCCCTGGTTAGATGATTGGCTAGCGATCAGTTTGGCACTTCTTAAATGCCTCATGTTCTGTTGTCATTTAGATTCTGTTATGTCTTCTTTGGAAGCCTTTTTCTGCATTTTTTTTCCTCCTTTCAAGGTAAGATTTCTATAAGCCTTTTGCATAATTTTGTGTCTCATGCATATGAATCAGTTTTAAAATTGTTATTGTAATTCAGCAGTCTGTTTTCAGCCCCTTTTTCACTATGTAAATGAATTAAAGCCATAACTAAAGTTGATCTCTGATATGATGTTATTACATTTCCTAGAAAGTGCTGCATGCTTCTGCTTTTTCTCCCACCACTCAGTTTTGTTTCTATAACACCAAATATTGGAAGAATATTGATATACCTAGATCAGTTGTCCCCTCAGTTTTGCCTGCACACGGGATTACATGTGTTTGTGCTGGGTGCTTTGGTTTTCTCCTAGTCCAACAGAGAAGTGTTATGAATTCAAGATACTCCCACTGTTGCCCTTGACCAAGGAACTGGCCTCAGAACTTAAGCTGGTCCCTGAGGGCCCATACAGTGGCTTTCCATAGCACTTGAAACAAGGACGTAACAAATGCAGAGGCTGATGTCCTGAGGGAATAATTCAACTGATGAGGGAATAATTCAACTAAGACGGACTGTTTTTTCAAAAGGAGTAGATGAATAAATGTTAAATGGCGGCATTTATACAGTGCTTTCATGAAGTGGATTTTAAAGTGGTTTACTCACACACTCTTGGCAGCGAGCCACCACACAGGGTGCTGAACTGACCTTTGGGAGCAATTTGGGGTTAAGTGTCTTCCCCAAAGACTTGGACATGTGCGGAGGAGGAGGTGGGAATCAAACAACCAACCCTGTGATCAGATGTAAACTATGCTTGGGGCTACAACTAATGACCATTTTCATAGTTGATCAGTGTGCTGTTTGTTTTGTTGATTAATTGTCAGATCTATAAAATGTTTAAAGCCAAAGATATTGAGTTTGCTATCACACAGAAATAAAAAAAATACTTCACATCTAAGCTCCCACGCAGTTTACAGCAATGTGCAACAAGAGGGCCATGTTCAGTACAGTTTACAGCGAACTCTGTCCTCTCATTTATCAGACAGATATAGAAAAGTACTGATAGAAAATAAAGATAAAAGCTTAATGAAAGCCTAAAAGAGTTGCTAATTATGATTGTGTTCATTTGTTAATTTTTTTGCACAGATTTGTTGCAGCACTGCAGTTATTGTTAGTATTCAGAACAAATACTGATTATTTTCTTGATTTGATCAGTATTTTTTAAAATAATTATTCTTCAGTATGACATTACAATGCCCATTATATGTCTGCAAATTGGCCTCTCCGCAGTTTGGCAGCACCCGCTCTCTTGCCTTTCTGGTGCAGATGTGTCCATTGTTCAGCTGTTGTGTTTGTGTTCATTCTCACCGGTCCATTGAGAGGAGATGACTTTATTGTCACAGCATCGCCACTGGCAAGCCCACCTGGGGTGACATTACGGAGCATTATGGCTATAGCTTTGTTTCAGGTCGCCACAACAGCTGACAGACCGCCAGGCAAGGACACAACCGCCCAGGGTTGCTTTTGTTTTTTTGTAGGGCACAGAAGAATGGAAGAGTATTTGAAGGGAGGAGTAGGTGGAAGAGGGCTCCGGGCAAAGTATAAGAAATGACAGCTGGACGAATGGAGTGGTGTCAAGCAGGACAGAATGACAGCCGGAATAGGTTGTCAATCTGTGACTGGCCGAGAAAGACGAGCCTGTCAAGCGCCTGTCATATCATCTTGGTTATCAAGAAGAGCAGCTGGCAGGTAGTCCGGGCAAGCCGCACCAACTCTGAAACTAGGTGGAGTAAAGAGCCGAGATGCTAAGGCCACAGTGGACAGCTGTAGATCACATTGTAGGTTAATTGAAAATTAATGCTGAGATATTGAGCTTTTTTCACTGTATTAGTGACAAAAGTCACTTTTAATGTTAAAAGAAGAAATTAATATCCATTATTTGATGCCAGATAAATACAACTTGAAGTTTTTTAATTAGTGACACTGAATTACCCATACATTTGATTTGGCAAAGCTCTCCACTCCATCGTCCAAGTGTACAGATGTTCACTATTCATGAAGATTTTCTCTCTCTGCTGCATATCTCTTTTCTGCTGACCTCTAAAAACAGATGACAGCTCAGGGTCCCCCCATGGCAAAGGTGAAATTTCTGCTGACAAGAAAAGGGAGGGAAATTGGGATTGAAATTAATCATCTGCAACAAATTCATCATGAAAGTTAAAAGCCCCTAAAAAGCCATTATAGATGTTTAATATCTGATGTGAGGGTTTTTAACTCCTGCAAGGATATATCTGTAGTAGTAGCTATAAGAGAAGAAACTTTAACAACACATTTTTGGACATTGTATGCCATATCCAATGATACATTTCATATTTTGACGGTTTTGACATTAGATTTTCTTATTAATTCATGACTAGAGACCACACAGAAATCCCAGCGATACTGGGGTTGCTTTTATTTCAGCCGAAAACCTTTAGCTCAGTGTCATTATTTGAACACCTGCCCTCCACTATCATATCCATGCCAGTCAGAGTGACAGAAGGCACAATGTAATGTGAGTGCTCGCCGAGAACAGGTTTCCCTCATGGAGACTGTGGGCATTGTTGGCATACAGCTAACCTGCTGCTATAAAAAGTCTAAGGAGTGCTTTGAGAATAGCATGACTCATTGTGGCTCCAGGCAACCCACAGTAGGCATCAGTGCACTTGCAGGCCATTAGATAAACTGTTTGTTTCGGCCTTAAGACAGCTCCAATTTTAAAAAGGCAAATCTTTCAAATTCGGGTGAAAGATTACAGGCTTATCACAGATTGCTTTTCACAACATTTGACACTTAAATATGTTAAGGACTCGTCATAAACATGCTTTTAAAACAAAAAAAAAAAAAGAAACTGGGGACCTGATGAGCAGAGTCATGGTTTTGTTTTAAAGTGCCAAAAAAGAAATCCTACCAGTCTCTTGTATCGTTGGTCACACCCGAAAGCTCTTAAAGTAGTTTGAACAATGAGTACGAGCAAGACTGAAGGCAAAAGGATTTGTTGCTGGTCCGGGCTGCTTTATTGAAAAGCCTGCAGTCGTAGAGAAGACGGCATAATCGTTCAGAAGTGGATAACGGCCCACAATTTCAGACAGTCTATTCTTACGGGCATTCATGGTGTTACAGTTGTTTTGCACGTGTGGAATGTGAGTGAACAGTTGAGCAAAAGAATGAAAAAAATGTTGGGGGTAGTTTGAGAGACACGTTTCTGCGTGAAGAACATTTTCGGATGTTGGTCGGCCAATTCTGTCTTCTGAGGGCTGTCGGGGTTTTAGGCACTGTATCGACAAGCAATTTCTTGAAGCATACTGACCCTGTTACCCCATAACTTTCCCTTAATCCATCCTAAGGGGTTACCACTCCTGAACAAAACCATGTAGGACTTCATGGTGGACACTGTATGATCTCCTTTTTAAGTGCAGGCCTTAAATGTCCTCAAGGTCAACAGTTTATGAACTCTCTTTCACAGCCAAACGATTGCATGACAAACTGCAAGATTTGAGGTCAGTATGTAATGTGTTTTCTCATTCCACTTGCAGTCTCATCTTGCAGCATTTCAGTCTGCAGAGACACAACTCTGCCTACTCACTTTGCCTTTCATCATGCTTCCTGCTCATCTAGCCAAGTCTTCAGAACAGATTTGCTGAAATTAATAAATAAAATCATCCCCCCCCCCCCTCCTTGCCAACTCTTCAATTTAATGTGTCCTTGAGACATGTAGCACCACAGGAGTTACAGAGCTTTTCCTTCCAAATGCTAATCATTGTCCCGAGTGCCACACTCCCTCTTGTCTGCCGTGGTCCCTCTACATTTCCCAACCAGAGGATGAGTTGACCCACTTGATTTGGAGGCTTAGTCTTTCTCTTTCACTGATATCCTGAATACTCGCTGCCTTCTGCTGATATCCTGGAAACTCGCTGCATGCCACTGAAATCCTAGAAGTGTCATCCTTAGAAGTGTTCAGGTTTCATTGTTCACAGTTTTGTCAAGCCGATTTTGCTTGGTGGGAGAGATGTAAGGCAACTTTTCTTGGATTCTTGGAGTCTTGAGTCACAGGAGCAGTTTGGCAGTCTAATTCAATACTTTTCTCTGAGTCAGCCCTTCTTATGGATGTCATGGTGTTGCCAACATATCCCTCACATTCCTCACACCTTCTCTTGTTTTGTCAGGAGAAGACATGGTGAAGAAGCAGTGTCTTTATATATTTGGTATATATTCCAAAATAGACATGGACAGCAGAGACATGCACACGGTGTTGTCCATAATACATTTAGTACACATATGGACAATGTCATATGTTCATCGCGCTGCCCCGTCGTATTCTTCAGTTTTGCAGTGGTTATACTGGTTGCTTGAGTACAAATTTGGTTGACTTCTAAAGAGATTGACTGTAAGTGAGACCATTCAGTCTGTTTTATAACTGACTTAGTTAATAATTGCTATTGTTTGTTTGAACCCAAATATTTGAGTTTGATCTAAAGAATTGATCTGAAGGGCTCTATCACGGTGCGGAAATGGCAGCCCGATCTTGGTTGACCAGTTTAGGTGCATGATTTAAGTGGTTCCTCACTGCTATGCCGTACTAACTTGGCTCTGCCTCTATGGAAACCGCTGCATTGTTGAAGGGCTCCTCTAGCATGAAATATGAGATGATGAACTTTTTTGAGAGAAGTGCATATCTTTTAAAGTAACTTCTGGCTCCTTGGAAATTTCCCAGTGCCCATTAAAAATATAACCTGAGGTAATTACCTGGATTGGTCTTGACCTTTAGATAAAGGCTAAGTCTAATGATGCAACAGGTTGGAGTATAATGAATCCTCTCTTCTGTAAATGTTTTAGTTATAGGTCTGCAAAAGCTTTTTTAATTTATGGCACTATTTTATTTTTATCCTCTCGTTGCTCTTCTTTTTGTGACAAGTACTTCTTGACTTCCCCTCCCTGGTCCTTTGGATTTGACACTTAAATCAAAGATTGTGAGGTTAAAGTAGGCCTCTGATGGTGCAACCTTCTCTCCCAGAGTTTTTCATCTCAACCTGTGACCTTCAAAGCATGTTTTCCTTTTAAGCAGATGCACCCTAGTTAGTGAGATCAAGAAGGATATTTCCGACACTTACGGAATGAATCCAGCTCTGATGATGGCACCTCTCCATTAAAAATGCTCCCAAAGCTTCATTGAAATATATGAAGGAGATCATTAGGCACTTGATATGATTTCACTCAGGAGAGATAAGTGACCTCAGACTTCGACATTTCCCTTGCACTATAGCTCCAGCAATTTGGTAATTACCACAGTCATTAGAATTTCATTTGCCATGACTGCTTATCTTGACCTTGAAACATACTTTTTTTTCAAACCAAGTGACAGAGGTACACTTCTCTCTGTCACTCTCCATTTCTTATTTTCCACTTTCCTTGGTTTCTTTTCATGTGTCTGTTCTCTTCCCATGAGCACGTCTTTGTAACTTTGCAAGCAAGTCTTGTTCTCAAACTGTGATCTAACTCCCATCTGGTCCTCCCAGCTACCCAGAGTTTCATATCAAAGCAAGATGAACTCATGGCAGCCCTTGATAGCTTTGTCACCTGTCATCCCAGTTGCTTCACAAGTCGCACAAACCTGGACCCCTGCATCGGTGATAAATGATCCTGTATTAATCCTCAAATGCGGTTACGTTTAGGTGTGTTTCCTGTTGACTTTGATTGGATGCTAACCCCCCACAGTCAGTCAGTGTGCCAGTGAGGTTCTTAAGGAATATAATTTTTTGATAATGCTCTTACAGTTGCCATCTGGCACATTGTGTGATGTGAATTCCTGTGGGATTTGGCTGCCAGTATTAATCTATTTTCCTCTTTATTAGTGGTTTTACGCTATTTAGCTTTGGAAACAGCAAATAGGACTGTTAATAAAAACCTCTGGCATTTTGGAATATTTTGGAATATGAAATTGATGTCAGAAGAACATATGTTGAGGTTTTTTTATGGATTTTAAGGGATACTTATCTAGAGCTGACATGATTAGTTCATTAATCAATTATTAGACTGGTAGAAAAGTATTACCATTTATAACTAATCACCATTCCAGCCCCTTAGTTGTGTAGATTGTGCTGATATTTTTTTGTCCTATGTGGTAATAAACTGAATACCTATAATACACTACAATATAATAGAATACAGAACAATATAATATGGCTTTTGGATTACTTGTTGGACAAATAAAGTTGTCATCACCTTGTGCTCCAGGAATAGGTGAAAGGCATTTTTCAAGTTCATTAACTGAACAATTGCATGATTTATCAAGCCATTTGCAGACTAACCCTTTTTAACATTATACCACATTCTGCCATTCAGCTGCAGGCAAAGTACATTACTATCAAAGAAGTGCTCATTGGCATTTCTTTACTTTCACACATGTAACTAAGTGTCTGGTTGAATGGGTTTAACAGAATTTCTCCAGCCGCAGTCCTTGATTTTTGATGATGTTCTACAAATAGCAAACCTTGACACTTGAGCACAAGGGTGCGTTATGGCAAGGCCAGTTGGCGGCCATTAGCCAGATGTTCTTCCACTGAAAGGACTCCTCAGAGGAAATGTTTAGGGATGGTTGGTTCAACCCGATTAACATTTTATTCAGGCTGGGACAAGTCAAGCTGCTCTCGTCCAGCTGAGGTGTTAATAAGTTCATTTCATCCAGAGTAAGAGTAAATGAGCCTTATACCTAGAGCTGTGACTGCACGTTGCTGAAGGTACATTGTATGGCTGTGATTTGACCTATTTATGTTGTAGTTTCTTTGAATGCCTGTAATATTTGATAAAAGGCTGATCTGAAAACAGGGATGGCTCTCTCCTTGACTTAACAGGGGACACTCTGAAACTGGCACAAAGCAGGTCTTTTTTAGAGGTGCAGGCTACACATCTTGTGCCATTAGTCTTGCTGTCTGCATCAGCATCATTCGCTTGCAGAGGGAAATCACAGGGACGATTCTCCCTCCTGCATTTCTGGGCTGCAGTTCAATCAGGAGTTGGGCTGAGAGAGTCATCTGTTTCTTTCTCCTTCTCCATCACCCTCTCTCTTCATCTAATGCGCACACGGACACGCACACACATGCACGCACACACACACGCCCTGCGTGCATTTGCTGCAGCTAGAGCTGGCATAATGTCATTATGACACTCAGCGAAGGTTGGGCCCTTTTTGATGGGGCCCACTAGACAAAAGCTGAATTTGGCTGCGATTGAACCGCAGTCCCATCTCTCAGGCTGTCTGTAATAGGGTGCCGGGTCTGTTTCCCCCTCTGGCTGGGATTTGGAGATTTGCTACCCAGACAAGAGTGCGAGAGGAAGCCCTTGCTCTCATTCACCACCGCAAATCTATCGAGTGTGGAGTTTTCATCCAGGATGAGCTCATTGTTGCCTTTTATGTATTCTCTTTGCCTGAAGCCCCGTTTTCTACTAAGATGCTATCTCTGCGCATTTCACACAGATACATTATCTGTGAGTGCTTGTGCTGCTTGATTTTTATCTTTGCTGAAGTTTCAAAGTCGGATTAGGGCAACTGTGTTTTCAGTGTGGAATGAGTGATGAGCTGTCTGTTCATATGGAGTTTGTAGACCCCATGCTCGTATCATAACGGCGCTAACCACTTACTGGCAGAGCTTTGATGTGCCTCCTAAGACACACGTGGGGTTGCTCACCACCATTTTCATCCTGTTCATTTATTTCAGTGATAACCGGAGGCAGTAGGGCAACTGGCAGGAACAGAAAGGGGACTGCAATAGTACACTTATGGGAACAAATCTAAAAAATGAACATCCACATTACAGCAAGCTGAAAAGGTATTTGTTTTCGTCTGTCATTCATGTAGAGAAGAATCTGGAGCAAGTTTCTCGCAGTTCTTCTCAAGCCATGAGACCAAAATAGGTCACACAGTTGTTTTAGCGGGCACTGCATGTCGTGAGATGTATAAAATTGTGTTAGCTCAGACTACAGTTTTTCAGTTTCAACCTTAAAAGCTCATGCTGCACTGTCTCAGCCGCTGAACAAAACTCATCCCCATGCTGAGATGCATTCGGGATGCCTCGGCCTGAGTGATGAGCAACCGTGCATACAGCCACAGTATTCTCCATTTAGCCAAGAGCAATCCTTCATCCTTTGCACTGAAGCCCTAAAGCGTCGATACTTCACCATGTCTGGAGTGACATTTAATTGGAGGAATAACAAAAGGCTCATTGTCGGTCCTTTCCTGGAAATTACCACAGTAATTTTTCCCGCCACCAAACAAATCAATGTCCTCTTCCTCCAGTGCAATTACGTATGCAGAGTCACAGTTATGACGGAGTAGCCTTTTCTGTTTTACAAAGTCGGGAAGCCCCCCGGGGTGATATCTGTATTTGTTGTCGTTGCTCATTAGATTGCGTAAATCATTAAAGGTTGCCACATCAAACAAGCTTTCTTTGGGTTGCATGCACTGATCTCAACTTGCCTGTGTCGTCTATGTTCCTCTCCAGCTTCAACAAAGGACACTTGATCTGACAATGGATCTTTGAGAGTCTTTTTCTTTTGTTCCACAGCGGAGCAGATGAGCAATTAATTACTGATAGTAATACGATGTGATTTGTTTTTAATGCTTAAAATGCACAGCAGCGCCTACAACCATTTATCAGCCCATCCAAGTAACTGAGTAAAAAGCCTTTTAATTGCTGGAATTGCTGTTTACACAGAGTCACTTGCTGAATTACTGAAGATCTGGCGGCATCCTTTGTAGGCGTGAGGAATGCACTCTGTCGCACTAGTTCGCTCAGGATTAATCAAATTTAAATGGAAGTTAACGTTGGTTCTAAAATGAGCAAATGGCTGGGTATGCAGAGCATGTTTGTGCAGTCTGTCAGCAGACTGGTTTACCCTTAACACCTATTCTGCTCTCCAAACACAGCTTAACACTGAATATATTCATACATAGTTTCAGTGTGTGTTTGGTCTACGAAAGAAAATGGATCGCACATTCAGCATCTGATATAAGAGCTTCACTTGTGCAGGTAAGATTTGAAACAACTCAAAGCACTGCAGATGACTGAGCTATCAGAAGACCGTAAAGAGTGCTTTTTCACTTTGGGAGTTGTCTGCTAGCTTGTTCATTAAGCCAAAGTGCAGCACAGAACGTAGCCATGCTTGTCGAGAACAAAGACAGTGTGGCTGGAAAGCTAATGTTTGCACACTCAGTCTCTGGCTCCTTATTGTTTGTCGTAGGCGGACGTCTGGCTGTCAGTCAATGTCACTGTCGTACTGACGATAGAGGACTTGCCATTACTGCTGTATGCAAAGGCGGTTGAAAATGAAATGTTTTGATTGGCATACAAAAATGCCGTTTTTTCCCTTTTATTTTAGATTGTATCGTTTTTACATTTAAGACGATGCAAAACACCAATATACAGAATACATATATTCTTTTGCTACAAAGAATAGCTTTTAATTGAAGTGGAGGGAGAAACCTATATATGTTTGATATGTTAGTGTGGTGTAAAGCCAATTCTGATGGAAACCGCTAAAACAATGGTACCTTTATTGAAGTCTGTTCTTGTTGCTATGCGCAGTATAAATATGCTACATATTTTGTATATATGCTTTTGAAAACATGTTTTGAGAACAGTTTTCTTGACATCAAGTCTCGCAACTAAATTGCATTTGTATAAAAATAGGTAGTAATACAAAAGGCACCAACATTAAATCTTGACAGTATGTTTACTTTACTAGGCACAATATAACAGAAGAACATATTTCTAAATAAGTGTCCCCCTGGAGTCTTAAGGTTATATTTTCTGTACATTTTATGGCTTTGAATCTTTGGGTCCATTGGTCCGAGGTAGGTGGGTGAGGTTTAAGCCAGTTTATTGTAATCATTTTATGGGCTGTTAACACAAGCACACTGAGCCTTTATAATTAGTCCCCCCCAACCTTCTTAGAGATGGGTACTTTGCCTAGAATCAACTGAAGTGGATCAAACGGTCTATAAAGCTTCAGAAATTCTCCTATTTTCTTTTGTATACTTGCTTTTTTAATGATCTTTCAAGCGTTTTATTTATGTTGAAAAGCTAGGGATGAGTAGAAAAAACAATCAAAGATCTGCACATTCGTTTTCCTTTGATTCAACACTTCTAGGTATACTTCCTGGATGAAAGAATTTTCACAGACATTACCATTAAGTGTCTATAAAGACGTCAGTGTGTGCATGAGAAAACATACTTGTTGATTTTACAGCAGGATGACGCTGAGCCCTGCTTATCAGTAAGGTGCCTTCAAATCTCAAGGACATCTTTTTGACTACTCAGAGAGAAGAGAGTCTTTCCCCGGGAATCTGATTCCAAATCAACTGACCACTTGCTGTTATCAACACTAGCTCTTCATTTTCATGCAAAAAAAGGCTCTAACCCCAGGCTAGCTAGTTAGTTGCATAGCTACAGTGGGAAGCGCAGACTTCATGCGTCTGTGCTCTCTGCGTGCTGAAGAGTCTATAAGAGTTGGGAATTTATACCTCCTCAAAGACTCCCCTGTGGAAGAATGAAACATTGCTTTGTCACCACTGTAGAGGAAGAGAAGAAGAAAAAGAGAAGCACTCCCTTCTCTTCTCCTCCGTTATCTCATAGCAGTAGAATATGAAACAGCAAAGGCAGCCATGTGTTAGGAAATAATGATGAAGGGACCGCAGTGGTACAGAAGACTGTGTATAATTACTCAGCCCTGGCAGTAAAATTTGACCCCTCAGGATTTTGGAACCACAGCAGCGAGCCCATTCGTGCAGATATGGCAGCTCTGGGGCAGCAGTAACTTGTGTTATGATGTAGGCGCGCTGTATTAATGATTGTCGAGTTTGCAGACAGAGGTTGCATAAAGTGCTCAGTATCTTCTTGACTGGAGTGTTATAGAGCGCCTTGCCTGATGTTTAAGCCAATGAGGCGTAAATGTCTTACCGGCTTCCTCTACCATCTCTCAGTGACTCTACAGCTCATAGCCAAGCCATTATCCTCAAAGACAGAGCAATAACAACTTTTTGTCCAGGGGAATCAATTGTATGTAGACTGGCGTAATTGTCCACAGCTGTGTTTTTTAACAGCCAGTTTTATGGGTTCATCTCTGGTCATTGTGGCGTCTTAATAGAGCCTTTCCTCTCTGTTTCCCACTTTCCCGCAGCAGGTGGATGTTTGGATGGAGAGAAGATGGTTTTTAAGCTGTAGATGGCTGTGGGCAGCTGCCCTCAGTTTACCCTCACTGCAGGATTTTCAGCCTAGAGCCTCACAGCGGGGGATTTAGTATATGCTTTTGTGCAGCTCCAAAATGTGCCGGTCTTTCTAAGCATTACAGCGCTTGAGTTGGGTTCCGTCACATCCGCAGCAAGGATATTTTGAGAGCTAACACGAGTATATCAGCAGCTGTACGTGCGTATTGACTGCCCTCCTCATTAGACTTGGTCAGTAGTCAAGACTTGAAACTTTTAGAGTAAACTTGTGTTGTTCTTTATCCAAATCATGATTAGGCATTCAGACGTGAGTCCTTTTGAGAATGTCTTCAATAGAGATCTCAGCCTGTGATGATTAGGCCTGTAATTATTTCTGCTGTTTGTCCTCGCTGTTTGTGTTTGTGATATCCAATTGATTAGCCGCCCGTTATGACAGCGAAGCTCCTTGTGTGCCAGTAATTACTCCCGATCTCCAGGATTCACTGCTGCCTGCTGCCTCTGCCTGGCTCTCCCAGCGCCTTCCCTATTTTTGGTCGATGCTAACAGTGGGTTTTGATAAAAGAGAACCCTCTGCCCCAAAGGACTCCCTGGCTAAATGTGGAATTGGCATGCCTTTCATCCATTTCCTTTGATTTGCACGCAGCGGTTTTAAATTCAGTGACTTGGTGCTTTTGGGAATGTCACTTTTCTTATCCCCCTCCTTACCTTTTTAAATGGACTCAAAGCACAAATCTTTAGTTGCTTTTGAAACACTTTTGTTTCAAAAAATGTTTAACATAATTATAAATCCAGAGGAGCAGTTGGTAAAATGTGGTTAAAGAAGACTAAATGAGAAAGTTTAAGTTTGTTGAAGGACACAAGTTTCTGTGCCCTTCAGCAGAATAATAATTCACTCCGTTAGATGGGCTTTAATGCCCTAATGCCTTTTTATCAAAAACAGCGAACACAAATTTTTACTTGTGCTCTAATATCTCTGCGTTCCTCCTTCTAATCATTTATGAAGCACCTCGAGGTAGGTAGTTTCACTTATCCTGCATTAACTGATGACATTATATTTTTAAGTTGATGTTAAGATGTGGCAAATGTATTGGCAAACAGTTGTTTATTTGCAGCAACTGTCCAACCATCACAAGAAGCTTTATTATCAATATGCCTCAGCCACACAGTAAGTTTAAATGGAACATTACTCTCTTTTAGCTCAGTGTTTGGTCACTATCAACTCATGAAGGAATCGGCTGCTAAATGCTCTGCCTGTTGCTGTTAGAGCGATCCAAAGCGGTGAAGATTACTGACCTTACAGCTAAACGATGAGCAGGAACTTGCCATATATCTCTGCAAAGCCGAAGAGAGCTGCAGATTCTACGACTCTCTGTAGATTCATCACTGCAAGCAACCACTTTTACAGCTTCACATTACTTTCACATTGTCATTTAATACATTGCTATAAAATCCACAATTATCGTAGCTTTTAAGAGCGCAGCCCGCCCTGACATACCGATGCAGCGTGTCAAGTTCACTGACCAAAATCTGCATATCTGATGGAGTTGGGTCTCTGCTAACAGTTGATTCCCATCCGAGATGTGAATAATGCCTCTAATGCAGGGAAAAATGTAAATGCATTCACTTTTCATTATAAACTTAAACCATAAATTCAACAGTGAAAACTATCAGGTACCTCAATTTTGAGAGAGCTGAGACTGCACTGAATATTTATTAGTGGAATTTTTCAATATTGACAATATGAATAGTCTTACATTTGTTCACAGGTTTAACACTAAGCTGCCTCTGTTTGGCCTCTCAGAGGTGGGCATCTGTTATTGACTTTGAAAAATGAACTGCTGTGGACTAAAGATGTACAGTGTTTTAATACCTTTCACCATCAGCCCTTTTTTTTAACACAAAGCTCTTATGGTTTTAATAGCATCTATAGTACATAGCCCTCAGGTGTATTTCCCCTACAGTGGCAATACATGTGGCTAAATCTATATTACATTGATCTTATAATGTTGTAGCCGCCCAGTGGGCCCACATACCAGTTTGTGGATGCTCTTAATCTCCAGCGCTAAGAACCACGCTTCTAATTTTCCATCTGGCGTCCATGTAGTGTGCAGCGACTGTCACATAAACATCTGCCGCAATTGAAGCCCACCCATCAGTTGTCAACCCAATATATTCATCACACAGGATTTTTCAGAGCTTTTTGCTTTGAAGCAGTCTGATGCGGATGGGTGGTGTCTTGTCTTGAAGCTGTAGCATTTTGGATCATGGATTTAGCCCAGAAATCTTAGTCCCTTTGAAACACTAATTGGCTGCAAATGAAATGCACCACTTCATCAGTTGTATCAGTTAGTAAACAGCTGACGTTTAGGGTTTTTTTGGAGTTGGGTGAAATTATTATAGTGTGTACTTAAATGTATTCTAAAAGCTCAATTTGCAAGTAGGTCTGTGTTTTGAAAATTGGTTATAATGGCCATTGTGCAGTGATATTTTAGCCGCTCTGTGAAAGTACCATCAGCATCCTTCTGTTGGATCTTGTCTTTTACTAAGGGGCATGCAAAGATGACCCAAATTTGTTGAAAATTATTGCGGTTAGGTAAGTGTGTAGTTTTATCCTTGACCATCTGTTGGCAGGATTCATGTGTGAATGCTTTGCTTAGGCGCCCTTTGCTTTTTCCAGATTTCATGTCCTGTCTGGGTTCAGTCAGGGTTTTTCTTTGGTGATGGGAAGCTATAAGCTTTGTGTGGAATTCACAGTATTAGAGCCCACACTAAGAGGAGCTTAATCTTTTAAAAGACCATCACTTTGCTTTGAACTCTGTTTGCCTCAATGGCATTTCTGCAATCACGTAGTGGGATATTAAGTCTATGATAGGAGCTACTTGGAGACTGATCAAGGTAATATCAGTCCAACCTCGTCTTTTAGGTAGCTTGTAGTTTACATTTTTCTCACTACCTGCTTAATTAGGGCACAAGGGTGTAAAGGGAGGCTGCCTTGTCTCGTTGTTCTCATTCCCCCATCTTACTTCAGGATGAATTCTGGACAGTGATTGCAATAATGTTGAACCTGCGCTTGTTTGGGTTCAGATTTCTCATCTTTCTTTTAGAATTACCAATCAATACTAACCTAGCTACAGTTGGTTAATTGTATGCCACATGGCCACCTCTGTAGTGTTATTGAACACAGAAAGCACAGTTGCTTAATGGTTTTGTCATTGATGGATTCCCTGCACATCAGCCTACACTTTTGCAAGGGCTGGTAATCTCGACCTATCCTATTAGAGCTGACCCACAGTCCCAGTTTGCTCTCTTTTGCTATTACAACTTACAACTATTTTTAGGGTGCTTTTTTTAAATAATGCTCTCCACTATCACCACATGCTGAGTTACTTTAAAAGATAGATGTCAATGTTCTACCTCCATTCTGTTTTAATTACTGAGAAACTCATTAAGTCTCTGAACAATGACTGAAATGCACATTTTTGTGAGCCTTTATTCAGGAATGCTCTGTTGTTTGAATCATGGTTGTGGGAGAGACAGAAAATACATGCATCAGAAAGATCTATTTTGTTTTGTACATTGCTAGAAAAACAAGAAATTACTAGTGCAAGTGTTGTGCACAGCTGCAGCTGTGTGTCTCATTTAAATCCACATCTCCCACTGCATCACTAACCCAACATTTGATCCATCCTACATTCTGCTCTTGGCTTGTCATTGCAGCGCTAATCATAAATTTGTTGCATCTCCGCATTGGGTAAATCAAGGTCAAGACAGTGTTGCGTTTTACCTCAGGCACACCTCAGCACACACTGCGCTGTAAAACAAGGATGCTGTTCACATTTTTTCTCTCAGGCGTCAGACCCACACAGGAAGTAGAAATGTTGTGATTGTGGGATAGTCTCAGCTGCCCTCATTGGACTCAGTTGACCAAGCACATTCTTCCTCGTGATCCTATCACAGAGAACAGTTGGATCACACCGAGCAACTGCTATTGTTTAGATCACCAATCTGTTCGTAGTTGTTCGGTCCAAAAAAAGCAGGAAGCAATGGAGTGTGAAATGATTCGCTGTACCAAACCCACCCCCCAACTTCGTGATATTTCTTAAGAGACCAGCCCTGTGCACTCCTCTGGCAGCAGCCAGCCTCCTCCTAATGTCAGGAGGTTAAGTGCTCACCATTTTCTTTTTCTCCCAAGTTGTGTACACATTTGTTGAAAGTTTTGTGACTCGATGCTGAACAATCACTTTCGCTGTTTTAAGTAGAGCCTGTCTCATCAGGATATAAACTTTTCTAACTTTTAGACTACTACTTCCAACAGATGTGTCTACACGGCAGGTGTGATTAAATTCATATAGCAGAATTATCTACCATGATACAGTATTGTGATTTTACGTTCTTCCAATGTACTTCGTACTTCCAATGATATGCTGGTATTATAGTTATTGGTATTTGCAGTAGAAATAGACCCATTACATGTCAACATTACATGTCATCAATGTGGTGCATATTTGTTCTATATAATCATTTTTCATCTACAAATTGTGATGTAATGACAGATAGCTAACTTAGTTTGTGTGCTACAGAGGTCATCACTCCAAGCCTGTCATAAATGATCAGTGAAGACTTTTGCTGGACCAGCAGCCAATGTGAATGCAGTGATGTAATTTTAAAACAATGTAAAAGAAAGAAAGAAAGAAACACAAGCTAATTTAATGCATAGCCACCAAAGGTTTTGTATTCATACGTAATATATGACTTCATCAGTAATTTCAGCAGCCTCACCACTCCTGTTCAGCCTCCTCAATTAATCAGACAGATAGATGGCGCTTTGCATTCCTGCCTCACACTTCTGTTTTAGAAGTACAGCCACTGCATGCATGATCACTATGCGTTCTTAACCCTGTTTGGATAATTTATTATTCCGGGCCTCTCCTTTTCTGCTTATAGCTTGTGTAAGCATCTTGTCCAGCTTGGCTAAGAAAATGGTCTAATTCAAGATCGATTGTTCTATTACACCCACAAGGCCTTATAAGTCTGTGTCATTGTGATAGCTATTGCCAAGCTGTTTTCGCACAGGTGTGAACAAGAGCCTGAGCGTCTGTGAAAAGATAATAAGGATGTCAATAGCAGTGACTCCGCTCTATATAAACCTGTTGTCAGGAGAATGTAGGGCACATTGGCTAATTGCCTTCAGATAACTCCATCTTAGTATTTTACCAAGAAAAACGGCACGTTTCCAAACAAACTTCAGGAAGCCATAAGCTTTCTTTCGCATAGTGTGAAAGAGACAGCATTGATACATTCACAGAATAGCATGCAGACACAGACAAGACTTTATCAGACTGCGCTCGATTTCAGAATTGAATAACTCTGCTCCCAACAGCCTATTTTTTTACAGCCCAAACTGTTTTATGTGTGAGTCTTTATCTTGACTGTCAAAATGTGGAGGTACTGGAGCAAATAAACAATGGTAGTTTATAGCTATTCTGTTTCTAATGGGTAGTCCCAGTTAGAGCTGGAGCACAGTAATGTGTATTGAAGTTATTCCCTTAGGCAAGTCAATATTTATGCCATTATGTCTCTTTACCTCAAGATGTAATGTCATTTTTCAATTTCCATTCATTAGTTTCAACAGGCAGTAGCCTGGCTGTTTGCATATCGACATGAAGATCTTACACCCCACCAAGGCACAAAAACGGAAACCATCTGGTTGTGGTGCTACCGCCAGCTGGCTCACTCAGAAAAGTTTAGATTAGAGGGGAAATTGTACATTTTCTTTTTCTTGTTGTATCAACTCAGTGTTAAGTACTGATCCAGATACATATATAATCAATCTAGTTGCAGACTATTTGCTGTTCTTCGAGGAAGATATACATATATATGGCTATATGCTGCTTCCGTGACATGATGCCATCGTCCACTTGTTTTGACAGGCTTTTGTCTGTGCAGGCACCATAACCAGGAACTCCAATAGGGCTCCTACCTGTGAAGTAACAGCTCAGTCTTTTTCTATTCTGATATTTCCGTACGTCATTTTAATAAACACTGAACTGTGGACAAATTTGTAGCTATTGAACTTAATTGTAATCATAATAATTCACGGTGAAGACAGCCACTCTAATTTGTGAACAATGTAATTAGAAACTTTTTTACAGCCTTGTTGCAAGCTTCTTTTGGGTAATGTTGAATTTCAATATAATATTTAATTTCCAGTAGCACTGGAAATACGACTGAATGGATCTTCCTGGACCTCTTTATCGGAAAAGATGTGCCCTGCACTCAAGATTCAATTAGAGGAATGCTCACTGCTGTGTCAGCGAGTGTTCACCACACTGGAATTAGGATAATTATATATTTTTTTGCCTGTTTGGGGTTTCTGGAAATGCTCGACCTGGCAGAATAATTAGCTGCATATTTGGTATTTATCTCCTAACAATATTGTTAATGTGTTATTGCTTTTCCGGGTTTCTGTACACAACCCTCCACCAACTGAGACAGTGCCTCATTGAACCTTCTGCACATCCTGGCAGCCTAGTAATTACAGCCAATATTTAATTTCAGATTTACCAAGTCATGTCTTGTAGTATGTGAACAATATTGCCATCACACATCCACAGAATGCAATTACCTTACTGGGTCGTTGAGCAAACAGGAACACACACGCCGAGACACACACACACACACACACACACTCTCTCTCTCTCACACAGACACACACACACTCCCACACACAAACACCACCCATCTGAATGAAGTGATCCAGCCGCCAGATGATATGCCAGGATGCCTTCTCTCGTCAGGTGATGGCAGGCGTGCTGGACACTCAGAGCTATTAAAGCTTTGGCATCTGTCCAGCGAGTCAGTGAGTGTGACCCTTTCCACCAGCATGGAGGTATTGGTTTCAGGGCAGAATGGGAGAGCGAGCGTGCAGTGTGACCGAAATCGAGCTATCATGCAATTCTCAGGTAATCCAACCAGAAAATCCTACTGGGGAGACTATTAAAAGGCAAATTATATAGGCTGTAGATAGTTGTAATCCTGCTCAAGTGCTTGTGAAAACAGTAAGTGAGGGGCTCGTCCAGAAGCCTGATCAGTGTACCAAATTAACAGTTGGCGTTGTAGGTGAGATTTAAGTCGTTCACTGGCTGGGTCCCTTCTGCTGAAGTGTCCCTGAGCTAAAATCCGAATGTGCTAACACTGTCTTCGTGAACAGCGACTAAAGCTGTGAAATTACTTGTTCTCTCACTTTCCCGCTCATTGTTTTAGTCTTATTTTTTGATTTATAAGATTAAATGAAAAGTTCCCCATCCTCCAGAACTTCCAATTTTTATATTTGCATCCATCGTTATGGATGAATGGCAAGCTCAACATATCACGCTTTGCATCTGTCTTGTACCTCATAGTGTCATATAAACTGCTATACCATTGACTTGTGATTGCATGTTACGATGCAGACCACCAATATCTCCCACCTTCATCTATCAAGGACCCTGTTTTTTCCCATGACAGTTCCTTTTGTTGAGGTGTGATTAATTCTGCTCCTTTCTTTTTTAACACCCTGTTGTTGCCCAAACCTGCCCACATGTGATTTGGTGTGTTGTTGTTGTTGCTGCTGTGAGGTTTATGTTGTTCATGCCTTCTGGGTCCCTAGAAAAGGCTCTCGTCTTACAGGCTCTTCATTCAGAGCTCAACAGAGGTGGCTAATTAGTCAAGGTGGCGATTATACCCCTGGAACCAAAAAGTCTTTTCACCATATCGCGAACCAGTGGGGGAAAAGGCAATGATGCATCTGATTATGAAGTCGATACTGAGTGAGGAATTGCTGGCTTATAAACAGCAGTGGAGCCCACTTAGTCATGCTGATGATGATGGCCCTGTCTCAACAGGAAGCTGGTAATCAGTGAAACGGACCTTGATTAAAATGAATTATGATGCCTGCAGGGGGCCCCGAGCGATCTAAAGTGCACAATATGCCACTCGTAATTTTCATTTTTGCTTTGATATATTATCTGAGGGGTTGATACAGGGGCTCGTTTTCCCCTTCATCCTCCTAGCTATCAATCCAAGAGTGTTGTTTTTTTATGGTGATGCTCAGCTTTAAACCCACTTGCTGGTCATTTGAGGTGCTGCAGTGACATCGCTAGTCCTCATGTGCTCAGTGGCCTGAGACCGTATTGGCAGCTATGCATTAAATTGCTAATGTGCCTGACAGAGCTACATTATCTCCCCCCATCATAGTGACAAGGGCAGGGATAAAACACTCTGCACGGCTGTCCATGAGATCATTGGAAAATGGGTTTTGTGGATATGGCTCGGCGGCGTGCAAAGTTGTCTTTTAGAATGCTTTCTTTGAATTCACCTTGTTTCTGCCTCACCGATTTGACAGCCGCAGAACAATGAGGCAGAAGTGGCTGGCCAGGTCCACCTGCGCTCAGAGTCCCACTGAGGTAGAAGTCTCTCACACCTGGCTGCCTCTGTAGCTCTGCACTTTGTAACACAGTGGTTCTTTGCACACCTCGCTATGTAGGGAAAGAGACTCAAAAGAGCGGAGGAACAAACGCATTGTCTGGACCGCCACCTGACTTTTCTAAGAGAAGTTTGCCTGGCCACTGCAAGCTGTGCGTAGAAAAGGGATCTTTGGAGGATGGAAGTTGTAAGGGATGAAACTTCAATGATAGAGTCTGAGATAAATTTTACCACCAAAAAAAAGAGAACCTGAGATGCAAATACAGTTCAATATCAGTGTATTCTGTGTGACTCTTTCATTCCAGCTGGATAATTTGCAATTTTTACTGTATCCAGATTCAAGCTGTCAGGCCTCAGGTTGTTGAGTAATATGATATAATTGCCCACTAAGCCCATAGATAGAAACACTTGGAAGCTTTTTGGAAGATTGCTTTAAGAGGCACAATTCTGATTACAGTGTCCTGTTTTTTCCATGTGTTAATCCAAGACATAGAAAACAAAGTGCATCTAGTTTCCAACCACATTGGGTGACAACTGTTGTCGTGGGAAATTAAAAAATTGCTTTCAGTTCCAGAACAATCAAATAAAAAAACAAAAAGGATGGAAGTGTGTTGGTTTGTCAGTGAAACTTGTGATATTAAGCCTGACTGTGTTATACTGTCATCCACACAGTATGAATACAACACGTATAGCAAGTGGCAACAAATTTAAATCTCTGAACTTGTACCATGTCCCAAGAAATAGTCTTAAAAGTGACATAGACATGGGGATTAAAACATTTGAATTGTTTTAATCTGCAGTCTTGTATTGGAAAGTAGATTTTTATTCTCAGAAAACACAGTGCCTAAGATCAACACAAGAGACCACTTCTCAGCACTGGGTCTGAAATGAGTAATGCCCGGCCACAGAGCGCTCCACGGAAAACAAGAGCCAAGACGGGTGGGGAGGGGAGAGCCCCGCGCGAGGGAGAAGAGCTCCAGCTTCAGGTGCGACGGGGAGGTGGTTGAAAAACCAGGCACCTTGTGATGATTAATGAGCTGCACCCCGTGCCAGCAATCTTAAACACGGTGTCCTGATCATGAGCGTAAGCGGAGCACACTCCAGCAGCTTTGTGACAACTCTGCCGCCACCGCCTCTCCCCTGCTTTTACTTGCACACACACACACAGAGAAAGTTAAACTGAGTAAGTGCCTGCTGAATCTCAAGCTGCGGAGTAGATGGAAGTAAGGAAATGTTGTTGATTTGGTTTGGAGCTGTTGACAAGTTTTGTGTTACCTGAGCTTTTTTTGAGGCCAAGGCTCTTTTTTTCCTTTTTCTTTTCCTTGTGCTTTTTATATTGGCATTTCTTTTCAGTCTACAGTGTCATTGGAATTTATTGGCTTATAGTTTCCTTGATCAAAGTGTGTCCCATTTCTTTGCCTCATTTGTTTGGTCTGTTTGGTCAGAAGGATGTTTCACAGTCTTGTTGTCACTGAGCCATTTGGTCACAAGTCTCTGCATAGCGTTGCTGTAAATACTGTAGCAAAACTGTAAACTTGGGTACAATTTGAATATGTACATCCAAATTCACATCATCAGCATTTTAGGCTCAACAGCACAACAACCGCTGATGCAACCTTGTATGCATGCATGTATGTATGTGGGTAAAGCAGCTGGAGTCAAGATCATATATCCTGTTTTCTCCAGCATACATCTCCATTAGAGACCGCCAGAACAGGTAATTGTCCTTTAGCAAACCGCCGCGCCTTGCTATAAGTCCTCTAAGCATGAGGTGCATTATATGAAGTATATGCACGAACATACCGTAAAGCAGCCCACATTAATGAGCTGTGCGGCGAAGAAGGTGCCTCTGAAAATGTACCGAACACTTGCTTCGCTCTCTTTGGCAGCAGTCTCCTCAACAGTGTCAGCTCTTTCGTTCTGCCGCTTGACAGTGTTCCAACCCCCCTCGGCTTACCACAGCTACAGTGTGAATCAAGGCCTGTTTGCAGTGATATTCCTTATATTTGTTCTCAGGGTTTTTTTCCTGTTTGTTTTTTGGATGTGTGTGTGCGTGTGTGCTTTGGCTATTTCTCCGTTCCAACACCAGACCCATTTTATGCCTTTGTCACCCCAGCACATGCCAATGGTTGTAGTTGCAATTATCTGTACAATAAGCAGACTTTGTTGTGGAAAATGCCACTGTGTGTGTGTGTGTGTGTGTGTACGTGTGAGAGGGAGAGGGAGAGAGCGAGCCCTTCATCTCAACATTTTTTTGTAACCGAGGGCTGACCTGAGACTTGTTGGCATCTGCACAAAGGCCCACAAAGTGAATGGAGGCTTTATCTTCCCTATTCTACCAAGTCTCTGCAGCTCGCCCATTCAGCTCGCCTTCGGAAAATCGAGAAATTAAATAACCCATTCTTTCCTTGAGTGAAATGTTTTCTGGTCTGTCAACAGCTGTAACATTCTTGCACATATATGGTCTATAAATGGAAATAGATGTTTCCTCTCTCTGTATGTGTGTGGGTTATTTATTTTTTTTGCCTTTAACTCAGCCAGCCCTCCTCTGTCTTTCTGTTTCAGGTTCAACTACAGATCAACGCACCACCTCACCTCAAATGGCTTTTACGAGTTCCTCAACTGGTTCGATGAAAGGGCCTGGTATCCCTTGGGAAGGATTGTTGGTGGCACAGTAGGTTTCTCTTCATATTGATGCTGTCAGGCTCCATTTCAAACATCCCTTTATTTGTTTCATTGATCATTAATTCTATGGTGTCTTTTAAAGGAATACAGATTTACTCAGTCAATGTTCTTTTATAGTAAAGGAAAATAAATGATTGAAATTGGGCGTGAAAAGGCTGGTACACGAAAAAATGTGCCTCTCACCGCCTGGGGACTTAAGCACTCACATGGATTTTTGACCCTGCCTCAGGAAATGGGTGATAGTAAGTGATGGTTCACACTTCTGAAAAAAGACGCACCAGCTCTTTAGGTATCCTGCTGCTCAGCCTCTCCAGGAGGGCTTATGTAAGGGTACAGGAAGGGACACTCTACCCCACTGACGAGTCTCAGATTAAGGAAGAGCAGTGCTGCTCCCGTCCTGGTCGTGAATCTTGTTTAATTATTTTCATCTTGGAAGAATACTGGAGGGGTCGTGGCATTTTCCCAGTGATTTGGGTGTTTTTGTACTTGTACTTGGAAATTGCTCATAACCACAGGGTCTCTTGTAAGGGAATATGAGATGCTGGGGCCTCTGATAGTCGTTTGCCAAAATGAGAGTTCACTATGGATCCTCTGCAATAACTCTTAAGTATTTTCGGGAGACACTAAGCTCCGCCAAGGTTTTGCCCAGATGATTTTCATGGTAGAATTTAAAGGCACAGCTGAGGGCTAGAGGGTTTCCAGTTTGGTTATCACAGGATTGCTTTTTGCTGATGGTGTAGCAGTGCTGGCTTAATCAGACTTTGACCTCTGGTGTGAACTTGCTTGCTTTGCATCAGACTATAAAGTGGTGGGGATAAGAGTCAGCAACTCCAAGTCTGAGGCCATGCTACTCTGCTAGATTGCCTCGTCCGGTCTGGGATCAAGTTGCTGGCCCAGGTGAGGGGAGTACAAGGAACCTGGGATCTTGTTCTTGCGAGGGTAAGATGGAGCCTGAGATTGGCGCAGCACTGCCAGTCATGTGGGTGTTGTACTTAACTATGGAGGGGAGCTAAGCCTGAAGGAAAAGCTCTGGATTTAGTAGTTGATCTCTCACACCTAGTCATGAGCTCTGGGGTAGTGACTGAAAGAATGAGACCACAGATGGAAGCTGCTTTTAATGAGTTTTTCTACACAGGTTCTCTGGGCTCACCCTTTGGGATAGGGTGAGGAGCTCAGGAGCACCTTGGAGTAGAACCACAGGTTTTTCCTGTTTAAAAAGAGACAGTTTCCCTGCATTGTTAGTCCAGGCTTGTCCACCGGGGAAAAGATCCCAAGCTGTCCCAGAGCAGCCTGGAAGGGATTACCCATGCTACCTGGACTGGGAATATTTTTGGGATCCCCCGGGAGGGTGCTGGCTGGGGAAAAAGGAAGTCAGGGCTACTTTGCTTAGCATGCTGCCACTGTGACCTACTTCTGAGGCAGAAAAAAGGGTGGATGGAAGAAGTTTTTCGTATTACCCATGGCAGGAATTTGTAGGGAATTTGCAAAATCTGCAGTCTCAGTTTTTATTAAGATTCCCTTTATATTGAAGGATTATCAAGAGTAACTTCAACATAAAACTAGCTGCAGTCAGCCCGTGAGTATGTACAGTGAGACATCAAATGATGCTTTAAATTATACTTAAAGATGAAAAGGTGCTCATGGCTGCCATGACAGACTCTGAAGCATCAAACGCTAAATGTCTGCATGAAAGCAACTGTACAGTGTAAATGTCTGACCAGAAATTCATCATGGATTTCTGTACCTACTGTAAGCAGTATCCTTACTGCTGAGTGGGGAAGTCAGTGGGTGGGGGTGGGGAGGTTGGCATTGGGTTATCTCAGGTTAAGCAAGGCATTCAAGGGATACCATAGAGCCCTATAAGCCTCCACTAGCAGCATGAATTTAAGTCACAATCCAGTAGCAACAGTGAGCTGTTAACTTGACAGATTCTCCTCGGTCGCCACAGCCTCCCTGTTTACCAGCAGCAGCGATTGTTGTGAAACATTGACCCTTTTCAGTGAAAAATACAATGTGCCGATTCCACGCAATTTATCTCCCATTTCCCCCGCCTCCCCTCCTCTGCGCATCTCTTCTCCCAACCTCATCTCCTCAGCACTGCCTCCCATGAGCTGCGAGGGCCTGTGTGAGGGGGAAAAAATACCTTTGGCCTATCCGTCTCCCTCACCTCCTTAACCACCCAACCTGCTTTCTTTCTTTTGACCAAGCTTCACAGACCCACCAGGTTTGCCCCCTTGAGCTGTAATTACACCAGCTAATGATGCATCAGGATTTCATAATCCAGGTCCTCGGTGCCAAATAAATGAGAAAATGCCGCCCAGCATGATCCAATTGTTGGGGCCAGCTGAAAGGCTGGTAAGGGGCCGGGCCCCTTGGTGCCTGTAGTGCCGCACTCTTTCTCCTCCCCTCTTCCTGTGGCTGCGTAGTGTATATTCAGTCCTTGCAGGCTGATTGGAGAGTTCCTCTGCACAGCTGAGACGAGGAGGCATGTTAATGTTGTGCATTGCTATCAGATGCCGTTATCATTACAGCACCAAGCAGATGGTGCAGGGCAGGAGCTGTAGCCGCGCTGCATGCCGATGTTTGAATATAGTATTCACTGCTGCACAAGAGACGCAGGGAATTGGAATCCAAAGCCCCATCCATCAGCATTCATCTGTCATAGACAATTACTGTCAGCTACTGGTAATTGCATATGACAGGCCTGGCTTGTAATAATGAATGTGCTGGTTATGTTACAGTACATGGATACTTGGGTTAGGCTTTTTAGCCATAGGTTGGAATCTGAAATCCATGATTAGACTGGTAATCAGAACTGGAAGGCGTGTAGTTTTAAGTTAATTTTTATGACATTTACAAGACCGCTGGGCTGCACTATGTGTATTGTCTCCTGCATACAAATAAGCATACAGAGCTCTCGTCTTTCCCCCGTGCACTTGTATTGACATTTCGTGATTGTATGAGTAAAGACAACAACAAATAACTGCAAAGTTATTCTCACACAGATCTCTTTAAGATCTCTTCTCTGCTGAAATTTAGTTTCACATAACAGTCATTTCGTTTTTCAAGTTGAACATTACTTCAAATATTGTGATTTGCTCAGCAGACTATCCTCAAGCTAGAGCAATCTGCAAATAGAGGACATATGAGAGCTTCTGCTGAATCGGAGCTTGAGTTTTGTACGAGGTAGGAAGACAGTAAATGCTCTGATCAGAGTCGATGTCTTCCTCTGTAGCAGAGCAGGTTTCTAGGTTGTTTCCCTTTATGAATATAACCTAAACATTTTTTGTTACAATGTCTTTATTCATTTACAGCTTTATCTCAGATTAAACTTAATGGTCCACTTAGATCTCAGAAGTAGACAGTTTAAAAACATTTCTATCATGAAAAAATACAATAAAATGCAATTAACATGGTTTCAAAACCGAAACAGGTAAAAAAAAAAAAAATAGAAGTAGTTATGAACTGATATGATGTCCTTGGACTTGTCGAGCTGAGCGTTTAAAGAGTGAGCTGACACTATATGTCTGTCTCGCACCGTCTCTTAGCAATTACTGAGCAATTATGGTGGTCATGTTGCCCTTGAATCATGTGGTTTTTATTTTGAATGGTGTCGGAGGATGATTGTTTCCACACCAGTTCCAACAGACAACTGAGACAACTCCCTACATGCCTATTTTGTAGGCCTTTTTAAGAAATGCCAGGGGGTGATTCTGTTCATATCAAAATCAACTAATGTACATCATCAACGTGTCGCTTTGCATGTCACTTTGCTAACCTAGTTTTATTAATTTGACTGTCCTGAAGAAAAATATGTGGCAGAATGGCTGTGGCATCAGAGAGGCGCGGCTTTGTTAGAGGATGTCTGGTGATGTTGTGTTTTTTAATATTATCAACAAATCCCATGAAAAATATTGCATGTGCAGCCAGAGCTTGATATAGTCTATTTTTCTGTGCCGCAGAGCTCCATTATCTTCCGAGAACTATTAAAAACATGTCAGAGAGCCACACTGTCGTGACGGCTGACATGTTCTTTCATTACAGCGAACATTGGGGGCTGTGGTTCATTTTCAGGCGGTCTCACATGTGTGGTCTCGCTACTGTAAATACTAACTAGCTCGCCAACTGTGTATTAATCCACAGCTGAAAATAGCCCCCAGAAAATGCATTATTTACTCCCGTTTGAGTATTATTTTCTGGAAACTACAATGTCCAGTTTTTTTATAGGAAATTAGCTTGAAGCCGATTTGTCATGTGATTTGTTGACAATTAAATGGAAATTTCCTTGAACAGGCCGTGTCCATATTTGACTCTTAAGAAGTTTAGTGCCAGATGGTAAGTCACATTATGCCTTAAAGGGTTCACAGCCGTTTAGATAGCAGGTGGGTGGGTCATTCTGTTGGCCACACTAAATGCAAATGCCTCCCTGCGGCATGCAAATCTATGCAAAATGGAGCAAGATCAGGGAATTGATGCAAAGAGTAGATCTGACAGAGCTACTACAGAGGCCCGTGTCCGTTTCGCTTTTACCTGCTCTATCTCTGTACGAGAGGATGGTTGCGCCTTTGCTCAGCGGCACCATGCTGACAGTTGCTGCAGGGACAGTGAGCCGCTTGCTCATTTACTTTGTGGGCTAATTGTCAAAATCCCACTTGTTTGCATGACTGAGCTCCATCATTTTCTGAACATAGACAGGCTTCAGGGAAGAAGGGCATTTAGTTTACTCCCACACTGGCATTCGGAATCATAAAATGAGCATGTGAGAGCTCTTATTTGCATCAAGCCTATGCTTTTAAAACATGCAGCGGTGTGGACAAGTGTTGGGTTCACCTCAGATTGGCACTGTCTTGTTTCCCAGCCTACAATGCAGGCGCAGTCCTTTTTGTTTTGAGAACTTGAAATAATTTAAGAATTACAAAGCTGCCCTGCCTCCTTGTTTTCAAAACCCCATCTTTAGTGATGACTCCTCTCTCATGCACAGTTGTGTTCTGTGACCCCTCTGGCTCCAAAGTAGAATCCATGAAACCATCTTTGCTCCGTCAAACAGCGGTGACCAAGACTCTCGTTTGTTGCATTCAACCTTTTACCTGTCTACGCTCTGTTCAACACGCTCTCTCTATTTTCAGCCTCTTTTCTTCCTCCGTCTCTCTAGCGTCTCTGCCCCTTTATCTTTCATCATCACCCCTCCGCTGTCTGCCTCCGCCTTTCTCCAATGCCTTGCTGTCTTTTCTCACCTCCGCTATGCCTCCATTCTTTGCTCCCCTCCTTATCCTTAACATACCCCCCCACCCCCCACTCTCCTTTTTTATTCAAAATCAGACGGATGATCGTGACAGTTCTCATTAATTGTGTATGATAGCGTTAAGTCTCTAAGCACTCAGATGGGTCACGCCGTTTGGAAGACAGAC
This sequence comes from Amniataba percoides, assembly GCA_037176925.1. NCBI lineage: Eukaryota > Metazoa > Chordata > Actinopteri > Centrarchiformes > Terapontidae > Amniataba > Amniataba percoides. The sequence continues at coordinate 14,863,297 of JBAJHX010000040.1, forward strand.
GAGCCGATATCAGCTAATGTGACACTTTACTGCCTTTCTGCCTAGACCGGTCCAGCTGCCCCTCTCCCTTTTTTTTATTTCCCTTTTCACTCCCACCCTCCCTCCGTTCCCCAGAGGACGACTGTCAGTTGCTCTTTCTCCTGAGCTATAGATAAGGAGGGAAGGCTCCTCTAATGTGACAGTCCATAACAACAGTGGGCTGTCAAGCCAATAAACCACCCTTTGTTGCCATAAGGACAATGACTCAAGTGCGTTTTTGGTAACAGCTTTTGTCACTTGTGGCTGACAGTTTTTTCATAATGAACACGCGACGTGATGCATTCTTTAACACCGATTTAGAGAAACATGTTGATAAATTTTTCACATATTTTTCATCCATCAATCCAAAACTCGATGCAAAATATATTTGGCTTTGAGAACAAGCTCAATCATCTCTCTAATGTTTCGGGGACATGGGCCCTACCGCAGAGTTCAGAATGGCTCATAATTACAAGAGTAGTTTTTGTAAATGGCAGGAAACCGCTCCATTAGACAGAGTCCAATCCTCAGAGCCAAGAGGCAGGACGTGGTTGATTTTCATTGAAGTAGATTGGTTGATGAAGCTTGGGTCTCCAAGGTGCCGGCTAATTAGAGACATGAAGACCTGGGTTTATTAGCGGCGAGGCAAAGTGCATGGACTGCGGCTACGGCGAACATGCATCAGGGACATCACTCACACGTTAAACACAGCCTCGCTTTTTTACTTCCGACAGGCAGTGTGCTGCACAGGGCCCTAATTGGATCTGCTCTCGTGTACAGACGAGACGGGGCCACGAGGCCTCGCCTACCCACGCTCCAGCTTCGACTGAGTGGAGGGTTTAATTCATTATAGGCTTCTGTTGAACATCATAAATGGAAACCATTTTTGATAAAAGCCTAAAAGTCATTTATTCAAAAGACTGTCAAGCATTTGCCACATTGTCAAATGTAAGATTTGCTTTTTCTTTTTCTTTTTTTTAAATTGTAAATTGAAAATCTCATCTTTCGTAGAGAGAAATTTTGGCCATTTTCACTATTTTATAAACCAAATGACTCAATTTTTACAGCAGGCATCTGTAAAAATAATCAACAGATTGATAATGAAATGAAATGTTCGTTGAAGCACCATGGAGAATTTTACAGAGACAGTTCAAGTCTGATTTAGTTGAACTGAGATATATCATATACAGCAACGACTGGAGGTGACTTGGAGCTTTAATGTAGGCACATTAACTTCTTCTTCTGTGTGTTGGTACAGATAAAAGCCTGTGTGTCAATCAATAATCTGCTGGTATTTAATGTAGCTCGTTATCTTCCCTGTTCGTAAGTTTGAGATGTTTCCTTCTTATTCACTTGAAGTTGTTTGTCTAGAGCTGCAACAATCAGTCAGTTATTATCATTGTGCTTTTCTTGATGAGTCTTTGGGTTTTCAAAACCACAGAGCCAAGAGCCCAATTTTGTAATGTCTTTCTGCCTACCCATGAACCAAAACCCAGATATATTCAGTTTATAATAATGCTAAGACAAATTGCACATTCTAGACATTTATGGAATTGTACTTTCATATGTTCATGTATTTTACTTAAAGGATTGATTGATTAAAAATAGTTGCAAATGCATTTTCTGTCACTTAAAGCCTAATCTTTACAGTAAGCACACTACTCATGTCTCCCATTCATTTTTCTTTCTTTGCCCAACATCCATTCCACTCTTTATGTTTTTCTTCATTTTCATAACCACTCTCTCTCTGCCTCTGCTCCTTCATTCAGGTGTACCCGGGATTAATGGTGACCGCCGGCCTCATCCACTACGTGTTGAACCTGCTCCACATCACGGTCCACATCCGCGACGTGTGCGTGTTCCTGGCACCGGTGTTCAGCGGTCTGACCGCCATCTCCACCTTCCTGCTGACACGGGAGCTATGGAACCAGGGTGCAGGGCTGCTGGCAGCCTGCTTCATCGCCATCGTCCCAGGTTACATCTCTCGCTCAGTCGCCGGCTCTTTTGACAACGAGGGAATAGCCATCTTCGCCCTGCAGTTCACCTATTACCTCTGGGTATGTGCTCTTGTCACTTGTTGGAAAGGTGCAATAAGATGAAAATGCCAAGTAAGCAAACATGTCATTTCACTGTGGCTGTATGCATCTGTCATTGTGGTTCATGGTCATTATAAGGAAGTGACAGTTTAAACTTCGTTGTAAATATTTTAACCCTATATTGACACTTCATAGTGAGGTCTCAATCTGTCCATATTTAGGAGACAGGCTTTTTGTAGCTAGAAAAGAAGCCTTATTTTCAATGTTTTCTGCGCTCAGATGTGAATTATTTATCCAGAGCCTTGAAAGGCACACTGGGCATCTTTGCAGAACTGTGTGAAGCCCAGGAAACAGCCTGCTGCACTGTAAAACCTTCACAATAAGATGACCTTTATGAGTAGAATTGAAAAGATCTCAGGTTAAGGGTTGAATATCTCCCCCATCCCCCACCCCCCATTCAGGAAGTGAAAACAGCAGGTTGCGTTGTACCCCACATTGCAGCTGACCTTGAATTCTCAACATTATTGTGTTCGACATGTTCAAATTTATTTTGTGTGTGACAGAAATATTTTTCTTTCTGTGATTAAACATAATTTGTCCAGTTTATCCTTGCAAGGTAGACCTTGACAGAACAAAAAGACTACAGATAAGGTGAATGTGTTATTTCTGAATACAGTGTCGGATGTGTGCAGGAACTGCAGTGAAAAGACATTTTAAAATGGTCCTCCACAGTTGGTGGAAAGAAGGTGGAAAGATGTCTGACAGACTTTTCACTCTGCCCGAGTCTGTCCACTCTTCTCACTTGCATTGCAGCTACCTTACAGCCCTGCAGCTAGCGTATGAATACCATGTGTGTGAGTGAGTATAAAATTGAAGAGCTCCACTTCACAAACACGTTTATCTACATCTCTTTCTTTCTTGTTATTGAAGTTGACCTTGACAAGTACTGAGGAGTTTTTTATTCAATATTGAGCTGTATCCATTCAGTCATACAGGCCTTATTGTTCTTTCTGTAGAACTAAAATATAAATGCTAATGCAGTATTTCCAGATATATCTCGTTCAATGAAAATGAAAGTAGTCAGCTTCTGTTGAACCAGGTTTCACCTGACATTAAAGATGTGGGTTGAGACTGTAAATGCAATTTATATTCAACATCTACAGCAGCAGAAGTACAAAAAAAATGTTGCTGTTTGCTGCCAATACACTTTTTCTTCTTTTTGTTCAAAGCGACATACGAATAGATTTTTTTCTTTTGAAGTAAAAGACATAGCGAGGGAGGGATCAAGAGAGAAAATATCTAAGGTAAGTATGTAATTATTCTGCTGATTTCTGTTCCAACTTCCAACTTGTTCCAACACTGAGCGAGAAAACAGGAGCCAGTGATATTTCCTGCCTAGCAGTTACAGCAGAACTAGACGTCGTCCATTTGCACATTGCAGTGAACAAGGCTCATAAACCTGAATGAGGGAATTCAGCAGGCAGGTGCTATGCCCGCGGCCGCTCAGCAGGCTTTAGTAGGGTACAGCACAGTGGATGGTAATAAAAAGTGGAGTGACATTAGCTGATTTTTGGCTGGTTGAAGACCAGCCGCTCTGATGTATTTTGAGCCATTTGCAGAGGTTTTACTGTGCATTCTTCTGTCATGAAATTAAAATAATCAATGTCGGCAGCACATGACATAGTGGTTAAACAGTTAAATGTTGTTTTTGCTACTAAAGGCTACAGAGCGCTGCTGGAAAGAAACTGCAGATACTCTGAATGCATATGTATCACTGCCTGTCATTGGAGCACTGTTGGCATATTTATTTCTGTTTATACAATGTCTCCTCATGGAGTCAATAAAAAGATTTTCCATCAACAATACTGCTCGTGTTCCTGTAGACTTGAATGATGTAATACAAAGGAAAGAGGTTCCAGTAAAGCAGCTCCAGTCATCGCTGCACAGTTAAGCCGCGTGGGAGTGTCAAATAAAAAAACTGAGTTCAAATGTAATAAAGTAAATTTTATCAATGTCAGAGAGATCAAGCAAACGACTAAACTGACTTTAAGGAAGTTATTTGCAAGGCGCCTGCTTGCACAGGCCTTGTTTATAAAGCCTGCAGGCAGTCATCCACCCCCATCTGCAGCTCTTTCCCTCCAACGCGCATGCAACCATGACACCAACTGTACAATAGACTGTCATTTGCGTTTTTTCTTTGGACTGCCCTTTGATTTTCAGTCTCTGTTGTTAACCCTGTCATTACCCATTATGTTTGGCTTTTTACAATACATTAGGCAAACAATGAGTAAATCAAATAGCAAACCACCTGTTGCTTTCATTAATTTACTCCCTGCTTAAACATCTTTAAATCCTCTTTGCATTGCTACTGCTGAGTTTACTTTGGCAAAGGATCTTTTGATTTTTGGTTTTTTATTATTCATTTTAAATATCGGCATCCTTTGTTCCATCTAGAAAGATTACAACATAATAGGATGCCGCAATCCTGTTTGTACCAGTGGAGAATCTTCCAAGTAAGCCACATTTCCATCGCTGACCAGCTGTATCTGCGTAGTTGCAGTGAGCCATATCATTTATGGCTCGTTCATATTAAGTGTACCAGAACTGCAGGCAAATAATACATCAGTTTTATTTAAACCACATTCATTATTTTTTCATTATACCTGCAGCATTCAAACGTGACGGCCTGCAGCTGTTAAAAAACACCTTTGCTGCTTAAAACAGTGCAAGAGCAGCAGGAGTCCCACATTTATGCAGATGTGCATTTGGAGGCCACACAAATTTGCTCATCAGCATTCAGGATAAACGCTCCTTCTTAGCTGATAGCTCGGGGAGTCAGTTACTGCACTGCACACAGTAACGGATTCAGGCAGGAGTTAAGCCTAAACTATCCACACAACAAATGCAAAGACATGATTGCCACAGATGTTTACTTTGTAAACACACAAATCAAGGTTCACTTGATTGCTGTTCACACTGTGTGTGCATAAAGATGTCTTTTTATACCTTCAAATGATACACATAGTTGGAGATGCTTTCGTAAATTTCCCCATTGTGGGACAAATAAAGGAATCTTGAATCTTTACAAGTCATTATTGGCAAATTGCTTGGCAACTAACAAATGTAAAAAGACAGATGGAAGCTAACGACAGCAAACATTTTGTACTTTTATCTTCAAATTTCAGTAGTTTTGTATGTCCAGGTTCATTTCGTTTTATAGTTTATCTTTAAAATGAATTTTGTAATTTAACTATTTGAATTCTCATTGAGAAAAGTTCCACATGAACCAACATTTTCTGAATGTTAGCAGCACCCCAGGTTAGACAGCTGGTGAGCAGGAAAACTGGTACTCAGTCTGTCCTCATCCATGAGTGTCCCTGTAAGTGAACAGAAAAGAGCTCCCATTATGCATGCCACAGGCAGTCAGCGAGCATTAATAGTTGCTTGTAGGCTATTTGTCCAATTTTTCTTTTACCTTCAAGGCGTTGATCTCCCTTTATGCCCGACCGTAAAAAAACAGCGTTGAGGCTTTCATCCAGGTAGACGTAGTGATGAAGGTATTTCGTCACGCCATGCCTCACTGATGTTTGTCACAGCGTAACAGGCTTGGCAGTTCAGTCGCCGCCGGGTTGGAAGGGCCCTTTTATCTGTCCAAGGATTCAGCCATCCCAGTTTATGTCACTTTGTCAAATCGTGCATGGATGCATCTCTACATGTGGTTTCAAGGTAGCATGAGTCACTCGGCTCCGGTGTGCTCGTGGACAGCGCTGTGGCCCTTTTTTGAACCCGCTCACTGTCACTGATCTGGCAGTGACCTACAGTTTAGTGTCCAGGTGGTTGGCTGAGCACGGCTGTTGTGTTTACAGTCCCGGCACAACACAACTGGCCCCGCGTCTGTGTACCTGCTCAGCAGAGTGAAACCAAACAGCTGATGTTGTCACTCACTGAGAGTGTTGACATCCTCAAACATACAGTGCATATTTGAGAGCCAAACATACTTAGGAAATGTACATTATGCACATGTGTATAAATTGGCCATTTTACATTCCTGTATAAACCATAGATTTTTAATTGCTTTTTAGAGACCCTAAATGTCTCCAGCATTTCAGAGATTTTTCAATCATATTTTGAGTAGACTTTTGTAATAAAGGAATATATTTTAAGATTATCTGTACCAAATGCATCCCTCCATGAATATGCACAGATTTTTAGTCTCTAAAGTCACACAGGAGGGCATAGGGTTTGAGTAAAAAGCAAAGCGTAATTAATCAGGCCGCAGGTAGACTATGATTAGATTGTGACTCTTGACAACCTGAGCGTGACTGTACCAAACGGAAGGAGACATCCATCAAGACAGCTCAGCTAATTTATATTGAAATTTGCAGAGAAAGAGCAAGAAAAAAAAAGGAGAGTCACAAAACTTTGTTGAGACGGGTCATATGGAAAGAGTTGGGCAAAGAGGACTGCAGACTCTGCACAGAGCAGCAGATAAGTGAACTGTAGAAGGTGAACTTAAGGTGAACTGTGTTTCTGCACTGAAATCTGGATCAGCTGCATTTTGAAATGATACCCTGAAATGCGTTTTCTTGCCGTTTTCAGTCAGATTGTTAAACGATTACTGACTCACGCAGTATTGTCCCCAGTGATTCCATTTTTTCTAAATGTTTGGAAGGATATAAATAAGAATAATGAGTAAATCATGGCAGATCAGTGCCAGATCAGCCATGACGCCCAAATCGTAATTATAATCGGCCTAACAGATGTAATGTTTATAAGCCTCTTTATGTGGAAGAGAGTGCCTTCATCCTTATCCTTCCATCCGGGTTCTATCCAGTGCATTTTCTTCGTAACACATCTGAGGCGTTTTCCCCCTGTGTCCACCATTTGTCTCGCACCAGGAAATGTGTATCAGGGTGTGTTAGGGGGCATCTTTGTGTCTGCGTTCTTATAATGGCCTCTTGTACGAATGATCAATACATCTCCGAGTGTGGCAGGTGCTCCTTGCCGCAGCCATCACCACCTCTTAAGGTGATGTGTCATCAGCGAAACAGTGTCATCGGGGAGAAAAAAAAAATCTCACCCACCACCTCTCACGTCCTCTGTTCTATTTGGCGAGGCCCCTGAAAAACAATCAGCCCGGCCATGCTCCACTGCTTCCCATTATCAGTCTCATTTACGCACATTTGTCTTTGCGTTTTGCCTTTCCCCCTCTCTGTCTTTCTTCCATCTTGTCTCTCTTTAATTGTCTTTGTCTTCTTTTGTCCCTGCCATTGTTTTGCTCATGCTGTCTTCATGCTTTCTGCCTCCTCTTTTTTTATTTTTTGTTCTTCCCGCCATGCTTTCTCTTCCTGTATCTCATTATTGCTTCTTGTCTCTTTACTCGCTTCCTCTTCACCACATGGCTGGTTAAAAAAAAAAAAGTGCCAAGCCGTTCTCTCAAGTCTCGACCCAATCTTCATTATCCGACTTCTTCATTTTATCCGCTAATAACCCATTCAACTCTGCTCGCTTAATCTCTGTTTACCCTCCCCCACTCCCCCTCCCAACACACTCCCATAATCTATAATTGAATCCTCTCACACCCATGAGAGCTTCTTTTTTCTTTTTTTTTTTAACACCGTTGCACTTCGTAACATGAATACACACACACACACACACAGGGTTGCACTGCCTCCCTCGCTCTAACCCCATGCACCATGCCTACATTGTTGCAACAGTAATTCCACTCTTTCTCTCGGCTCACATTTAATTAGCTGGACTGGTATCACAGTGTGTGACTTCTGTGTCTGCACAAAGAGAATGGCGGCTGGGAGGGCATTTGGACGGGGAGGGGGAGGTCCGAGGCACCAGTTGAACGCCGTTTGTGCCCGCTGAATAGACGACACAAGGCTTCCCGCTAGCTTTGGCCCAGCTCGAGTGGGAATGTTGTCTGACAAGAACACAGCAGCTAGCTGTTGTCATCCTAATCAGTCATTATGCTTGTTCACACTTTTAAACAAAATACGCAAAGCCATTTATGGGGAAAGTCTTTGGCAGCGAACACACACTTGCCAGTTTACAGCTAAATTAAACCACCGCTAACGTCTGATGAATCCTCCTGTCTTCATGACAGTTATGATGTTCAGTTTTAGTTGAAAGCATTTTAAAGAGGCGTTGATCACATTGGAGGTTGCAAATTGTGGTGCTGTTTAATTGTATTGCATTATGCTCAGAGATATTTCTATTTTGCCCACACCATTTGTGCCAGCGAGAGAACTTAATAATAGAAACACCTCCCAGTACAGCACAATACAGTTCAGCAGCAGCACAAACTGCAGTCTCCAAACTAATAATAAAGAATCAACAACACTTTCAATGGTTTCAGCAGCCAACAAATTACAACTTAAACCCCATTAGGACAAGACCAATAGAAATGGAGGAGGTGTATAATAATGCTGTATATTTTTCCTCCTTCCTTATAATCGTTGTCATGTTAACCTTTTTGACTAACAAACTTAATGAGCTGATTCTGTAACAGACATAAATATAACCTGTGGGACAACCATGTGACTTTTATCTGTCTTATTTGTAATAACAATATTGGTTGCTTTTAGTTTATTTCATTATGAGCACAAATGGCCCTTCTGAGTGCCGATGCGAAGCTTTAACATTAAGTATTAAATATGTTTAGCTAGCTAAACATAGTTTTGCTGTACCAAAGAGACCAGCAGAAACATAATCGCATTTAATGCAGCCCATAAAGTTCATCTTTACTTGTATGCGTTGGCTGATGTTCACACGTGATCTGTCAAGTTATTCTGTCACGCTGTGCACAGAGCTGATGAAACTCCGTAACAGTAAATGTAGCTCTGTGTCTGAAAACTCGGGCGCACTTTTAAAAAGCAAAGTGCCTCTCCATGCCGGACTGAAATTGCAGGCGCAACTTTGCTGAAGTTCACAAGTTTGCCGAAAAACAGAAGGTAATTGGAGCTCTGGGGTGAAAAATAAGTGCGTGATGTATGTTCTCGAGATGGGATCAAAACCAGTCACCAGCGCATGTAATATTAAACTCGCTCAATCTCCCCTAGAGAAATAAAACTCATCTGAATTGGCCTTTTAGTCCTGCTATGTCAACCCCAAACAAAGCCCCGAAAGGTTGTAATTTCCTTCCTCCATAAACAAAACCTCTATAGGAAAGAATGAATAATCAGGTCACCGCAGACCTACTTACTGTGGCCCACCTCAACACACACACTGCCTGAGGACGGTTTATTTTTGTGTTCAGGTATCTCTGCATACGCTCACAGTATAAAGCTATGTCGGTTCGCATGTGTCTCTGTGCGGTTGATTGATCGTGCTGATCCAGCAGGTCTGCATTTGACGCTCTGCTGGGTATTTGGGCGAAACTACTTTGGTCCAGCGATCATTGATTACCCCTCATCAGCAAATCTCAGGCATTGTTGGACACGATCAGGCTCCTTGACTACTCTCTCCTACCAGCCTTGTCATGAGTTTAGATCATTTGAAAGGTCACAGCTAAATTCATCTTTTATTTTGTGCATGTGTACATCTTTATTGTGTGTGTGTGTGTGTGTGTGTGTGTGTGTGTGTGTGTGTGTGTGTGTGTGTGTGTGTGTGTGTGTGTGTG
>JBAJHX010000040.1:14873077-14916830 GCA_037176925.1 Amniataba percoides
GTGTGTGTGTGTGTGTGTGTGTGTGTGTGTGTGTGTGTGTGTGTGTGTGTGTGTGTGTGTGTGTGTGTTTTTTTTTATGTTAATGTGTACACTTGCTTGCCTCATCAGCCTGTGGCGAGGAAGAAGAGAGTGTTTACAAGATGTTTTCTTGGTTTAGTCTGATCCGGTCTCCTCTCATCCCCTCTCACCACAGCTGGGTGTTCCTTATCTGCTATTATCATTAAGCTGTGCTCATTAAAGTACTTTTAAACATGCACAAAATATGCGTTTTTATCTCCTTTTATCACTGTCTAAGCCGATGTCCAAGTTGGTTTTGCAACAATTTTTTTACATTTTCCATTATGGTTTCAAAGTACAGTCTTAACTTTCTCTTACATGTGGTGAATCACAATGTAAACAAGCTTTTTAATGGGGCTCGAGTGCTTCAGCAGTGGGGGACCATAAAACAAATAGACTGAACCTTTTGTTGAGGACAGCCTGCACTCAGTCCAGATTGAGTTTTTCTTTTTTTTTTTTTTTTATTGTAGTGTACTGAGAACACCTTGTCATTATCACTGAAATAGGGCTGCCTGTGGTGCTTTAGCTTCAAGTGTAACAAACAGTGGGTCTCCATATCCTTATACATATGAATAACACATTACTCTCACTCTCTTTCTGTCTCACAGGTGAAATCTGTGAAGACTGGCTCGGTATTCTGGACCATTGGCTGTTGTCTCTCCTATTTCTACATGGTAAGAATACACTGGGTGCATACTAACCATTGGCTGGATTTGATCTATTTCACCTCATTATCCCTTCGAGCCATCTCTCACATAAAAGGAAAAGCTGGCCCATATGCTCATATATACATTTAGTAAAAAATTTATGATTTTGCTGCGCTTTTTACCCCCTTATTTCTCGTCCCATTATACGAGGCAGAGAAGCCATCCGAATATTTTCAAAGCCAAATCCTCAGCTGATACTTGCTGTGCCATAAACAATCATCCATCATAAAGAACAAAGGATTCAGTGACTCTTGTCAGTTCAAAATGGTAGAGTGGATAAAAAATACAAATATTCTACACTACGGGGTTGTGCAATGAAATACAAGTTCTATTTTCTTAATGCTATAAAACAAAACAAAAAAATATATTATTAATGGCCATATGCAGAGGATGAATTGAAGGGTCTCGCAGCCTGAGGAAAGAAGTTGCTCTGTAGTCTGGTAGTGCAGCAGCAGATACTTCAGCAACGCTTGCCAGATGGCAGCAGGCTGTTGGTGCAGTGGACGTTGTCTTTAAGTATCCTCACTCACCGATAGCACTGATGCTCTGTGTAGCAATTAGTTTTTAACATAATCAGTACTGCAAAGAACGTTTTATGCACATCTTTACTTGAACACTGGAACTACCTGTTTCTGTGGCAGTGTGCTGCAGGAAATGCTGTGTAATACTAACAAGAAAAAATTAACTTGTTGTCATGGACTGGAACTGTTTCTTGTAAAGTGCTGACTTGGTCTCTTTTCGGACATTTTGCAAACACTGTAACACTAGATTTCAACACTATGCATGTGTTAACACAAGCTGACTGAGGTAAGCGATATCCAAAACTTTGCCTTTTAGAAGTAGATAAGTGTCACTGAAAAGCATGTTTCTCATCAAATCTGGCTTATATGAACTTGAGAATGGCTCGAGAGAGTACGAAATTCATAAGTGCTTATTGATTATTTAGTCTACTCCTGAGATGGCAGTGCTGGGGTGATTGTCTGCAGTCCAGCGTGGACATGGCAGTGCTTTGCTGAAGGGGAGGAACAGTTCAGCCAGTGTTTTCTGCATCATTTATGAATTCGGGCACGAGCCCATCAGGGGGTTGATGAGAGATGAGATAAAAAAGACGATCCAGGCACACTGCCTCGGCGACAGATTGTTTGCATGCATGCGTGTGTTTGTGTATGTGTGCGCGTGTGTGAGGGAGCGTGAGCGCTTATGAAAATCTCCAGCTTCTTGCTCATTTCAGGCTTAATCTCTGTGGCCGGCAGTGAGACAGATATCAAATGAAACAGATTACCGAAATCCGGCTTCATCGATCACACTGGGCCACCGCATACGAGGGGGAGGGAGGGGGTAGAGAGGATTGGAGAGACGAAAGATGGGAATGGGGGAGTGATGGAGAGACGAATAGAATTGGAGGCAAAACAGAGGATGGAGATATGCAGACACAAAGGAATAGGCAGAGGTGTGGAGAGATAAAGGGAGAGTCACAGATCGAGGGGACAGAGATGATAACGATAAGACAGGAGAGAGACTATATCGTGATGTGTAACTTCCACACTGTCCTAGTCGGCAGCAATGGGAACACTGAGTCTCCATGCTCTTTTCTCCTTATTACTACTTTTTCTCCTTCACACACATCTCTCCCTCTCTCCTCGGTGATGTGATGCTCCTCTGTACCGTATCTGCAGCCCACCCACTGTTGCAGATGAGTCCTCTAGCAGTGAGCAACAAACTCGGCCTGTGTGTCTCCATCAACACCAGCAACCTCCCGACCGCCCCCACTGTCTTCTTTTAGTCCTGCAGACAAAGTACTGCATACACTCGTTGACCCACCCCTAGTTTTTTTTTTTTCTTTAACCACCCTATCACCTTAACACTGTCAATTTAATCAGGATATAGCCAAGGCTATGTTTTCCCGTGGGGTTTAATCGAATGTGATACTCATAAAGCAGATAGGGAGACAGAGAGGGAGCGATCCCCTGCTTGGATATCGGCATAATCAGAGGGGAGAGGACAGAGAAGGACAAGATTAAGAGGAGGATCAGAGCAGTAGGACCCACTGATGGACAGCAGCCACAGGATCCTTTCTGGTTCGCTGCAAAACGTCATCCTTTCATCCCTCCAGGGGTGAAGGTAGAGTTGTTCGGGACGTATCGTGAGGAAGAAGAGAGGACAGAGCAAAAAAAGATACAGGGATCAGCTATGCACTGCGCTGATCACTCCCAAAACTTTGGCATACCTAAACCCTCCACAGTCCCCTCGACAGAGCATCCTTGAACATCAGCACACACCAAAAGCTCCTGTGCTTAATCAAGTATCGATTAAACACATCGAACACAGGGCTCCTCAGGTGGTTGCTCGAAAGAGGTCACTTTGTTTTCCTATTTAGCTATGCTAGCGGCGTGGCTTTGGGGCTGTCCAATGACCAGTACTGTTCTTTGGTTCATACTAATATATCTCAACAACTGCTTGATGGATTTCTACAAAATTTTATACAGACATCTGTATAATAGCAGGATGAATCATACTATTAATGCCACAGGAAATGTTCACCTAGCCAAAGAAAAGCACCTACACAATGGATTGGTCCTTATGACTTTGGTAATCCTCATGATTTTCTACATGTGCCACCATGAGGCTGACAATTGTGGTTTTGAGCAAAATGGCTCAAACTTAAAACATTCCCAAAATCCTCAGTTGAACTTTTGTTTTAATTCATAGATATGAAAGCCACGCAACTTCATAAGGAGGTGAACATTAAACATGTTAAATATCAGGATGTTAACATTGTCTCTGGCATATGTTAGCATTGTTTATATTGGCATTTAGCTCAGAGCTGTGCTGCCTGAACTGCATGGCATGATTAATTAAAAATAAGTGATTAAATTGTAGCTCACAGCAAGAATATCATTGTAATGTGAGTAAGATGCAAGCAGAAATCTGGCCTGCGCCCCGGAGCTATCACCATCTGACTCATGCAGGCATACACACACACACACCACTCAGACAGCTCAATGTCCTGTAGATTGACCGAGCAGTGTCGCAGCAGCTACCTTCCCAATGATTCCCTCGATCATCAAGAGTCTTAGTTTTTAATGCCGTCTTAAAGTCCTATTAATGAACCAGAAAGTCACTATTAATATTAGAGAGGGCGCAGTTAGTGAATAGGCATGCATAAACAGTACATTCATTTTCACCAATGCACAGAACGACGCCCAACGAGAGCACATAGGCAGGCTGCAAACACTTACACACAAATGCACACACCCACAGAGTAAACCCCTTCTCCCTGTTGCATGCTGTGTTCTCTATATCCTCTTCAGAGTGGCCCTGAGGTCATCAGATAAGCCCGGTATGAAATGCAGAAGCGATAACGGCTAAAAGACTTTGCTCCAAACATTTTCTGATTCCTGCCCTCAGCTGTTAGCCCCGTGGCTTGGGCAGAGGGCTGGCTGTTAGAAGCATAATTTCAAATAGAGCTTGTTGGTGCAAGCACACAGATATATACATATACTCACACACACACACACAGATTTTGTTTTTGTCATGGGTATTCATCTTTGCTTGGTTCTCTAATGTGACCAGATGGCCAGTTTCTCCTATTCTTTTTTTTTCCTTGGCCTCCATGGCCATTTATTCAAAAGACTCAAGAGGGAAATCTGTCATCAGGTTGTTTTGTAGAGTTTATTCAGTAACAGATACTGATACCACCTTAACCTTTTAAAGTCCTGATCAAGAAAAAAAAAAAAAAAGTAAAATATGTGCATACACATTCATGGTTTCCATAGAATAAATTGTAATATGGCAATATCTACAGGATGGATTGGTGCTAAATTTAGTTTATAATATGTTGCCCAGATTATGTATCCCACTGACTTGGAGGATCCAGACTTTTCCTCTGGTGCTATAAAGCCAAAAATTATTATATCCATACTTTTGACCAAACACTAAATGACAAATAAAGATGCCATGTGCCTGCTGAAGCCCCTTAATGAATCAGTGTTACTAAACCCTGCCGCAACACTGATTTTAATTCTATTTTTAAACCCACATGGCAAACTCTGCAAATGAATATAACTGACACGATAGAATAAATTGCTGTGGGTAAATGATACCTGTTGTCAATACTGTATGTAATCTGGTCATTTTGAGTCGCCCTGGGCGCTTTGAAAGAGTAACCATGGAAATTTTTTCTCATCATTATCTTCCATCCCTCTGACATGACATTGAGACTCCTACGCTTTTGCCCAGTTAAGTAACCAACAGGGAAAGCAAGCCTTACAAAATAATGTTGACTTTGAGTCTCTGAGTCAATAATGCACTTCACAGATACCAAGTAGTCTAACTCAGAGGGATCGATATTTTATAAAGAGGCTTTTCTTATTAAGTTTACCCAGAAAAACGCTGGTGTGATTGGCATATTTTTTGTGAATAAGCAGGTAATTTCAGAGAAACTCCAATCAGTTTCACACACATTCACATTAAGTGACTTGGTGACGTGTCCATCTTGTCTCTGTCATGTTGACTTTCACTACATGTCTTATGTGCACAGTATCAATTTGACCAAGTTACACTGCTCAGTGTCTGTGTTAATGGGAGGGTTTTAGTATATTTCCTCAATTCACTTTTTTTGTCTTCCTGAACAAATCTAATTTCTCAACATTTGAACATTTCCGTAGCAGACGTGTCATGTTTGGTTTTACAGCCACCGAGCCAGTAGCCTCGCTCGCTGCGTTGTGTTATGTTTTCAATTAGTTCCCAGCCGGTCGGCAAGAGAAACTCAATCAGCCACCCCTGTGTCAACACTGAAAAGGAGTCTCAAATTAAAGCCATCGCTCGTATTCATTCAAGTTACGGTTCACATGCTACTAATTGGCTGTCACCATCTGAGAGAACAGATGCAAACCACTGCCACAAGATAACTGCGTCTAACCCTTCAGCAAGGAACTTATTTAAGAGTTTTTCTTTTGCTCTCTCCCTTAATGTGGCATATTAACATTTTTATCAATTAAACATGATATGCTCTTTTTTTCTCTTTTTATGATTGCGTAACAGTAATGAAAGCTCTTTTAATCGTACTTAACAGGTGCAACGAGGCACTGTCTGACAAGATGCTGCAAAAAAAGGATCAAACAATTTGCCTATATTCAGCCTCTTTTCCTGTTTAATTCACACTTTCTCTCCTCATCTCTCCTCTTTCCTTCACTTTTAAGCACTTTCTCTTTTCCTCTGTCTCACAGTCTCTCTCAACACTTGTTTTTTTCTGTATCCTTTCACTCGTTCGTTATGCTCTCCTCTTTTTTTGTCTAGTGCTCTCACTGTTTCCATTTGCCCTTTGCTGTAGTCAAGTGTAGGCAATTGAAAACTTGTCAGTGATGTTTTTGTAGTCTCTTTTATTGCCCCCACATCCAGCGCTGTGATACTTAACGGATCTGAAAAAAAAAACGCTTGAGGTATAATTTTAGTGGAGCTTTTAAAGTTATTGGCACACCTTGCTTTTTTACATCTAACATGTAAAATATGATTGCCTCATTTTTTTATTGATTCTATATACGTGACTTTTTTATAGTTGTGTCTAATGGCGAAGAGGCAATAAGGCGTATTTACAGCCGTTGTTGAACAGTTCTCTTCAAGGTGTGTGAGGTGATTTTTGTACGAGGGCTGCGTGTATGTATGGATTGATGTACTACTTAATTCACATTATCAATGTGAGTCCATACAATTGTCACATGTTCCTTATATTCAGTTTTTGCTTAGATGCTTTATATTGTTGTAGTGAGGAATCAATTAGTCAAACAGCCAGTTGGTATTTTTATTGATTAAATGTATGATCAAAATCTGTTTTGCACAAACCTTTGGTTCAGCTTTATTCCACCATGTTTTTGTTTTGTTTGTTATAATAACGTGAACAGTTTGGTTTTTCTAGACTAGACAAATATCGATCAACGGACAAAGTGATAGGCAGAGTGATGGGTAATGGAAATAATTATTAGGTGCTGCCCAAGTGTATGAATTTTGTTTTTTGTGCTACGATTTGAGACCAAGTAGTTATATTTGAAACCATTACAGCTTGATTGCATTGAATATTTTAAGTGTTGCCACAAGTTAAATATTGATTGTGGTGGTTAACTCTTTGGATGTCAGAAATACAAACAGCACTGAATTCACAAGCTACAGTAACTTAGACTTGCACATGAAGGCTCAAATGCGCACTTGTAACTGTACGTCCATGCAGAAAAACTAAACGGAATAAGTTGTGTTTTCAAATGAAGGATGTTTTAGAGAAAGGATGACATTGAAGCAGGCTGCTGACATGTTTTATGTGTATGTGTGTGTTCTAGGTGTCAGCATGGGGAGGTTACGTGTTTATTATCAACCTGATTCCTCTGCATGTTTTTGTGCTGCTGCTGATGCAACGTTACAGCCGAAGAGTCTACATAGGTAAGGTCCACACACACACACACACACACACACACACACACACACACACACACACACACACACACACACACACACACACACAAGCAATTAAATCACACTATAACTTTCAGTTTGTGGATTGATGTTTAAAACTCCCCCACATACAGTTGCTGAAATGTGTTTTCAGATCCTCTCCCTTTTTTTCTTTTAGAATAGAGATGTATGCAATAAACAGTCAAAACACTACTCCTTCCTGTGCGTCTCCCAACATCGTTGCTCAAGCGTTTGACCCTGAAACGAGCTCAAATGCCCAGTCACGCCTGTGCTCATCTCTCACAAACCATAAGCATTCCATCATCGGCAGTGCAGACATCCACACACCCACACACCACTTAACGGTAAATGCAGCCACCTGCTACCTGATCCTCTTTATTTTACCTTTTTTTTCCCTTTGTGAACAAGGGAGGCAGAGCGGTGGGCGAAAGGAAAGGCTTGTTATTCCGCAGAACATCCTGATTTTTCCCTGCACGCTATCCGTTGGCTCGGAGAACTCGTGCTGAATCTTTCAGACCCTCCACCGTCCATGCTGCCTTCATCAGCTCAGGCACTTCCGTTGTGGTCAAGAAAAAAACGATGATACCATGTCAAGTATCATTTACGCATGATTATATGTTGCACTCGCTGTAACCGCAGAAGCATAGTCTTTGAGAGCTTTGAAAATAAATGATGGCCTCCTCACAGTGAGAGGGATTTGACCTGCGTGTGTTCCATCTCCAAAACGGTTCTCCAACAAAGAGATTCTACTTGACGATGCAGGGCTGTTAGATGAAGTGGGAAATTTCCTTCCTCTTTCGTTGTTCCTGCGCGTTCGGCCCGAGTGCCATCCAGGAACCTCGTGCACTCTTAGGTAGCAAATGAGAGATGGAGGCATTTAATCGCAGAGGTATTCTGTTGACTGAAAAGACATTAAGGTCGTCGGGCGCCTATATTCCTCACCTCGCCTCCTCCTCACATCCTGCAGCTCCTCTCCTCAGAGCCAGGTGTATCTACGAAGGAGCGTGCAAAAAAAAGGTAGAAGGAAAAAAGAGAAAATCCTGGTTTAATGAAATGCCTTGCAGTCTGTATTCCCTCTCAATTCATCTCTCTCTGTCTTGAGTCAATAGCAGATGTGTGAGAAAGAGATTGCTGAGGGCGGTCACAAGTACTTCAAAAATGAGCCGCACTCTTCAGGAAGAGTATGAAATCTTAATTAAGCTGGTGCGTCTGCGAATCGGTTCCCCCCCCCAGCTACAAAGGTGGGAGTTGTGCTGTTCTCGGCACCGTCGTCTCACTCCAGGCCTCCCCGCCACACTGCACAGAGCCAGCTCCCATTTTCTCAGTAAATGACATTAGATTAGGTATTTTGTCTTTACTCCCTCTGAGGTGCGACAGTGAAAATCAATAGACTTTAAATACCTTTATTAAGGTTGATTTCCCTCAGTGGGACACAAACTGGAGTGATGGAACACCATACACATTTTTTTTTTAACAGTGAAAGACTTTATTATGAATCTTCTGTTTCTTATCTGTTCCCCCTTCTCTCTCCTTGTTCTTCCTTCCCGTTTTCCTTCTGTCTCCACAGCTTACAGCACTTTCTACATTGTGGGTCTGGTGCTATCGATGCAGATCCCTTTCGTCGGCTTCCAGCCAATCAGGACCAGCGAGCACATGGCCGCTGCCGGTAAGTCCCACCCCTCTCTGCTTCCAGAGTGGCTGATCCTGCATGCTTCTTGGAAGAACCGGTTCCCTCTTAGAAAATTACAATATGAATGCCATTCTGGGCGCAACGATGAAGTCGGCAGTTCGCGGAAAGTGTCGCCGCTTGATTTTCCTTTCCAAGTTATCACTCAATCATACCTTTCTCACCACGGCCCTCAAATTTACCTTTTTGCTTCGCTTCTTCATCAGCTTCTTTCCCAGCAAAATGAGAGACTCGTTGGCGGGTGTAACAAACAAAAAATAATTTCCCCTCAGGAATCTCGAGGGTGAATATTGGGCTTATATCCACCAGATGGCAAGAAACACATCTTCAAATGAATGTTAATGTTGCTCTGTGTCCGCTCAGTGTCTAAATAGACAGCTGTAGTAGCTCATCATATGTCAGTGTTGCTGCCCACAATCGGCCGAAAAAATATCAATGACTGCAGGTTTGATGCTACATTTGTGTAACACAGACGGTATAATGGATACTTCCACAGTTAAATGGCGTTTTAACATTTTTAACATTTCTTGTTAAAGTTCCATAAAGTTACTGAGCAGAAAGTCTGTTTAGATTTTTACACATTGGTTCAACGCCAAAATCTTTTTTAAAAGAGCTTTTTTGTCAGCTGACGACCTGCCCCGACCCTGCCAACAAATGTATGCAGCAAAGCACAAAGGAAAGACTCGGGCTGACTGCTGTAGTTCAAATATTAAAGGTGTGACTTTACATAAGCCACCCACTTGTTATCCAAAGCACCTTACAGTGCCGTGGATGCTCACACGTTAAGATTGGTTTGCTGCTGCGGGATTTGAATCCCCTTGCACTGACGGCATTAGTCATGCTGCGTGTTGAAGAACACAGGACCTTCTTGGAATATATTTGCGAAATACAAACAAGTAAGAGGCTTCGCGTGCCGTCCATATGGGTTCAGCACTTTAAATACTTTTCATTTTTGGCTTGTGGGAAGGACTAAAGCCTGCTCAGTTTCTCCTCAAGAGTGGGCCCATCTGCTGCCCGACAGCACGGATGGGTGCGTATGTGTGTGCGTGATTCTTGCGTTCATTTACATCCAGATTGGGAGAGGACTGTCGTTGGCAGCTTTAGGAAGAGGCACATCACCTTTACTTTTTCTTTTTTCTTTTTTCTTTAAAGAATTCTCTTAACACTGCAGCAGGTGTATGTTGAAGTGTCCCTGTTTTCCTTGGGGTCGACAACACAAACAGCATTATGTGTAGCTTTGAAGAATGCACCACCAAAAATCATCCCTGCCTCTCTTTTTTTTTTCTCTGCTCCCCACTCTCTCTCTGTCTCTCAAAGAGTGAGTGTGTTTTCATGTTGCCGGGGTAGCAGCTGCTCAGAACATCTGGTTGCAGCATTCAGGGAGCGCAGTGGGAGACGGGAAGAGAGTGACAGAGCCGTGGTCGGTACCCTTGAGATGTCAGCCCCTGAGGCGGGCGGGCGGGCAGGCAGGGTGGCATAGAGTGACAAGCGTGTTAGCACCACGGCGGCTCTCCAGGAGACATGCAGGGGCTTAACCTTGGAAATGGGTGAGACCTGCCGTGGGCAGTGGTGGGCAAGCAGAGGAGTAGGGCGATATCACATGAGATATGTCAAAGCAGAAAGGTGACGACACGGAAGGAAACCAGGCCTCTTTTCAATTTTTTTTTCATATCGAATCCACCAGACAAAAAGAGACCCACCGGAGAAAACGGCACAGAGGAAGTGACAGAGCGAAGGAACAGAGGGAAGAAGTGTGACCGAAGGGGCTGCGAAAAAGAAAGACAAGGCGAGGGGAAAGAGAAGAGGGCTTATTCACACAAATCCTTCTCATGCATTTGAAATACGTTGTCCCGCAGTATTTGTCTTTCACATCTGCGCGAACAGCCAAAGGGGCTATCGCGAGCCGCTTTGTGGAAAATTCTGCCAAACTGACAACGACGCATCTTAACCACGAGAAAACGAGCTTTGTACCCCGCAGGAGGCAGCATGAATCGGGGGCCCTACTCAAATATTCAGTGCGAGTTTCCATTTTGTATTTTTGCTCATTGTTTGGTTTCTGTCTGTTTTTTTTCCCCCTCAGGTGTGTTTGCACTTCTCCAAGCCTATGCCTTCCTGCAGTACCTGAAGGACAGGCTGACCAGGCAGGAGTTCCAGACGCTCTTCTTCCTCGGAGTCTCTCTCGCTGCTGGCGTGGTCTTCCTCACGGTGATCTATCTCACATACACAGGTCTGCACGTGTAGTTGTTTAGTGAAGATACATGTGGTGCTTTCTGTGAAAACATCCCTTTTTTTGTGCTTGAAATTAGAGCTGAAAATGATGCATCAGTTAATCGATTGACATTGATTGATGGATTGTTAGTTGGTTGACAGAGTCTGTTGATACGAATAATAATTGATAATGTGAATCATCAAGAAAGAAGCGGCAACATTTTTCAGGATTCACTTTCAGACTCTTGAGCAGTTGCTGCTTTTCTCTGTCTTCGCATCTTCATAAATCAAATATCTTCGGATGTTAAGCTGTTCGTAGGAAAAAAACAAGAAAACTGAAGACATCACTTTGGGCTCTGGGAAATAGTGTCAGATGTTTTCCATTCATTTTTCAACATTTTTAAGCGAATTGAAAACATATTCAGAGGGTTCATTTATAGAAAAAAATCAATTAGTTGTAGTCCCCCTTGTAAGCAATTATCATCAGTTGCAACCAATATCATGGCTTAGCAAATGGGGAGACTTCTCCTCAATCAATACACATATTACTGAACATAACCAATTAAATTTACAACGTTGTAAATTAATGTCGATGTCGGTCTTCTCCAGGCGTTATTATAAACCTGCCTGTATTATCAGTACCCACAACTATCTGCATAACATGCGTTCATGTATTTGGTATATGAATTTTTACCAATAACTTAATTATAAACCAAACCAAGACTCATAACATTTGCGTCTCCCCAAACACGGCCAGAATAGTTTCGTGAATGTCAACACATCAAATTAAATTAAAACTTTCTCCCTTGCTGTGCTGGTCGCACATGGAAATCAGGCACAACAAATCGAGGCGCTGATATTTAGTGAAGCTGCTGAAGATTAATGGTCAGATCGTCATCCAATAATGATGTGTGAATGTTTAAGTCAAGCTACTGCCAACAAAACGAAGACATATATATAAAAAGAAATATATCTAGTGTTTTCTGAAATGTGTTTTTCTTTCTTGGTGCAATCTTGAGTGTCAAGATCACTCAATTATTAAATATCTTTGATCTCCTGTTAATAATAGTTGTATCCTACAACACTAAAATAGAAGGTAGTTCATGTTTTCCCCCCATCTGTTTGTCTGTTTATGAACACAGTATGTTAGAAATTATCCTGAATTTGGCTGAGATTTGGTGGACAGATAGCCTTTTGTGCAAGGGATCAGTTGACTAGATTTTGACGGCGATCCAGATCTGGGATTTCGGCCATTTTAGATTTTGTTTACTTTTTTTTTAGCCAAAAGTAACAGTATGCTCATCCTCTATCCCCCAGTGGTCTGATCTCCAGGCCTCCCCAACGGGCTGCTAATCAGCGCTTGGCTTGTCAGAAAATTAAACCTGGAAGGCAAATGATAAACAGATATAAACTGATAAGGATGCTGCAGCTTTGCAAGTTGAAGAAGTGTTGAGTGTTGGTGGAGGATTGTGCTCTGCTGAGTGCCTCTATGTGAACTCGTATGTGTTGGTTTTGACTTGTACGGTCGAGCCCTGATGTGCGCAGCCAGCTGGTTGAACTTTGTCCCTGTTAATGTTTTTCTCGATTATTTCCAACTCCGCCTGGGTTTCTGACCCCAGTGGAGGCCTCAAGGTTTCAGTTCTTTCAAAAGTTGCCTCCTTGGTATTTATTGATTTTTAGTTGTCTCCTATTGAAGTGTTCATATTCAGGACGAGATGCTCTGAATTTTAACCAATTCATAATGTAAGCTACATAGTACAGTTTTATTTTGAATGTACAAAGAAATGGAGAATTTGGTGCGCAAAAACACAGAAGCCATTAAAAACACCAAGTTACAGCATCACAGTGGCTTACTCGCTTCCCTTTTCTCGCGGTGTATTACCTCAGACTGGTCCCAAGAAAGCTAATACAGTTTACTGTGCAAAAGGAGAGCACACTTATCCCCTCAGGCTGTGTATCCGTACCATTTCAGTAATGAGCCAGTGTGTAATGAGCCTTAATAAAGTGTGTGACTGTTTTTACCTGACATCATATATTGGATTCCTCACCTTGATTAAAAGAGCAGATTATTTACTCGCCTCTGACATTTTGTCTCTCCAGGTCATGTAAACTCTGCAGCGGGGCCTTTTGTTCAGTGCAGAGAGATGGTGGCACATTGCATCTGCAGTTATTTTTGATTGGTTGCCTGTCTGCTTTAGAACTGATTGCCCTCTCTGGTGGATGCAGAAATCTAGTCTCGTGAGGATCCCGGCTTCAGCTGGGTGCCTGGTAAACTTTGCGATCTGTCAGCCATCTGAATTGAGCAGCGGGTGCCGGTGACTGTTTGGTGATGTGCCAGTTTTGCAGTGAAACTGCGCATGTCTTCCTCTGGTCTGTCGGGCTTTTTCATCTCAAGAATATCTGCAACTGAGTAGCAGGGTGGATTTCCTCAGTATCTTGAACATGGAGCCAAATATTGATTGGTTAAATCAGTGTTCATCCTTTAAATCATCCTTTAAAATATCTCTTTTTTCTTGTTTTTTTTTTTATTTCACCCATTCTGCTCACCCTGGTTCAGTGCATTGTAATATCTTTTTTTAAAAGTGCTCTTTTTGTTTTTTAATGATGGTGATGGTCATTAAACGTATCGGGCGCAATCAGAGTATCAGCTTACATGGTGGCGCAAAAAACAAAATATACAGGGCTAATGCTTTTGTTAGTGTTGTCTGTGCACACGTGAGTGTGTGAGTGGCTGTGAGAGCCCCCAGGCAGCAGTTCAGAGCTGAAATGTATTCCAGATCAAAGCTTCACCAAAATAAGACATTTGCATGCTCACACAAAATGCCCTGTGCGGTATAATTTGCAGCTTAAATGGTTTCAGTTACATTTGTAAACAAGTCAATTCTAGTAATTAAGTACCATCAATAGAATACATTTCCAGCATTGACACATTCTCCTCTGAAGTTTCTCTTGTTCTTGAAACACAATTAACTGAAAATTCTGCTCTGTTTAGTGGCCAGACTTCAAATGAGTGTTTTTAAAGGTCCTGAAAACTTAAGTAAGGATGTCAGCTCACCATAAAGGATGACGTTAAGATTTTGTTCAGCTTACAACAGGGTGTTTCATGTGAGAGATGTCTGTATCAAACCATAGCTTGTGAGTTGTTTACATCCATGTTTGCTCGTTAGTCTTCTTCTTCACTACTGTTGTTGATGTTTTTGGCGCATTACCACCACTGTAACAAAGAACTTCAAACCCATCCGTGTGCATCTTTGTGCAGGAATACGCCAAAGGGTAACTTTTAAACTTTAAATAAGACATTTTCTGAATTTTATGTATTGATCGTTGACTAATTTAATCCTGGATATTTATCTGGATATGTATAAAGGAAAGATCAGAGACCAAGTGTTCAGGGGCTTAGGATGAGTAAATGTACTTTACAACATTATACGGTATGTTTCGATTTTGTTTCACAAAATGAATATTAAAACTACTGTAGACGTTCACTTTATTATCCTCAGGCAATGTTTGCAGCATCCTTCCAGGCCTGTGGGTCAGATAGTGTTGTGATTTCATTTATTCGGCACTGCACAGCTGGGCTGAGTTTGCCATATAAATAATTACATATGGAATTTTGCATGTTTTATTATATTTCCCCATGATTAACCTTGATCTTTCCTACCTTTAACACAGTTAAACAAACTTCCTGCAGGCCTGCGAACAGCCATTGTACTCCGAGGCTCGAATAGAAAGCAGTAAGAGAGTACCGTCGTATATTTCCTTATTGATTGTCTTTTCTTTCTCCAGGATACATTGCTCCTTGGAGTGGTCGTTTCTACTCTCTCTGGGACACCGGGTAAGCTTTGCTGACCTTCACACTTTTTCTGTCGATGGAACACTTGTTCAATCGAGTGCATGTGTGTGTTTTCTAAGCACCATCCCAGAGGGGAAAACAGCACAGCACAGACTCTGTGTTGAACTATTGTCTTACTTCCAAATAGCACCAGGCACCCCGTGTTCTCCAAATGCACTGCAACGTGTTTGATATTTCAGCACGCCCAATCAATTCTCCCCCTCTGTTTGCTGACTGAAGCAATATGGGATAGTTTTTTTTTTTTCTTTTTTTCCCCCTCCCCTCTGGAGACTGATACTAATTCCTTAATGTGCTGTGTGTTTTCTCTTTCCCGGCTGTAATCACAAAACACTTTGGAGAAATATTTAAAATCGTATCGAAAGTGCTGCGTAAAAGCCCGTAATGAATAAAGAGGGAGCAAACAGATCAGAAAAACTAACAGCAAAAAAAAAACCCCAAAAGATTATTCCTCATCTCATCTTACTGCTAAATGTGTTCATATTTTACTACAAGCATGCAGGGGGAGGTAAATTATCTTTTTTTTCCCCCATTCTAATTCTGGAGTTAATCAGGAGGATCTATTGTATAATTTGTCTCAACACTCCCAATGCGCTCATCCCAACATGAATTACATCCCGTCTGTCTCGTCCTCCCCCCTCTCTCGGTCCTGCCCTCACCCTCCCTCGCTCCCCCAGATACGCCAAGATCCACATCCCCATCATCGCGTCTGTGTCGGAGCACCAGCCGACGACGTGGGTCTCCTTCTTCTTCGACCTCCACATCCTGGTGTGCACGTTCCCAGCAGGCCTCTGGTTCTGCATCAAGAACATCAACGATGAACGAGTGTTTGGTAGGTTTTATTAAAATGCCATATTGTGAACTGTGCTTTAAAATCTAAATTCCCACTGTAGTATAGAGCTGCTGGTTCTGGAGGTGTTTTTTTCTCACTTTCATTCAGTGTCATGATATCCTCAACATCATTTAATATAGAGTATAAACACGGGACCCTCATAGGGAATGTACCAATCCCACAGGTGTTTATTTTGTCTACCAATTCGGCCAACTGTATTGCCATCAAACTGTATTGACATTCTCTAGAGGATAAATTCCTCTGACTTTGTTGTTCCCCTACTTTTCTAGTTCCACCAGAAGGTTCGAATTTGTGCTTTGAGTGAAATATCTCACAAGCTATTGGATGGATTGCCTTGAAATTCTGCATTTTTGACATTCACGTCCCTCTCAAAGTGAATTATTATAACTTTGGGATCTCCTGACTTTTCCTGTCGCTCCGTCGTCAATTTCTTTTTTTCTTCTTTCTTTTAATACCTTGCTTTGTGGCTGAATTACTTAAATGCTATCGCAGCTGTAGCCTCTTGTGATTTAGCACTAGAATGTATCCTACTTAGAGCTAAATCACAGTAAACAGCAAATAAAGATGATGGCCTTGTAATAACCACTAACACTTAAGCACAGATAACTCTGGTTACAGTAAGCACAGCCTCACAGAGCTGCTAGCAAGCCTGTAGCCTCGTCTTGATTCAGTCATTTTGGCTTGAGGGCTGGCTCTAAATACTACAACACCTACTGTATGAGCCTCTGCCGCCACTGAAGCCAGTCAGGTGTGAATCAGAGAGGTACAAGACTTCATTGTTATAGTTGTGAAAACGCAGCGTCATAGTCGCTTAATTCAACAAGTCTGAAAATAAGCTGATTTTGGCTGCAGAATGATATTTTCAGGATTATTAAAAAAATCATCATTTTTAGCAGGTAACTTAATTTGAGGCTCTGACATTGGATTTTTCTTCTTCAAAATTCACCCTGGGAGTCGTAGTTATCTTCCCACCTTACGTTTCTATGTACACAGGCTTGTATCTTTTAGATTTTTAATCAAAGGAACAGATATTTTCTAACACCGCTGATCTTTTTTTTTTTTTTGTGCTGATAATTCAAACTAGAGAGTTTCACATCCATCCAAGCCTTGGAAGAGCCCCAACTGTCAGTCACAGGATATTGTCTGCAGAGAAAATGAATGGGACTATTACTTCCACTTCACAACTCCCCATTTTTCCAGTCCTTATTTGTCAATTTAAACGGCGTCGTCCTTTAATCACTAATTGTTGCGTCATTACTGTCATTTATCTGCTTTATTAACAGTGAGCTGCGATTAAGAATGCATCATTTGTAAGCGCTATCATAAGTCAGACGGTACATTATGTCCTCTGTCTGCAGCATTATGATGCACTCTCGGCTTTGCATCTGCCTGAAAGAAAACCACTGAGGGGACTGAACTTTTAAGAGAAAAAAACAACTCAAACTAAACTTTTATGTTTACAGAGACAGCCAAGATCAAGGGCACAGAACCTTTGAGCGCCAGAAACAGTCCTTCAGCAGTCTGTTTCCCCCCTCAGACTTAATCAGCCTATTACAGCTATTGATTAGCCACGCACCTGTTGAGCCAGGTCGGCACTCTTCAAGGACAGAAAGCAGCCAGCGCTCTCCCCATTTAGGGTTTGAGTTCTCCTACAGCCAACACAGACTGATTATTCTGCGTTAGTCTAACAACTCAATTTCTCTTTTTCATGTCTTTATCTCCTCCTCACACTCTACGCCTCATTTCTTGTCTCCCCTTTACACGCACACCGTCTTTCTCCTTGTCTGACCTTTGTCTACATCTGCAATCTCTCACCTTCTATTTCTCCTCTCTTTTTTTTTTTTCTTCCAGTGGCCCTTTACGCCATCAGTGCCGTTTATTTCGCCGGCGTGATGGTGCGTCTGATGCTGACGTTGACGCCGGTGGTGTGCATGCTGTCGGCGGTGGCTTTCTCCAGCGTCTTCGAGCATTACATGGGAGACGACACGAAGAGGGAGAAACCGCCCGCCGAAGACAGCAGCGACGAGGACGACAAGAGGAACTCCGGGAATCTTTACGACAAGGTCGAGACAGGGCAGAATAAATGTCCACATTCACATCAACATCTACAGAAATCTACAGAAACATCTACAGAAATTTTTTTACACCTTTGCAGCACCGGGAGTTTGGATTTATCAGTTGCGTGTTTGTCAGCTTCCCACCAGCTTTGCCTGCCAGTTTGGGTAAACTGTGATTCAACTGTGATTCAGCCGCAACTGTTTGATGCGGTTGCCATAATTTTAGCTGTGTCACTGTGCTGAATTACGAACGAGCCAAACTGTGGCTTTGTCTATTCCAGTCCACCTTGTAATCACATTATAATCACACATAAAATCCACCTTTTTTTTAGCAGTTTAGTGAAGTCAACAAATGACATCTTTTAGCCAGTTTTTGAACATCAAGATGGCACTGTTTGCCACTTTTTGAGACGGTGCTCATTAAACATCCTTTTTGTACTGCACCGGTGGTGCTGTTTTTTGCTGTGACATTTTGCCTAAGCTTAAAGGCTTTACTGTCAATACAAAGTGCTGCAACATGAAAACTGCACACGATATGATACAAATTGTGACTTGAGCTTATCGTTGCTTTTATTGAAAAAAGTGGTCATTACTTTGGTGGTCATAACAGGGCAGTTTTCATAACAAAGGGTTCTGCAAATCTGTGTAGGTCAGCATTAAGAATACACAGTTTTCAGTGTAACATTGAATGTAAACAACATATATGTTTATACTGAAAATGTACTGGACACTCAACCTTCCTACATATATTTATCAAGGAATGTATCCAGTGTAATCAACATATCATGCAGAAGATTAGGGTTAAAACAAGATTCATATAAATTTTGTTAATTTAAAAATCCAATTGTTACACACACACACAGTGATTATTACAGTAACAAAACTGTCCTCAGTTTTTGTGGTTCATAGTAAGATGTGTGGAACTGCTGCTGTTCAGTCAGACCAACAAAAGTTGTCTCAGCAGTCACTTCTGTTCGGTTTATCGCTGAATTCAAATGTTCTCTCTCCTTATCTTAAACTGTCTAGGCTTACTTTCATCAGCTGAAGCGAGTTCTCATTGTGCAGAATTTCCTCTTCACCACAGTTTTCATATCCTCAACAATTTTCTGCTTCCAGTATAAAATAATATTAAGTCATCACTGGATATGAACCCCTGTGATGCATCACACAGAACAGGAAAAATTGAGGATGCTCTAAGATACATTGCTCAATTACTTAATTCAATAATTTATTCCACTCAATAATTCATCTCCCCTAAGTACTTCATACTGTCCTTCACAATAGAGTTTGTCTCCCCCTGCAGGCTGGCAAAGTCCGCAAGCACGTCTCAGAGCAGGAGAAGGCAGAGGAGGGTTTGGGTCCCAACATCAAGTCCATCGTCACCATGCTCATGTTGATGCTGCTGATGATGTTCGCCGTCCACTGCACCTGGGTCACCAGCAACGCCTACTCCAGCCCCAGCGTGGTGCTCGCCTCGTACAACCACGATGGGTATGAATCGTACATGCGCACGCGCCTCAGTCGAGATGTGTTAGTGGATGCTGAATAACTGCGAGCAGCTGAGCAAAGTCTGTAGTAGTAGTTCATAATGCAGAAGGAAGGATCGCTCCACCTTGCATGCAAATTAGCACATATGTGTGAGAATGCATTACCGCACAGAGCAGCAGGATGGAGGGAACATATTTATATTTCATAAGAGGTTTGTGGAAATATTGATTCGTGCACCTATAAGTGTTAATATGATTGCTTAACTTAGTGTTTCTAGGTCACAGAAAACATCTGTGAACCGTATCTGAATTTATAGTGATATATTATTCTCTCTGAGATTCTTTACAGGCATAATTATTCTCTTTAAGCATTAGGGAGGAAATATTGAAGGCCAAGTGTAAATGGTAGACGCAAGTTCTCATACATATATTAATGACACCACGGTAGTTCTCAGACAATGGTTTAGCCTTGCTGCCAGGAGGCAGCATAGCTGTCACTCTGCTCTTTTCACGTGCACACACACACACACACACACACAGATGCACACACAGACATAATATGATTACCATACCTGCGGTTAATTGGTTGCCTGGCTTCACGTCTGTTCCCTGCTCCTCGAGGTAAATTTAGGACACGAACATTCAAAGTGCGAGGTGTTTTTTAACCCTCGGTTTATTATGCACGGATGCTCTATTTTCGGCTGTTGCCCTTCTGATTCAAACTGAAATATTAATAGCCTTCGAAGCCATATGCATGTCAGCGTCGTTACCTGTCAACCTTATTTTCCTTGTTAGGACGCGTAACATCCTGGATGACTTCAGGGAGGCCTACTACTGGCTGAGGCAGAATACAGACGAGCACGCACGGGTCATGTCGTGGTGGGACTACGGCTACCAAATCGCCGGCATGGCCAACAGGACGACGCTGGTAGATAATAACACGTGGAACAACAGTCATATAGCGCTGGTGAGCTCCTCTATCTGTCTGCTCATCTTATTCTCGTTTTTGTCTCTTTGCTTTCCTCCTGCACTTGTTCGATTCACGCCCATACAGAGAAACAGATGATTTTTTTTTTTTTTTCCAAGCAGCCGCTGCCTGATTAGCAAGTTCCTCAGTGAATTTTTTATGTAATTGCCACATTGTATAAAACTGCTCCTTTCCAACAAGCCAGATAATCTTGTTTGCTTAAACTTTTTCCATTGAATTCACACTGTCGGGGGATTTCAGTTAATTGCTGTCAAATTCTGTGGGTTTGATTTATTTTTTTTCTCTCTCTGTGCTGCCAAATGTGGAGGAATGTTTCTTGTCTTTTAGTTAAGTCTGTTAAAGCCCTCTAGCTTTCTTCTGTCCCGCTTTCTACCTGCTGCCTGTTGTCTCCTCAGCATCTGTCCACAGGAAATGTAATTACAGAGAAACATAAGATGGATCTCTGTTTAATCATTCCTGTTTTGAAGCTTTGCATCATGTCGTGCGAAACGGATAAACTCCCCAATTACAATACAACTCACCATTCTCCACCGCCGTCCTCAGGTGGGGAAAGCCATGTCGTCCAACGAGAGCGCCGCCTACAAAATCATGAGGTCGCTGGACGTGGACTACGTCCTCATAATCTTTGGAGGCGTCATCGGCTACTCCGGAGACGACATAAACAAGTTCCTGTGGATGGTGAGGATAGCGGAGGGCGAGCACCCCAAGGATATCAGGGTGAGTGTGAGGCCGCAGCTGCCCGTCTCTGCAGCTGTTCTCTAGGAATCCATGTGGCAAGTTACTTCAACAGCAGCAAAATCGATGTTTCCTCTGTGCTCGTCCACGCTCGCTCCTCACAACGATGCTCAAGGACAGACACTGTTGAGCCCATTGTGGTGCATTCGTGCCATGTTATCCGTCACTTGCAGACACATCCACAACAGCAACGAGCGAGAAAGTATCGAATTCGGATTTTCAAGTACATGTAGTCCCTGTTTTCTTTTTTCTTTGTCTGGCTACGGTACGTCGTGAATGCAGAAGCCACAAAAACACATTCAGTAGTTTAACATGCGCTCAAGAAAACCAGGCTGTTCAAAGAAACCAGAATATGCTGGCAGTCACACGACACCTTTACATGCCGGTTGCTGTAAACCTGCGAACACATTCAGCAAGTCTGTAATCAGATTTCTCTCCGATCTTATCTTGGAAGTAGCACACTGCATGAAGTCAAATGTTCAGCAGTGGAAACAGACTTGTTTAGACCCCCACTGTATAGAATAAGTAAGAATAATTTTGAATATAGGGTTAGCATAAAGATTGGTAACATGGGAAACAGCACTTCTGCAGATCACTAATTACATGTACTTATTCATTTAATCGGTACAAAAAATGGGCAAAGCGATGAAGCGTATTAATATTAAACTATTCCTTTAAATTTTTCTTGCGATTACATGGTACTGCTATTTCACCTTCCACCGCTTTTCTGGACTTCGCCTTCTCATACTTTCCTCTTTGTCTTGCGCAGGAGAGTGACTACTTCACCCCTCAGGGAGAGTTCAGAGTGGACAAGGCCGGTTCACCAACTCTGCTCAACTGCCTCATGTACAAGATGTCTTATTACCGATTTGGCGAAATGCAGGTGAGAGGAGAGACACTAATTAAATACTCGATGTTACTGTCTGGCTGTGTAACATCGCCGAAAACTCTGTGTGTCTTTGATTGTGGTTTCATGTCCAGGAGAGGCCAGGTCAGCACTCGAGGGAAACTCTGCTGAATTTAAAGAGATTTTTGCAGGTGTTATGATCCACTTCATAGGAACAAATAATGAGTTCCAGGTCTGTGCCAAGATCAGAAAGTAACAAGCAGCTGCCATCAAACAAGACAAAAAATGTACAGCCACTATATATTATGCAGCTTTACCAGAGAATAACAAGCAGCTGCCACCACGAAAGGTGTAAAACTTCTTCCTACTGTATCTTAAAAGCAGCGCTGGCTGACAGACAGACAGGAGAGGATTTAAGGCGATGCCTTGGGGAGCTCCCGAGGTTTGGAGAGCAGGGTGTTTAGGGGGAAAAGAAAGGATGGAGGAGGAATATGAAGGATTGGCGGAAGCTTTGAAATGTGCCACAGTTACTTCTGGCAGGTAGCACAGGAGAGATGAGAGGGATCCTTCCTGCCAGGTGCTTACATCCCCGCTGTAGATGCGGCCGGGCCAACAGCTCAGCCGAGATGGGCCAATCAATGCAGCCGACCGCAGACAGACATCCAAAGCTCTGTGTAGCTCGCAGAGCTGTTCTGGGGTAAAGAGATGGAGTGACTGAGGCACAGAAGGAGATGGAGGACAGGAGGGAGAGAGCCCCAGCAAGGGGAGAAAGAAAGAGTTAGAGAAAGGTGGGGGAGGAGGGTAGATTAGGTTCACAGAAACAGGATGTGACAAGGGGAAACGGAGGCTTAGAGGACATCAGGAATAAGACAATAAGTAGAGTGGGGTGAATGGCACAGGATAGTCGAGGATGCATTTTGTAGCAGTGAGAGGAGATTAAAGGATTCTGATGATGCATAACACAGTACGGAGGAGAAGGTATGTAATGAGGAAAACCAAACCGCGGACTCTATATTCCCCAGAAACATTTATTTCTTTTTCTTAACATTTAAATGACAAGTTTAACGCTGCTAATAAATACAGGTCGGGACGCTAAACTATTGTGACTGATAACAATTTAATATTTCACACTCTGTGTCCTCTGAAGCTGCCTGAAGGCATAAACGAGATGCCAAGGCACTGCAGATGGAAACACGGTACATAAAGAGAGAGTGAGAGTGGCAACTGAGGAGAGGAGGAGGAAACAGGAGAAAAATACAATAGAGGCAAGACAGATGGAGACTTCAGCTTTGAGAATAGAGGTGACAAGGACAAATCAAATGTGAGAAGGACACGTGAAAGCAGCAGTCAAAGGCTTTTAGGGCAGAATGAGAGGGAGTAAGAAATCGTAAATGGCTCTTACAGAGTTTAATGTAATAGTCGCCAAAGGGCAGACGTGGCGCAGTAATCAAAGTGCAATCAAACTTTTTGTTTTTCTTGTATAATTGTGTTTGTCTTGTCTTTATCTGGTGAGCGCAAATGTTTGAATTACTAAAGCTGCAGCAGGCTAAGATGAAATTAAAATGAACTTTCATTTTACACATTGTAAGACACTTGACACATTTTAGTTTTGTTTAAAGTTCAACATTTAACTTCTCTCCTTTAACTATTTTAATTCCCTAAAATGTTAAACTGTTCCTTTAAGTTTTTTTTATGCAACACATCAACCACAAATGTGGCTCATGACACACAGTTACCTATTAGCCAATTGAAAACCGTATCATCCGTCTCCCAGCTGGACTTCCGGACGCCTCCCGGCTTCGACCGAACGCGCAACGCCGAGATCGGCAACAAGGACATCAAGTTCAAGCACCTGGAGGAGGCGTTCACCTCGGAGCACTGGCTGGTCAGGATCTACAAAGTGAAGGATCTGGACAACAGAGAGCCGCTGGACCACAAACTTCGCAGTGTCGTGCCCAAGCAGAAGTACACCTCCAAAAAGGTAGCAGGACACTTCCTGTGTTATCTGATTAAATAGGCAACTCATTTTGCCCCACAAAAAAGATTCACTTGTGTTTCATCTTATAGAAAAACAGGAAACAGAAATTCCTTTTCATACAGTATCACATCATTGGCAAAAACACAACTCACAAAATATTATATACTATTAGCTCATTAGAGGCAGTATTTTTACTGATTTTCCTGTACTCCTGAATTTCTGTATTTATATTATTTCTCTAACAAAAAAAATGCACGTAATTTACTGACTCAAATAGGGGCATATTCTTGGTACGTTACTCTTTGATTAATATTCCTGATAGTAAACAGCTCTTAATGACAAATTAACCACATTACATGTTTCAAATTAATTTTCAAAATGTGTGTTATAATATGTTCCTGTTTATATCTACAGCATATAGAAGTTGATGAATTCTCAACTCAACATTTTCTGACATTAAATTCATCATATTCAGTCATTAGATTATATTAGTAGATTTTAGACTAGAAGAGGTTGTATGCGTCAAAAATTATTTATAAGCAACATCCATATGATTTTAGATGAAAATCATTTTAGTTGGGTCATCACTTGATATTCTGTCTTCTGTTTCTCTCACCAGACGGCCAAGAGGAAGCGAGGACACATCAAGAACAAGCTTGTCCTGAGGAAAGGCAAGAAGCTACAAAAAAAATAATGACGACAGTGAACTCTTCTAGGAAAACAAACAAACAAATGCGATGAAACCTCGAACAACCAATGAAGAAGAACACGGGGGCGCCGTTTATCCGGCACTTGGTCTCAAGCGCGTCTCATTAGAGCGCCCCCGTGCGTTGAGGAAGTTGAAGTGTCATATCTGGCTAGCTCCAGAACTGTTGTCCGTTTTATCCCGAGGATCTCTGTCTTGCTTATTTTCTCCTGTTTTTCTGTTTTGTTCTGTTTTTTTTTTTTTACTTTGTACTTGAATGTGTGGCAAGGCGTAGGGCTGCTCTACTTGGTTCGGTGTCGATTTAAGTTCTGTGGTACGTTAATTAACTGCTTATCAGTGAGGGGATCGGGGCGAGAGGAGGTGAAGCGGGGGTAACGAGAGAGAAGACTTAGGAACATTTGCACCAAAGACCCATCGACCTTGCTCCACGGCACATGTGAACTCATAACTGAGAGCGAGGAAGCGCAGGAGTGAAAACTGAGGACTTTGTTCCTGACACGTGTACAGAGGACAGTATGCGGTATGGAGGAACGTCACCGTCTAGGCACAGCCCATCTGTAATATTAAACCTTTTTAGCATCGTCGTCTCCTTTAACGTCTGCCTGGCTCCCCCGACCTTCTTTTTCACAAAAAAAAATTCTTTAGAAAGAAAAAATTGGCCTAATCTGTAAATATGTTATGTAAAGAAAATGTCTAAAAGGATGATAATATATTGGATTATTGTGGTGATTTTTAAATATGCAGTTTTTGTTTCTCTCTTAATTTCTTGATGTGATTGTTTTTTGTTTTTTGTTTGGGTTTTTTTTTGTATGACAGCAAATAGAACAGTGAATGCAATAATTCTTGTAAAGAGGGGCTTGAGATTTTGTTGGATGAATGTGAATTTTTACAATGCCGCTCCCCCCCCCGCCCTTCCCCCAATTTTGTTTTCATAAATTGCATAGATTGTACATTTCTGCTGCTAGGGTTTTAAAGGCGGAAGCAAGCAACTGTGTGTAAAAAGTAGTGATAACAAATTAGGCCTCCCTTCCTGTAGAGGGAGCTCTCTAGTTCAGTGTGCAGAGCCTAGTGCCTCATTGCTGGTCATCGCCGCCTCATTCGTTTGTGACCGTCCGTTTCGTTTTAGCTCATCTCGTCTCATCTCAGCCTGGTCGGGGTGCTTCGACCAGACCGAGGAGTTGGAAACTGGACATTTCCGAGATGTCTGGAAATAGACTGATGAACTGTGAAAGGGGGGGTGGGGGGTTGTTAGCAATCAGGCACTGAAACTAGAAAAAACGATTAAGGTCAGGAGAGATAAGAGCTTCCATCTTTGTTTGTGACTGCGGTGGAGTAGCGGTCGTCTTTAGGGAGCTTTAGAGCTGTGTCCTAAAGTCAAAATGCACACAAGTTTATAGTTGATTCAAAATGCAGAATTAACTACAGTTCTCTAAGAGTCTTTTGTCAGTCGGCATTTGGGCTGCAGTGTTATCAATCAAAGAGTAGTTTGATTTCTATAAAATGTCAGAAATTAACCAGGCCCAAGATGATGTCATAAAATATCTTCTGTCCAACCAAAAGTCCAAAACTATTTTGTTTATAATGACACTTATAAAAAAAGCAGAAAGCCTCACAGTGGAGAAGCTGGATCGAGAACATGTAATCAAAATACAGTTTCCTAACTCGTTGATTGACTAATTGCTTCACCCATTGTTAAACTCACAAATTTAAATAATGTCACCAAGAGTTAAAGCTGCAACTCAAATATTCAGTTTAAACATGTATGATATGAAAATGATGTCAAATGACACAAAAAAGGAAATCCAAACCATCAGATACAGTCATAATTATTAGTCTATACTATGCTGAATGCTACATTCCCATGATGCACCTCAACAGTGTCTAACATTAAACCCTATATGTCATTTTAAACGCCACATCCACCATTCGTAACACAGGTTTTCTATTTATAAAAAAAAAAAAAGTGCATCATGTTTGAATTTGGTGGATTGCCTCTTTGATTTTCCATCACTTGACTTATTTCAACACCAATGAACAAATTAGATTTAATTGATATTAGAAACTATTGAGAAGAAAACTAGTTAATACCTTGTGTGTTCTTTGTAATGTTACTGTATACTGTAGTAATACAGGGATTATTTGTATTTTCTTCATTAATCATTTGGTTTATAAATCTGGAATTTGCAACTGGGCATTTTTTTCCTAAATCCAAGACTTAAGTTAAATATAGAAAACAAAACCAGCAAAGATTCATATTTACAACCAGCAAATTGGTGGCGGGTGTTTTGTTTTGTTTGTTTTTCTTTAGCTAAAATAGAAATTCCTAAACAGTAAATCTTAAACTTTCTGCACACTTACTTATTGATTAATCCCCTAATATTTGCAGCTCTGTTGTGCGGTGTACAGATGGGACACAGCTCTAACGGGCTGTAACCTTTGACCTCTTAGTCTTCGGGCACTGCACTGTTCTTCGTGTGTCTGGTTCCTCAGACATCTAAACGCTAAACTTTCTGTACTCGCACGCTTCCGTACTTTATTTTTAATTAAATAAGTGACACATCAGAAGACTAACACATCATACAGCTGTTGTTTTGTCACATCTCACAGAGAATGACTTTTATGTGTATCACCTGATTTGTTTTTCCTCAGTTTTTTTTCTTTTTTTTAATGTATCTGAACCGTTTGTTGTTTTCGCTTTGATCGCCGAGTGTCACTGCTTCAGACCTTTGACACGATTCAGTCACCCAACGCCTAAAACTGTCACGCCCTTTTCGTTTCACGTTCGTCAAGAGAGGAGAGTTCAGACTAAGCCTTAATGTGATGTACAGTTTGTTGCCCTCTTTTGTTTTCATTTATTCTTACATTATGTGTCACATAACAGCGGGTTCCTTTCTTATTAATTTCTTAGTAGCTCCGCGCCGTCTGTCCCCGACACCCTTTCTGTTTAACGAAATCCCTCCCTCACCTTCAAAGTTTACATTTTTACATTGTTGTTCTGTTCAGCCATCTTTAAATATACACTTTAATGAAAACTATTGTGTAACTTGTTTGTTGGCCTGTGCTCTCCTAAACCTTCTGAATGAAATCATCTTCAGAATCATTACGTGGACAGCAGATTAAGTATGTTCATATTTTTCTAGATGAACACAGAGCGAACCACTTGATGGCAGCATTAGCCTTTGGATGAAGACATTTTGCCTGTAAGTCTGCAGCTGCATGTGTAAGGAATGACTCTCACTGTGGACACTTGGTGGAGGGTTGGAGAAGCTTGACTAGTCACGAGGTGGAAACCATTGGTATGTGGGAGAAAATAGTGGTTGATTTATGTAAAGTAAAGCTTTTCTTTTACAGATAGGCACCTGGTGTGGAAGGGCCCATGAAAATGATAATTTTAGTGTTAATTATTGGTTCAACAAATGGGCTTAAAGAGCTATTTATAAAGAAAGAAATAGCCTTTTGCAGGTGTCACAATGCTTCTGTTCTGCAACCCGAATGATTCGGAGTTGGCCAAAAATGCTGTCCTGGTCCTAGAAGAGGAAATCAGATTTCCAACAGCATAAACAAAAAGGCTGAGAAGAACCAACACCTCACCATGTTCATTTAGAAGAAAGGTGAGCAGTAGTTGTTCTGTTATCCACACGTGAGAAAATACCACCTTAACAACAAGAAATGCACAAAGGAAATATTTAAAACGTCTCATCAATTAATCAGCTGAAAGCTAAATACGAACCTCAGTTTCAGAAACGGCGTCAGAGAGCGGAGCAGCAGGTTCCTGTGACAGACCTGATGTGCAGCAAGGTAAGCAAAGTTAATAATTCTCACAAGCTGCCAGAGAATTAAAGGTGAAGGGATCAGCGCCTGAATACCTCAATATGCAGTTAAGCTGGGAATACTATTATTTCAGCAAGGAGGCTCAGCCGTGCAGAAGGGGGGAAGGTTTTGCTGCAGAAGGAAATGCTCAGACCCCGGGCAATAATAAGGCTAAAAAAAAAAAAAAAAATAGACTTCTGATTGCAACAAGGTCTTAATGTACATTAAATAAACAGAGTCAGGGCTGCGCATGCACAGACTACACCTTTCAAAGCAGGCGGTGTAACCCTAAAATGTGTCTTAGACTCCTCCCAATATAAAACATTCAAAGTCTATAATCACACTCGTCATACGTATGATTGCGATGCGATTGCGAAAACAGTTACTGGATGAATTAAACCACAGAGACACAACTCAAGTATTCTCACATTCTTAATGGGCGATTATTGTTAAATCAGGCCTGAGGATGGCACCAGAGGAAAGGCCATATGGTAAACCAAGATGGTGCCGCAGATGGCTGCCTCCATATGCACCAAAATACCAAGTGCTGAAAACATACTTAGTATGAAACCTGATTCTAATTATCCAATTCACAAGATTTTGATCAAACTTGAGATGTTGGAGGAAGCTGTACATGTTTATCTTCTAGTTACAGTACATAAAGGCTCAAGCAATCATGTTAATGTGCTAATTTTGGTGTTTTAAAGGTAATATGTTAGCGTGCTGGTTCGACACAGGTGCTCAGACATTTTTGTAGCATCGTGATAATGGTCCAACTTTTAGCTTGTCAATATGAATATCTTGAATATTTGTACTACATTTATCTATCAAATTGTTAAGTTATTTCATGCTTGAGCCACAGAGAGTCTGGCGTTTTAATTTCAACCTGCACTTTGACAAAAAAGATGATGATGAAGAGATCATAAATCCAGGACAACATGAGAAGACATGCTTGATTAAAAAAAGGTAGAAGGTCTTTATTAATGGACAATCCCCTCCTGAACCCACAGTCACCATCTACTTCAGTGAGTCTTTTTTTGGATATAAAAAAAACAAACAAAAACAAAAAAAAACTTGCTTGTTAGTTTCATGTAAGGCGAGTGTCAGAAAATGAAAGGTGGTTTGCTGAAGATGATTTCTCGATGGTTGCTATGCTGTCATGTAAAATGCCACGTACCGTCATGGCATCAGCTACAAAGAGGCATCTGGTAGAGTCACCTGGCTTCAAATACTAGTTAAGAACATTTAAGTGAAGGAACAACTGAAAGAGCAAGCAGTGAGGAGTTCATGTGGCTGTCAACAGGAAACACTTTTTTTTAGTGAAGATCAAGTTAAAGTGGTGATTTCACTAACTTTAGAAAAACCGTTCAGTTTAAACAGCGTCCACATGGTTTTGTTAAACACGGGCTGTGAAATGTGAGAACCACAGTAGTGTGACCCAATTTATTTCCCTTTCTATCCACCGGGCTGGTTATCTGTGATTGTTATTCTGGTAGATTATCCTCTCATCTTCGCAAACACAACCTTCCAGCGACCCTCACATGTGAGAAACGTGGCTGTGTGTTTCTGCAAAGCCCTCTTCATCCATATTCATCAAAGCCGGCGACCCAAGGAGAGGTTTAAACTTCAGGAGCCTGCCTAATTACACAAGTGCCATCTCGCGGGCACGGATACAAAAAAACAAAATAGGAAGAGAGGACCCAAGAGCATTTTGCCACAAACAAACCAGAGTTTTGTTGTTGGAAGAAAAAAGTGGCTAATGGCTGGAACGGGTGAATGAAAGAGGTAGTAATGGAGATGTAAAAGGTCGTCTCGCTCAGCGGGTGAAATACTGTAAATGGGGCGCCGTGGATGAAATAAAAAGATACAACACAAACAGAGGGTGTAGTTGAGAAGAGTACAAGAACAGAGTAGCATACTATTAAAATGTGCCCAAATACATTCGTAGTGCAGACAAAACAATCAGGACCTTTACTTTCTAGGAGCTCACTGTATAATGCTATATACTAACACATAATCTAATGTGGTACATCTTCATTTTACCTCTTGATTATATCGCATTTTAAATCTGGTTAGGTGTTCTTTATTTCCCCCGTAAAGCTCTTGGAGACCAGCCTGATTGGTAGAAGCTGTATAGATATAGATATATATATGTATATAAAATATTCCATATATTTCTATGGTAAAAGTGCTTTTTATAAACAACTCATTTACAGCTACAGTATTATGTGTTACAGGGATCGATTCATTCTAACGCTGCATTACAAACCAAACATTGACAATGTCTGAGAAAAGGTATTGATTATTAAGAAGAAAGGAAAAAAAGAAAAGAAAAACACCAGTGGCAAACTTCATTACTGTGCGTGTGCAAAAAAGGCCTTGGCAAGGTGAAAAATAGAAATACTCTACTTTGAATAGTAATACTATTAACTGTATATAAAAAAATGACTTTTGTCCCAAGAGCTCAACAACAGTGGAGATCCCTTTGGCACCTTGCTTGTTTCCTCTTCGCTCTGGGAGTCTCTAGCTCAGGTCTGAAGGTCTCCTTTCGCTTGACTTCCTGACGTCAGTGTGTGGAGGAAGGAGCTCAGTTATTGTCCGAGAGGAGAGAGAGAGAGAGTGTGTTGTCCTGCCGTCAGGTCGACTTCCACAGTGGATTGTTGTAGATCCAACCGTCTCCCTGCACGAGGGAAGGAGAGCGTGATTTAAAAAAATAATAACTCGAGGGAGAATCAAACTTGTACTTTGATCATCAGAGTGCAGCAGATAGTTCAGGAGGAGTTTGCCGTAATGATTTTTGCTGATTGCTACAGCTTAAATCACACATTAAAGGTTGTGTTGAGCAGCTTGTTGCAGCTATCTTGTTGCTTCAGAAATGCAGACAGGCAAGTGCAAAGTGTCCTAAATCTACACGACATACTATTTCTATTCAGGACTCACTGTGATTTTCCTTTTCCACTAACATGACGTTGCATAAAATGTGCAACATCAGACATCAATCAAACGCCTCTTAAACTTAAAAACAAGAGAGAATATTTAAGATTTTATACTTTTGTTTTCTAACATCTCTCTGGAGGTTTCTCACCACTAAGAAATCCAACTGTTTTCAAAATTACTTTATCTTCAGTGTGAACACATTACAAACATAAAACCTGCTTAAATTGGTATGTAGTGCTGATTTGGGACACACTCATGCTTCAGCTCCTGTGTTTAGTTCCTGGAGCTTTTAGGTAAAAAAAAAACCAAAAAAAGAGGCTTCTGTTACTTCGCTGCCCTCAAAAGAACCACTTTCTGCTGAACAAAATAGTCCCTCTGACAATTGTTCACGGTGAGGTTTGTGAATTAAACAAGAACATTGTTTCTACAGAGAGATGCTGCTGTTGAATTTTTTAACACCAAAAAAAAACATTTACTGCTGAAATCCAAAAGACCAGGGAAATGAAACCAACGTAGTTCAGAGGCAAAAAAAAAAGGCCTCTGGATTATTTTGAATCTCACAATATGAATTTGGACACTTACATAAAACTAAAATCACACCACGCTGCTGTTCAGTCTTACCGCAGATACAGTCATCACACTTTACCTCTTTACTGAAGTATTTGGCCGTCCAGGGTTTGTTGTCGGCCGCTCTCTGCCTCTCCTCCCCTCTCTGCCGCTCCTCCAGCCTGTGTTTGTGCTCCGTGGCCTCGTCGATGTTTCCTTCCTTCAGCGACTTGGTGACGTGCTGCCACAGCCGCCTACGAGCACAGACAAAACGTTTATTTAAGCACAGAGCATCTTCCGCATCCCCTGTTTGTAAAAAAAAAAAAAAAAAAAAATTAAATGTCAGTAAGTGAGTTTTTCACCTGGACTCCGTCCTGCCCTGTCGCTCCACAGGCCGCAGCTTCTTCCTGGTGACTGGGAGTTTGGCCGTGTCGATCACTTTGGTTTCCCCGCTGCTGTAGGTGAACTCCAGAGTGCCGTTCCACTCGCCCTGCGCTTTGCACACGATGGTGTTGGTCGGGTTGTGTTTGACCTCCGCCGTCACCCTGAGTGGGACAAAAAGAGATCCGCTGTTGATGAGAATGGACTCAACATCACTTAGAGCCACTGTTACTTTTGTTGAAGAAAACAATGATCAGTGTTACAGCGCTCACAGATGGATGGTGGGTTTACAGAGTGCAGGACTTTGAAATGAGGTTCAATTGCAATTTAGGAAACAGAAGCTCTTTAGTCAACGCTGCGAAAAAACTGTGAATTTGGTTGAACGTTAACAGTAAATATGTCGTCCCTCCTGTTTCATGTTAGTGTTGATGTTTTCAATAATTAGCCGAGACAATCTCACGTTAACTTTGCGCTTAAACAGAACCAGAAAGAGTGTTAATCATGCTTAAGTTGCTCTGAACAGACTGTCAACTAAAGCTGAGCAGATACGAGCTGTATGAAAGAGTGCTGCTTTCTTTTATCGCACACTCATAAGTATGCTGCTGATGGATTATTTTTTCATATT
The DNA here is from genome assembly GCA_037176925.1 of Amniataba percoides. Taxonomy (NCBI): domain Eukaryota; kingdom Metazoa; phylum Chordata; class Actinopteri; order Centrarchiformes; family Terapontidae; genus Amniataba; species Amniataba percoides. The sequence goes on from JBAJHX010000040.1 coordinate 14,905,999, forward strand.
TCCGTGTGTTACATTATGTGTCTGTTGTTGGAGATAGAATTAAATTATATAAAATCAGTGAAGTGTTTTCTGTTTTATTATCTATATCAACGTGAAAGATAAAACAAATCAATTTGAGATATAGAAAGGTGCCAAGATCAGGAAGTATCTTTAAAAAAAAACAAAACTGTGACATCCATTAAGTTTTGCAAGAAAAGTAAATGTAAAAGGAATTTAAATGACAAAAACTAAACAAATAGATGTTTGAATAAAGGATGAACAGACTCTTTCAATGCAGCTGTCAGGAAGAAATCGTTATCACAAAGGCAGTGAATGACATAATAATAATAACGATAAAGACTGAAGAAATGGCCGACCTCCGCAACATTTATTATTCTGATCATAGTGAGGAGCACAAAGCGGTTTTAAAAATGAATAAAAGTAAACAAAGGAAGATAAATCTGCTCTTAACTTTTTGCTGTCAGAGTGAGATGGAGTGTAATGAAGGAGTGTAAGCAGAGAGAGAAAAAAAAAGTCTCCACTCACCTGTGTACCTTCCCTCCGTAGAAAGGCTTGGTGTGAAAGGTGACGGTGGCCGAGTAGCCGCTCTTGACGCAGGTGATGGAGACTTTGCCCCCCAGCTCCACCCAGGGCACGGTGAGGATGGAGCGGGCGTAGGCACAGGGCAGCGTGAAGACGTACTCCTCGTCGTGCTCCAGGAGACAGAGGACCCCTGAGAGGAGAGGGGGCGGAGGGAAAGATGCATGATGGGAATACAAATTTACATTAAACAGGAATTGACTCATGTTTTGTTGGAAATTGAGATATTTTCTGAGCGCTTGAGATGAAACTTGGCTCTCACTCTCACTGGTTTAATCGACTCTGTGAGGCCTGGTTTGTAGGCCTGATATTCATTTTGCATTTGTAAAACAGCAAGCAGTGTGGAGAATTAAGCAACAGGTGTAAGTACTCTGTAAATTTTAAATTAAACGTAATTACTTTGCATTTTACTCTCTCGTTTACAGTTAATATTATGTAAGAATTCAATTCTTTTCAATAAAGTCTGATGCATCCATTACAGCAGCAGCTTTAAATCTTAAGTAACGTTGTGGTTAAACTACATTAAGCACAGTTCTCTGGTGTTTTCACGTGTGTACAGGCAATAAAGAAAATTTTATTTGAATCTGACTTGACTGGAGGCGGCAGTAATTGTTTTCTATTACATTTAATGCTTAGCACAATGAAACGCATGATATAAGCTGGCTGACATGTCCGCCGGGCAGCTCTTTGGTGCCCATAAGAGAGAGAGAGGCCATTATGTTTTTGAGCTCGTGATCGACTCTCAGCATAACGCCTGAGATGTTCATGAGTGGATTTTATTTTTGTTTGCAACCTTCCTGCCTCTCCTCTCCCTCTCACATGTCCATGAATAGCTTTCTGTTCAAACATCACAATCACATGATTACACGGGATCACAGCTATGAAAAAAAAAACAGCCTGCAGGGGAAAAAAAAACTCCTACAGCCACCACCGTGGTCATATCATGACACAGAGGGTGAAGTAAAGTTTCCTCTGAGTATCAAAAGTAAAAGGTTTTATTATGCAGAATGGCTCCTCGATGAATGTTAAATAATTAGCTCACAAAGTCCTGAGAGATATTGTGTAGATTTTTATCTGCACTTAAAAAAAATCTATACTTTTCAGGACTTTCAGATTAACTTTACCGCATTATTTTCATTATTGATGTGTTAATGTGGCTGTTAGAAGAAAAAAAAAAGACAGCTGGTGTATTTTAAAGCCTCTGCCTGATCTTTTCTTAGGTATTGTGACTAGTTTTTGCCTGATCAGAGCTTTTTTTGAGGACAACGTGGACACAGATTGGGTTGTATCACAATCTCTCTTCTCTCTCGTTCTACCGCAGCAACAAAATCCACCAACCTGCTGGAAGTAATACTTAATTTAGCAACATTTAACATTAAAAAAAGTTTTTCTCATGTAGTAAACAATTTACATTTTGTCGTGCAACTGTGTCAGATTTGTGTCTCTGTCCATTCTACTCTTTTTACTTCAACTTATAGATTTATTCCTTCTGAATACAAGATTATAATATACTTAAACTTCCTCTCACCTAATAAAAACTAACATTTACAACATAACAACACAAAAACCACCACAAAGGTCACATGTTCTCTTCACAGGTCAACAGACGTCTGAAAACAAAGTCGTATTATAGTAAAGAACATGGTGTTATATTGGCCATGTCTTGTAAATCTGCCTCTGCTTCCCGTAGATAAAATCAGTCGATTAGTATGAATACGATCTGTTTTTAAGGCACAAAACAGCTGAGAAAGCACAGGAAGCCCGTGAGAGTCAAAACCACCTCATCGCAACATCATACAGCTAAAAAAAAAAAAAATCAAGTATCTGACTGCACCTGCTGTTCCTTTCCTGCTGCTGACTCACTGCCAATCAGTCCAGTCAGAGCCATTCATGAAAACACGGCGTCAACTGCTACAGCGCAAAAGAAAATACCCGGCAATCAATACTTCCTGCGGCAAGAGTCGCCGTGTTCCCTGATGGCGGCGTCAGCCACGATAGCGAACTGCTGTGTCACAACCTGCCGACAGGTAGTCAGAGGAACAAAGAGGCCTTGACGTCCGACCGAACCCGCACTGAGTCGATCGGGCTCAAGGACTTCCTGCGTCTCCGCTCAGGGTGACTCATCTCCGGCTGCACGTGGCGTAACGGTGCTGACAGAGAGGACAGGCTTATTGATCACCACGGGAGAGGCCTCATACTCTTTCACACAGGACGGCCTTTTAGTTTAGAAGTGAGATGTTTCCAAAAAAAACCCTGATGTTTTGTTCCTCCTGTTTTTCAGCTGATACGACGGGAACCTTGCTAAAAACAGGAAGAACTCATTTAAAGGTGAACTGTACTTTCAGGGCAGCCCTCCTGAGAAATACATTTTGTTTTTTTTTGTTCAGATAGACTGAGGATTCAACTCAAAGGTCATTTAGTTTGTGTTAGCGGTGTTGAGAAAATATCACAGTAAGTTAGTTCAGTTTTCAGAGTTAATTGTTGAATAATTCTGCAGCACATTGATCTAATACAACAGCTCGTACTCTACTACGCAGCTGCACAAGTGACCTTTATAAAACTCAACATCATTTTCACAGTTCTCCATCTGGTTGTGACCGCTTTCACTTTTACTACTGTTTTTTTTTCTCCTGCTGGTAAACACCGTATATGCTCAAACCTATATTATACAAATAAATGTTAAATAGATTCAGCTAATTACCACACTTTCAGGACGAACAAACTTTCCTACTCAGTCTCCTAGTCTCCAGTTTACTTTGATGGCTGTAAAATCTTCCAAATTCATAAGTCACGACGACGTGTTTAAGGCACCACAAAACCACAGAGCTGCAGTCTAACTTCTCCTAATCTGTGTTAACCACCAGGTTATATTCCTGTTTAGAGTTTCTGTTTTCTCCACATACTCTAGATTAAAACACCACACAGCCAATTTGTCATTTGTTGGTGCCTCTTATAAGGATGGAGATATGAAGAAAGACCTTAACTAGACCTTAACTGGGAAAAGCATGATATAATAAGATGAACATATTATTCATCTTATTATCTTCATAGCTCAGCTCCGATGCCTTTAAGAGTCAAATAGTCATTTTATTTTTCCACACTAGATTCATCAAACAATTATCATTACCTATTACTTTTTGAAATTAAAGAAAATATATGACCGACTTAAATCATGCTGCAATGTGGCAGATTGAACTACTTAATATTCTACTTTTAATACGTAACGTACATTTTTACAACAATACTTCTGTACTTTCACCTGAGTAAAATCTTAAAAACAGAACTTGCTATCAGTACGTTTACTTCAGTAAAGAGTCTCAGTACTTCTTCCTCCACTGTTGTTGTTTTGTGATCATGTTCTTGCCCTTCATAAGTTGTTTTGTATTTATCATCATAATATTGTTTTCATGCAGCCCTCTTTTGCCAGCTTTCTCTTCTCATATGAGAGTTTCAGCTTGTCGCAGCAAACAAAGTGTGTGAAGTGAATGAACGGGAGGAGAGTGTATTATTGATCGTATACTGCGGATCAGCTCACCTTCTCCCACCATGGACACTCCTATAGACATCCCCATGAACTTGCTCTTTGTCCACACGTGGGTGTTGACGCACATCCTCCTCTCCCGGCACTCACAGTAAAACCCGGACACCGGCGGATGATGGGACACCTGCTCCGCCACGAATCGGACTCTGTAGCAGCCTCCCGCCGATTCGTCGACCTGCTGCGCATTGTTGGGGCCCCTGCTCGGCTCCCAAGACGACCCCTGGTTCGATCGGACCGAAGGCTTGACTTTGTCCCGAGGCACTTCCCAGGAACAGTGGAAGGTCTCCCCCAGCACGGGGTTGTACGGCTTCTTGGCCACGGCGCCTTTCCGCCCCTCGTGGAAGGCGGTCAGGTAGTACTCGACGAAGCGGACGATTCGGTCCTCGGCCGTGGCCCCAGCCGTGATTGACAGGAACATGTCAGGGTGGGCCATGAAGTTGGCGTACATCTCCAGCAGTGATCGCTTTTCCAAAATGAAAGTAGGCAACACCACCTAGGAAAGCCGGCATGTTTAAATGATATGATTTGTTCGATCGCCTCATAAATGACACAGTCAATATGTGACACACAGTCTCACCCGTGTGAGGTCCATGCCCAGTTTGAGCTGGGAGAGCAGGTGGAGGATGATGCTCCGCTGGTCGTCCAGGACACCCAGGTCCTCCTCTTCGTTATCCTCCGTGTCTGTCACCTCTTCAGTGGGGCTGATGTCTTCCAGCCCCGTGTGGTGCTATGAACGCAAGAAGAGAGGAGAAGAGTTCATCGTTTTCAGCTTGTCGGTCTAAATGAAGAGGTTGAACGGAACAGTGAGTTTCCTGTTTAGGTATGAAGATTTCAGGAAATGGGAATACAGCATAGTGATGACAATGATCACTAACCCACTGAGACAACAAAAAATGTAAACTATTAAATTCTAAATTGTATCTGCTTGATGTTTCAATTTGAGTTTTTCATCAATCTTTACCAGCTCTGAGGGGCGAGATGACTACAGGATAAGGTTGGTGTTATTCTGTTTGTCTTCTTGTCAATGAATCCCATGAAGTGTTGCACTGTCTCTCAAAAAATATGTATATATAGTTTAGTTTTTACAATTTTTACAGTGTACAGCAGCAGGTTTGTGTTTTGCCTCAAAATAAACTATCATGACTTTTCATTAAAACATAGTGACATATCACCGAGTGTAGATAGATAGATAGATAGATAGATAGATAGATAGATAGATAGATAGATAGACAGACAGACAGACTATAACCTGCCTATTTATGAACAAGATAGTAAATAAGTTAGAAATTGTTATTTCTTTTTATTTTTCTGGTTTGCAATGTGAAGCTTCTGTACACCTTCAGTCCTCATAAAAAGATTTACATTAAATAATCTAAGACATGCTTTTCCTTCTTCACTTGTGCCTCACAGAAATGTCACCTGTGACGAAAGGTCCCAGAGTAAAAAGGTTATGAACAATTGATGAAACTAAAAATAGTCTGACGGTGCTCACTCCTCCAAATATTCACAGATACAGTGCGGTTTTTACTGTGACACCTGTCTCTTGAAAAGGCCACGAGGAGGAAGAAGAGGCCATTTCCCCCCCCCACTAACGTTCAACTGTCAATACCAACGTTAAGGTCACCCCACTCATTTAGAGGCGAGGCCTGTTACAGGGGCAACCTCTAAATACCAAAGGACACAACCTCATTTACTTTTCACTGCAGCCCATTCAGACTCCATTCAGCCATGTCGTGGCCTGCCGACGGCGTCAGGGGCACTTCATTTCTTTGAGTACCTTCAGTGCCTTTTGTTTGCCTCTTATGGCCTTCAGCGCCCTCATAATGCCTTCATGAGTACATGATAGTTTGGTCAAAGCAGACAAATGTTGTGTCCTTCATCTTGTGTGACGGCATTCGACTGGAAACCGATCTAGTTGAGGTTAAAGAAGAGCTGATGCCCTTGATATCTCCTGCAGCAACATGAGGCAGGAAGGAAGGGAAAAAAAAAAAAAAAACAAGAAAGAGGCTGATGTATAATGCAGAAAGTGCTCTCGAGCCTGTGGGCAACAACAACTCTCTGTACACTCCATCCGCCCCTCCTCCACGTCTATCTGTGTCTCTGTGCAGCAGCATCCAGTGCATATGTGTCCTTTTTTTTTCTCTCAACTTGTAGATGTCTCATTTTAGTGAAGGTGCTGTTGGTGGCGAGGGGGAAAAAAAAAAGCAAAATAAGCAGGAAAACTGAGCTGAAACCTCAGGCAGCATAATTGCACAGAGAGCTCCTGCAGAAACGCCAGAGAAAAAAAAAAAAAGACATTTCCAGGACCTGAGTGCCTGCCTGTCACCTGAATATTTCATTCCATGCATGCATGCCAAACGCTCCGCACATCCACGCCGAACGCTCTGCGCCAAAAAGATTTCACACAAAAGGAACAACACGCACACACACGTACATGCACACGAGCACGCGAAGGGAGCATGCTTGAACACACAAGTACAGGAGTCCCTGGAGCCGGTAGGTTCTCGCAGCAGAGTGATATATATAGAAGTGAAAAGGAAAGGAGAGGGAGGTACTGTGGGGAGAGGTCTGTTATGATTCCAGTGGTTCTAACTAATTAAAGAGGCTCTTGACAGAAACAGGAAATTACTGCTGAAGAGGTCAGAGCATCTCTGCGGAAGCCCTCGAGTGAATATATTGGCGGACTTAGTGGCTGTCATTAGCTGAGACTTTTTAATGCAGTTTAACTTCTCCAGGAGCGAGTAATAATGCGTCGCAAATAACAGATGGGTACAAGAGGGTGTGTAAGGAGGAGGAGAAGAGAGGTTTCTGAATTTGTTTTTTTTTTTTGTTGGTCACTGAAACATAAAATCTCTTATCTGAATGTTTAGTTGCAACATCTTCTAAACTTTTATGTCTCAAAACATCTTCAGCATCACTCAATTCAAACTCACATTCACATAACTCGTATCCTCATCAGACCATTCAGTGACCCTGTTGTCCTGGAGGAGACCCCTCCCACCAGGATAGAAATGTTTCATCACTGGATAACACTGAACTAACGTCTCTCTTAGGAAACGAGTGGACCCAAACCATCCCAGAAAAACGGCCCCTACACATCCCCTCACAGTAGTGCTCAAGCATCCAGGGTTTTCCTTTAATTCACCACTCCTCCGCATGTATCGATACACAAAGCTCTTGTCTGTCGGTGTCACATTGGTCATTGTCAAAAGGATCGTACAATGCACAGCAGTGTAAACAACTGCAACCTTAAAAAAATGTGTTAAAGCTGAAAAGCTAAATTGGCTAAATGTGCGGGATACTTATGTTTATTGTTACCACTATTAATGAGGCACCCTACTAGAAATAATTAATATGTTGCTACGAACACTTAAAAAAATCCATTTTAAAGCTTTGTGGATCAGTTATAAGCCATTTATGAGAGGGCCTTTTATGTTTCTAGTTTCTGAGAAACCCCTTCAAATTTTTGGACAGTTTGATCTCTTTATTTCTTAACGACTTATTAAACTTTATAACTGCAGATCTGATGTTTTACCACAAAGTGAGAAACCCAAGAGCACTTTTATTTATACTGTGATGGAGAAAGTATTCAGATTTTTTATTTATGCATAAGTCAAAACTAATTCAAGTATTTGCATTTAAAGGCTTACTTGAACTTGCAACTGATTTCTGATGTCAACCCCTTTTTAACTTGGTCAATATGGTGAACATGACATCAATCAGCTGCTTAGTCACACATCCAGCAGAGCCACAGTATCATTCATGTCTGTTTTCACTCTTCCTGTTTTGAGTTTCGGCTAACTCCTGAAACATTTAACTCTTCAGTATTTAACTTTTCACTGACAGACAGCTAAACGATGAGCTGAAACCTGCTGCACAATAATCAGATTATACTAAAAGTGATAATAACCTGTAAGTTCATCACAACACACAAAACAATTTCATGTTTTTTATGCCATTTGACACGCTGTAATAAAATAGCCAGTCTAGATATTTTGTTCAGGGATGATACTTCAACTTTTTCCATTTAAAAACACAGGAACTTTCGAGGACGCTGTTCGTGCAAATGTTTACCACCAGAACGAGCCCTGCTGGCTAGTTTGTTCTATAATTTATGAAGTCAACAAAGACTCTCGGTGTTGGAGGAGAACTATGCTTCCCATTCCAGATAAATTGTGTTTACTGCTAAAATGCACCACGGTGCACGCTGGGTAAATCCTTTAGGCTGCAACTTCCCTCTTCACCCCTGTCTCCAAAACAGATGCAAAGACCCTGCAAGGACGCAAACACTCACGCTGCATTGCTGTGTAGCTACAGGCTTGACCGGCATAAAACTGGATCTCATCTCCAAAAAGAGGAGGAAAAAAAAAAGTCAGATGGCCTCAGGTAAACACGAGCAGTAAAATCCAGTAAAAGGCAGTAAAAGAAGTTGGAGCTCCACAAACAGGATGGCCACTGCAGGCTTGAGTCTGTAAAATCCAATCAAGAGGTGTAACTCTCAATGGGGAACCTGTCAAAAACGGTATCTTTTGAAGAGTTTACAGCACTGATGGGCACCGCGGACGAAAATATAAACACTCTCCTTTCTCAGCTGGATTTGCTGACTGAGTGAGCAGCTTTCTCGTAGAGGAGTCCTGGGTCTTGTTAGCGAGACGCACAATGTGGCTGAGTTGAGGTGGCGAGCTGCTGTGCGTGACTTGCAGGGGGAGAGAGAGAGAGAGAGAAAGAGAGAGAGAGAGAGTCTCTCCTCTCTGCCCACCACCCACTCTGAAAAAACCAAGGGGAGGAGGAGAAGAGAGAGGGAGAGAGAGAGAGAGAGCTCAGGGAAAGTCCCAGTGACGTTTCCCTCTGCAACCTCCCGTCATCCCTCTGGCATGTTTCCCTACATCACTTTCCATTTTTACATCCTCCGCTCTCCTCCCTCCTCTGACATGGCTTCCCTGCCTCCAACCTTCCCTCCACACCTCCACCTTTTCCTGCTCGCTTCTACTACATGTGCTAGTTGTGTGTATATGAGCCTGCTTAATTACCACAACGTTGGCATCTACAGTAATCAACTCTTTTTTTAGGAACTCATGGGCGGCTGTCTTGACTCCAACACACTTTATCTGTTTGGGTTTTTTACTTTTACTGCTACCTTTCTCTCTTCTCCCCCCCATCGTTTCTGTCTCTCTGCAGCTGTCTTCTTCTCTCAATCTGTTCTGGCGCGACGGTCCCCCTTTTAATTGACTCCAATCTCATGTTTGATTCATTCCTCCTCCTCTCTCCTCCTCCGCCCTCGCGCTGTCATCTCTGCCATTGTTTCTTCCATTCACCCTCCCGCTCCCTCGTTTCCTCATTCATGCCATCCGCTATTCTGTTTCATCGCCATCCTTCTCCTTAACTGTCTCCTCAGCCGTTCACACGGCCTCCCCCCACCTCCGCCACCCCGCTCCTTCCTGCTTTTTTTTTTTTTTAACTCAATCTCAACCCTTCACAGTTTCTTTTCTGTCTCCCTGCCTCTCCCTCTCTCTCTCTCTCACATCATCATCAGGGGAGAGTGTGGGCGTCTGCAGAAGGCTCGGATGGGGCGAGTCTGCTCGTGGTTCCCACTTCAAAGACTCTTTTTCCGCCTCAGTTTCAAGCGGCTAAACTCTGAGGTCCTCCCTCACTCTTCATCCTCTGTCATCGTCATCATCATCACTTCCATCTCCCATTTCCACCTTTCACCACCTGAGCACCGCGGGGTGCCGTACCACGAGAGTCAACTCCTCAACCTTTTGCTGTGAAATCCTCCTCTGTCGGACTCCACCTTTGAAGCATCTGTGTTAGAATAAAGTGGATTTCTCCTCCTCCTCCTCCTTTGGGTGCATTCAACATGAAAAAAAAAGTTTAATGGTGACCTGTATTATTAGTCATCACCGGCGCAGGGATGATGCTTTGTTGTGCTAATTAAATGTTTTTGTCTCCACCCGGCTCAAACTAGATTTTAATTAGCTGGATGTGTTTCCTGCTGAGTTTTAGATGATAACAGGTGAAGCAGTGCACACTGAAGATTAGCATGTTGTACGTATTTCTTATGGATTTCAGACATGCTGTGGGAACTAAAAGCCTCTTTACGTGTTTCTGTCTGCGTTTCTGAAGCGGCGAGATAACATTGTTTTAAACTTCATGAAATACAACAGGAAATGTTTGACCCTCGCCCTAATTATGATACTAGGGCAACCCAGCAGCGCTTAAGGGGCCAGTATGTTTCTTCAGAGCTGCTTGTTGGATGGTAAAATAACTTCAGAAACCCCCCCTCTCCATAAAGCTTCCTGTATTTCTGTAACTGTCTAGAAGCATTCACACCCACTTCACACAGTGTGGAGGTCAGACAGGAGCCAAGGTCTGAATTTCTATTGATGTCTGAGATTTTTTTTTTTTTTGACACAAATATTATGCGTTTAATGCTTTTTTACACTCACTTTTCTTGTATAACAAAGTGCAGTCGTATGAACGTCTTACAGGAGACGCTGTTTGAACATGAAGAAGCAGAAGAAAGCAACTCTGCAAAGCTGATGTATAATCGCGCTCAGAATCCCCGCCTGTGTTTTTAAATCCAGCTTCCTTAGCGAACAAGCTTAAAGTTACTTACTGCTTGTTAATCCACCGCTGAAAACTGTGAGACTGACTGATTTAACAGCAACGACAGCACATAAAGGCTGATGAAACACCAGCTGCAGCACATACA
>JBAJHX010000040.1:14929498-14960138 GCA_037176925.1 Amniataba percoides
GTCACATTTTTTTTGCTTTAACATGGGAGCGGCCATTGGGATCCAGAGCAACTGGTGTGACTCCAAACTGACAGCATAGTCCATCTTCCACACCTTTCAGGCCGACAGGTGTTGAAGTCTATAGGTTTGATGGTTTCACATTATCTTAACAGTCTGCTCCTGTCCTGTATTGGGGGTCTACCTTCCACCTTCAGGAGCTGTTCTCTAATCCTGAGTCCTTGGTGTTATGCCAATAGAACCACCCTCAGGCTGAAAATGGTTTAAATCGATACAACTTTATTGGATCCATAGTGATCTGGCACAGAGAGGGTAAAACATGGCAGAGGTCTGACATTTTAGGCACCAGTGTGGATTCCTTTGGCAAAGACTTAGTCCTTTGAGGAGATTTAGAAGTGCATAGTATTAGTCATTATATTTAGGTTTACTCATTCACACATAAATCCTGATATTCTTCAAACATGCATGTAAGGAAACAGTCTGAAATGCTTTCAGGGACTCTGTAAACAAGATTGACAATAAATTCGTGTTCATACACACTTCACATTCAAGCTTGTACTTGGCACGATCAATTTGTGGAACTATTCAATGCAGTTGGAGACATTGAAGAGACAGTCATGAATGGAAAACAACACCAACAACTACGAACTATGACAAAAGAACATAAATGGAACTAAATAAAACAATTTAACACACAAATGCAACAATCAGCAACATTTACTACAAACAGTGAAGTTCATGGTACCCATCAGGCAGGGACAAGAGCCACAGTCCAGCTGCCCGGGCTGAACCTTGCTGCTTGTGTTGGGCTCTGGAGGAGGGGACTGGAAAGACAAGAAAGACGGGGGAGATGGAGGGGTCGGGGGCTCCAGTAGCAGCACTGGAACGGGGGCCATGGCGGACTCACCGGAGGGGGCTCCGTGGGAAGTGTGGTTGCGCTCGGAGGCCTGGGACTGATGCGGTGCCTGGCCGTGGCTCTGGTTCTGCTGGAGGATGTTCAGGCACTCTCCCAGGCAGCTGAGCGTGGCAGCCGACGTGGCTTTGAGCAGCAGCAGGTCCTGGTCCAGGCAGGAGAGCGGGCCTCTGGTGGGCAGAGAGTCGATGGACTGGACCAGGTTCTTCTGCTGGCCCTCCGCTTGGGACATCACCTGTGGTACGACAGGGATGAACAGCATTAAAATACGGAGTCAACTATTAAAATACACAGTTAAGAGTAACATTATTCAAATTGCCCGTGAACCACTGATATAAATTTTATTTTTACCTGTATTTATTTTACAGGTAGTTGATGGATGTGTATTGGCACCAACACTTGCAGCTGGATTTGACAATTTTCTGCCATCAACACTAACATGCACGTTTCTTATTCTTCCATACTTCACACTTACTACTGATCTAACTACTTGCTGCACCCGATCCTCCCTTGTAAATAATTGTTTATTTCTAATGAAATGGCACTTTAACTTGGCTGCTTTCCCATCCTTGTCAAATGCAGTGAGCTGGTCTGTGACAATATTAGCTGAGGCAATGAATCCTATAACTGCATCTCTTGGACGGACAAATCGGACAAAATTTTAAGCCACAATGTTGGTCACTAGATCAGCAAGTGTGTATTAATATTCAGCTAAATCCACCATTTACTCCTCTTTGAACAAAGTTTGTGAAAAAAAAATAAAAATCTGCGGTACCCAGCTGTTTTAAGAAATGATTTAGCCTTTTTAGGAGCGAGTGTGCTCAGAGCTGAGAGCCAGAGACTGGAAAGGAAGCCTAAAAAAAGATGGAAAACACATTGCTCATTTTGGCCTTTAAATGAGATGTGTTGATAAGAATAAGCTTCATCCCTAATTGTCCATTTCACTGGTAATTCATGATTTGCAGACCTAATTAGCAGCGAGTTTGGTGTTTTACTATAAGATGTGCAATTCAAGTCCTCAAAAATAAGATTAGTTTTGCTGCTTGTTAAAACACTGAGGAGGAAGCTTGTTCTTTTTTCATTAATAGCTGTTTTAAAACTGGGTATTGAACATGTCACTCTAAATGTAAATTTCTTATTTTATTTTCACAATGTTTTCAGATGTTAGCAAATCATTTTGAATCAATCACATGACTGAGAAAGAGCAGAATTAGAAGGATGTATGGATATATGATCTTCCTCAGTACGACCAATAATGTGTTATTATATCTTCCAACGTCTCCTACATCTATACTCTTTTACTTGTGCGTAGGAGGTGACACAACTTTGCATTAATTCTAGTGGTGTCACCAGTCATGACTGCAGGCAACGACTGATCCACGCAACCATCTGCTCCAAGACGGCAGAGCCAAAAAAGAAACTGCTGAAACTCTTCAAACAAGAAAAGTTCTCGGCTGTGCCTCTACCGACGTACGGAGCGCTTCTTAGTGAGAATTACTTCTGTATGACTCACCTTATCAGAGTCTAAATGTATCACAAAAAGAAAAAGACAAAGTCAGTTCTCGCTGGCTGGGTAATAAGCTTCTCTCGGGGCTAATGAATCTGGGTTGTTTATCAGCCTGGAAATGTTGTATTCATTAATATTGTATGGCTTCACACACACTCGTCCTCCGCTTGCACTTCAATAGCACATCTGTCTCCCTGCATCACTAGGCAGAGTTATTTTGGAGTTACTGAGAGATGTTGCAGTGGGGTTATACGTGGCAGAGACATTCACACGAAACGAGTGTTTTGTTTTGTTTTTTTAAAGCACAGACGCTGTCCAATTATTCAGCTATTTACTTGGGTCGGATGTTGAATTCCTCAGGCAGATGGAGTTCAATTTTTTGTCTCCAATGCTTGTTATAAATAGATTCTTAGTGTTCAGCATGCTGACACGGTACAGTATCATTTTCACAGTGCCCTTCAAATAATCAGGACTTGCTGTTTCATTTCACACAGTCCTTTCACTTTTTCCAGCTAAACCCCCCCACGAGACCAATGTTTATGTGCCCCATTCATAATGGACATAATGTTATTGCACTTTATAAGTTTGACTGGGTATCATTGCACAATGAACTCTTCAAGATATCCTGGTTAACGTCTCTAACAATCTGTTGCAGCATGAGATTGTATGTGCATGAGAAAATATGTATTTTTTGAAAATTACAGCTTTTTGGCTCATTATGCAGCCAATGACCAAAAAGTGCTCTTACATGCAGACCAATTCACACGGCCGTAAGACCAAAGGAGTTCTGAATGACCTCTGAGAGAGAAGCAATCATCTGGTGAAAATTTAAAATACAGAGAATATGGAGGGAAAGCAGTGAATCGTATTCTGCTGCACAGCTTTCTACAGATGTATTTATTGATAGCTTTTTGTCATGGAAACCGGCCACAAATAAAAATCATAGTAGGGCCTGAACAACGTTGGATTAAACTAAACTAAATATATCTGAGGTTTCTCTTGTTACTCACCAACATATAACACAGACACCCATAAACAAACACTGGCTGAAACAGCAGGCGAGCTGAGCCGTGTTACAGGTCATTTTGAACCAGATTGTGGCTCTAATTTGTTGATCTGTATCTGCCATGAATCTAAGCTGACCACAGATCTTTGTGAAGTGGCAAACTACAGTACTTTTTTACAAAATTTCCCCCCAGAGATAAATAAAGTATTCAACTTTAACAACCACCTATGAAGTCTACAGGATGTCTATTTCATGCTAAATAGAAGGATTTTATCTAGAGTAATGCATATTGTCATATGCATTTACATGAGGTGCAAAGTTTGAAAAGTCCATTTACTATGTCAGTCAATACTTAATTAAGTTAGGTGATAATTGTGACAAAAGCATGAAACTGAATGAAAATGTAAACAGAAAAGTAGAGACAAAGTACAAGGGTCCATTATTAACTAGGGACCTTTATCTGATTGCAATGCAGGTTGGTGCGCAAATGTGTTGCTATGCAACCTTAAGCAACTTTAAAAAAAACCATATCAAGGTCAGGACAAAATGAAATCCAATTATAAAGTAAGGTATCACCTCTCTGAATACTTGACTGAATAAGGACACGCGCACACACTTATAAAACTGTCACCGGATGAACGTAAATAAGATCTGGCCTCAGGTGCGTGACAAGGGTCATCACCAAGAGAGAGAGAGCCACCTTCGAGTATCATTCAAACAGACACACATACCTGAGAGACACAAAAAACACTAACACACACACACATTAAGTATGAATGTTTGACATAAAAAAAAACAAATCTCCTCCTCGCTGTATTCCAACACAATCCATCTCATGAATGTAACTAAAAAAGGACATTTATATACCTACATACTGACAGAAATTAAGCTTCTATCTTGAAATAATACTGTTCTGTATATGTGGTGGGGCACAGAGTAATAGTAGTGTAATTTACATTTCTTTTTTGGTTTCTCAGCAGGTTGCACTCTGCGACACGAACATTAAAGGAACATAAAATTGCAGCAGACCTCTGCTACTAAGCTAAGTCAGTGGGCTTACAATAATGGCAGCTCCCCCACCACACACACACACACACACACACACACACACACACACACACACACACACACACACACACAGCTCTCTGGAGCCAACAGGACCAGTGATGCTTCCAGAAATAGCCTAACCCCAGTGATCCAGCTCTGCTGCAGCAGTGTAAGTGCCCGTGGTGCTGCTGCACTGAGAGTCGAGGCGTTTGATGAGTCCACATCAGCCGTGACAAGTTGGCTGAGCAGAGACAGTAATGTGGTCTGACTCCCACCGTCACACATTCAGGAGGACAGACAGATGCATGCATGGATGGACAGATGGATGGGGGGTGACAGCATGACAATGGCCTGAACATTCAACTCATTCAGTGCTGTCTTTCAGAGATATCACAGTAAGATACTGTGTATGTATTTGTAAAAATGTTACCACCTGACATTTATCAGGATAGCAACTGAAAAACAATAGATGGATAAAAAAAATAGTTTAGAAATCATGCCTCAAGGTTATGTGTAGCTATGAATAAAAAACATGTTAAAATGTGCATTTATCGTAAAAATCATATATTTGTGTATTTTGTGTTACAGGCATACAGTATTTCATTTGGACGTCTACATGTACTTCATAATTGATGGCAGTTTGGTACAGCATACTTTTTGTATCATGTAGATACAAAACACACGTAATAGTTATAGTAGTATTTATATAAGATACAAAAACATATTTTGTACAATAATTCATCCTTCATGTCATATCTGAGTTAACGCAGTAATCGGGATACAGGCTGACAGCAGCATAAGTATCAGTACAACTGGTGGGATTTTTCTGATAATTCAGATGTACCTGATAATAAGAAAATACTGAAAAAAACAAAAAACTCGGGCCAAGGTATTCAAGGTAAGAGAATCCAAATTAAATGGCTATATATTGTATTTTTCCCTAAATAAAGTTTTTTAAACCTTTACAGAGCCTAAGTTACAAACTGGAGGGATGCAGTTTGAGAGACATTTATGTACCAGTCAAGGGGAATTTAGCAGGAAACTATAGAGTTGCATTATGGGGAAACACAGGATCAAGAATCTGGGGATCTGGACATATATGAGATTTTAAATCAAGATATCTTCACTTGTGTTGCTTTTGGCGATATTATGTATAATTTTTAAATTTGCCAACTTTATGGAAATGCAAAAGAGAGCCAGTATTTTTGAACAATGATCAGATATAACTGCCTTTAAACAAACATGATTTTCCATCAGCCCGTAAGACGTTTGTGGGATAAACAATTTCATGAGAAAGTCAAGAAGTTGCCGCTGGCTCAGACGTCTGTAATAACAGCAGGACAGAGAGGACTGAAGGCAGAACCAGCTTTTAGATCGGGATTACAACGAGAAAGCCGAATAAATGGCTTTCGAGGACAGAGTTGGTGTTGCACTTTTAGTTTTTTTTCCATGGAAGCTGTTGTTTTTACTCATAAAATACTGGTTGTTTAACTTTCTTCCCTTTTCAGCAGCTAGCAAAGAGCCAGGTGAGAGATGGATGCTTTCAGACAACAACAATCGTCCATTGCTCGACTTCGTGCTGCCGCTGCTGAGCTCACACGGTGACTCCAAGTCTCCTGTCTGGCGTGAGGATGGTTCAGTGAGTGCTGGTGGGACGGGGGACCAGCAGGGCAGAGCTGAGGCAGCAGATCGTGTGGACATTCACTGAGGTGCAAAGACCACTTCCTCTCTTTACGGCCGCTTGAAAAGGGGCCAAACTCGTATGCATCTAAACCCGAGCGCGTCTTAGGGGAAGCATCAGAGAGCGGTGTTTATGAATATTATCAGCAATAGTGACCAGAAAATATACTGATGTACAACACAACCTCCGCGATGCTGCTGTTTGAGCATAAATCCACTGATAATCAGCACGCAGCAGCTTTCTGGTCTCCACCGCATACAGCAGAGCGTAAATCACAGAGCAAGCAGACTCCTTTAGTGTCGACTCCAGCATCCCCCGGCCTCGTGCCAACCCCCGTCAGGCAAGTTTATGGGCCTGTAATGAATAAAGGAAGGGGAACAACAAATGACATGAGGGAGGGAGAGAAGGCCGCTGGGGGCTGATAAGTAATAGTGGACGAAGAGCAGGGATGAAGACAGAAGCTAAATGACGGCAGATACGAATCAGGTCACAGGAAGGAGCAACCCAATTCTTCTGGAGCAAAAGAGTGTGAAGCTGAGGGAGAAAATGAATCGCACGCCACAGAAGGCCTCGTTTTCTCCGTCTGTGGAGAAACCACGAGCAGCAAAGGATTGTTTGTTTTCCCTTAATGATCACACCATCTGCTCTGTGTTTACTCAAACTGTCCCAGGTTCACTCGGGGAGACAGACTCTGCTCCTGAGAGGTGAGAGATGATTCGCCGCTCAGCGCCGATCACTCGTTGCTCCCTTTCTGTCGCGGGGTGAATCACTTAGACGGGATATTCTTAGCGAGAGACGCGCAGCATGGCGCACTTGATCGGGGACTTGAAGCCAACCAGGTCCCTCAATGAGCAAGAAGGCATGAAAGGAAGATCTTTTCGTGAAATATTGACGCTCCTCCAGCGGCGTCATGAGAACAACAAGCGGAGGAACCAGATGAACCGTTGAGATAAATCCCAGGTTTTTAATACAGAGTTAAGCTAATGGTTTCGCAGTCTGTTCCCCCGCTGCTTTCGGTTTTAGGAAAGGACACACACGGCGACACAAGGTGCTGAGATCCTGCTGCGAGGTTTCAATTACACGACAGGTCATTAGGCGAGCGGCGTTGTTTCGTTCATGTTATTAACAACGCCCTGTTTGGCAGACACACCACACACCGAGCTGTCCCGTCCCAGTCTGAGACAGACGGCAAATGAGAGCCGTCTTCGTTAGTCCAGAACACGGATCAGATCAGCTTGAGAGATTGTCACTGTGACCTTTGTCGGAAAGATGTGTGGACGATGCAACACACACTTCTTCAGTTCTTTGGTTTGCTCATAAGAAACCTTCACCTTGAGCTCTGGAATCTTTTTAGCATTTCACAAATAAAACAGACAGAGTGATTGATAATAAATGTGATTGATAATAACTCCAAACCTATTTTTTATTTTTGATCTTTTCTTATAGAGATGGGTTATCGAGCTGCAAGCGTGCATTCTCTCAATGTTGGATGAAAACTTCTTTCTCACCTCTAACTTGTACTGACAGATTTTATGGCCACAGAAACAAGCTGTACACACAACACTGACATTATATCTTTTTAAAGTGACTTGTCACTGAAACGCTGCCTAAATAAACATCGACGTTAACAACATTAGCATTCATTTGGAGTCAAGATTGTATTGTTGTGTGTCGCGGGTAGTATACGGCTGCTGGAAACGACACCGGTAAGAACAGTAAGACTGAATCAAAACAGCAACCGTGCACATTTTAAAACTGAAACAATGAACTGAAAGTTGCTCAAAACGAGAACTGCAGCATTAGGCGATACTAATCTGAAACGTCTCATTAATCAAAAGAACTATTACAGCAAATTCAAACACGTATTATACAGAAATGCAATTTTACCGTTTTCTGAACATGTGTCACATTTTTCAAGTTTGAAATGCTTCTTTCAACTGAAGGCACTGATATTATGTATAAAAATCAAAAAGGGAACACATTTATAAACACTTACACCTGAACAGCTCAAGGACAAAGACCAGCCAGAAGGTATTCTGAAGGGACCAAACAACATTTTCCATGACGCCCGACATGACCTCTTCCCTGTCAGCTTCTATTTTTCTCCACCGCACCTACAGTTTACATGGGCACAAGTGTTTTACATTTAGAAAGCCTCTTGTCTCTCCTTGTCCATGTTCCTCCCTCCTTCGAACCTGCTAAGTCATCCTATCTCCATAATTCAGCAGCCAGATGCACAGCTGCCTGGCAACGATCCAAAAAGCAGATTTTCATCTCTAAACAAAAGGGAGAAAACGCAAACCGCTGCAGGTAATGGCTCTGTAGTTTGCCAGCCAGGCATGCAATCATGTCTTCATCATGTCTTTATCATTTTCACTTCGCAAACCCAACTTCAGGCCTAATCTCTTGCAATGAATCACTATAAACCAACTGTGGACAGGCTATTAAGAAGAGACAGAGGGAGAAAAGAAAAAACATTCTGCTGAAAGATAAGCAGAGAAGAAGTGAGCGACTGTGCAGAGTCTATGGAGATGTGGCGTTTGAGGACAAAGTGGTAACCAGAACTGACAGGTATGGCGACTGAGGCGGAGAGAATTAATGAGGATTTGAACTTCAAACTGAATCAAAAAATGATGGGAAGTTTCAAGTGAATGGATTTTTAATTAACTCAGGATGTGCTAGCAGATCTGAAAATATAAACTTATGGAAATTATGGGAAAATATACACACTTAGAAATACTAAATGTTCCATATGGGCGAGATCGCTGACACCTTTCCACCATTCGTCACCTTCGCGATTTATCTTCTTTGCACACGGTGACACTTTTACATCTCGTATGTTGATGTACTGCACACACACACGTTCCTCACACTGACCCTGGTTCAACAGCGTACGCTCCACCAGCTCTTCCCTCTGTCACCGGCCATGTTAATCAGTATTGATACGCACCATAAAAGCGCCAACAAAGCTGAACTTACAGTAAAGACTGCAGTCAGTGTCAGGCCTGCCAGGAAGCCAGAAATATCTGCTGAACTCACTGCACCAGCGTCCCACCAAATAAAATACAGTGCAGCTTTCTGGAGGTTGGTCCAAAAGATCAGACAGGACAAACCTTTCTTGATGGACGTCATCCAAAGTTAAAAGTTTTTTCCGTTTCAGCAGAAGCCTGCCTTCGACTCTGATATTTGAGGAACTATTTTCAGGATAAATGCAGTCTATTACAACTTGGCTATAATGCTAATAACAACACTAAGTTAATTTGTAAGATCTGGGAATGCAGCAACATCCAAACCAGCAAAAGTAAGTAGTAAATGAACAAAACTTGGGAGACGTAAGGAAAAACTGTCTGCGATGAAACAGTCGCACGATGACAGGCAGAGACAGGCAAAGGTGTCAGAAAGAAAGTTTACAGTGGTAGCCTTGCTGGATTGTCAAGACAAGATGATTTTATTTATAACCCTGTTCCATAAATCATAGTTTGCCTCAACGGAATTTACAACCTGTACAGCAACACCCTCAATTTAGAAAAGGCAAAACTTCCTTTAACAGGGACAAAAAACAGAACAAACTCCACAAAGAGCAACAGATGAGGATTCCCTCTCTAACAAATTGCAGACATGCAATAGACGTGCACAGAAAAGGTCAGCCATGGTACTTCAAGTATATTTTGACGTAGTAAACTTTTGAATGCATTACTTTCACTGAGTTTGGTGAATGTTATCTTCCCTGATATAGATGGTGAAAATTATGAAAGTAAGGCTTTAATAACATAATCAAACTTGTTTTGACACATCTCTGCTTCCTCACTTGTCCTCTGTGCCACCTCTTCAAAACCAAAAACATACACCCACACGTCTGTTTTGGATTTCAAGTCCCGAGGCAGAGTATTAAAAAGGCTGCTGCTCCTTTGACACCCACCTCTTTGACCTCCAGCAGCCGTCCTGGGTACTGACTCTTGGCCCGCCGAGCTGCCGCCGGAGATTTGTGGTGGGTGATGGTGACGATGTTGCTGGGCGAGGCTGTGTGGCTCAGGTGCCTCTGAGAGCCCGGCGATGAAGATGGGGTTAGGTGGGGGAGGAGGGAGAAGCTACGGGTCCGACCAGAGGACGAGGAGCCCTGCGGGAGGGAGGGAGGAGGAGCATGACCTTTAAAAATCATCTCATATAATAAAAAATAAGTAATGCCAGGAAACCTCCTGAATCAAATAAAACTTTTGCGATAAAAAGCTTCAAGATTAGATTTGAATAAAAAAAAATAAAAAAGAGCCTTTTGTGTGTATGAGTTTCTTTAACTTTCCTGAGTCTATGTAAGAAGCCTATGCAATCCATGCTAATCCAATTTTAGCAAACCCAGGCTGTTAGTGCTCTTTTTTTCCTTTAGTACATATATATCATATATTCCTTTAACAAAATACATACAAGAAAATAAATAGTGTCTAGCTGACCACTAACCGTTAACTTTATTTTTTCACTGCCTCCATGACTTCCACTAGAAAGTCAAATGGGCCCTTGCAGTTACTGCATCACTGTGCTGCCAGACTTGCTTCTCACAAGCTGGATAAAAAAGAAAACAATTAAAAACTGTCTATATGTATAAGTTAATCCAGACACATTGATAACATGGTATATGTGGTCAAATGTGTCCCACACCATCTTGATAAAATGTTTGAGGGATCGGATCACAGTGGGTCTTGATGGTCGTTTACCAACCAAGACGCATTTCAAAAACAAGTGTAAACATGGTCTGAGATTATGAGTATTTTGAAAAAAGTTCAATAAAAAAGTGCTTGTTTTAAGTATGCAGGGAGAGGTTAAGGTGCGTTTCTCTGTAACTTTCATATTCCCTAAAACTGTCTTTACAGTAGGTGAGGTCACTAGTTGCACCAGGTTTTACAAAGAAAAAAAAAAAAAAAAGTCATCTCGTGTTTGTTTTGTTTTGCAGTCCTGCGCCGAAGCTAAAGTCACATCACATCCTTAATTTTCATGCCTCCTTCGCTTCCCCTCTGTGACTCTTGTCTCTTCAGTTCGCTGACCTCTCAGAACAGTATCTCTCTCTTCTGTCTTTACTCTCCATTAGTTTACAGCAGCGCAGGGAGACAGGCCACCAGAGATTTATCCCTCAGAAGAGCACAGAGGTCTGGTCAGTGCAGCATTGAAAATGAGATAGATCAAATAAACAGCTTCCACCCCAGAGCACTGCCCGCTGAGAGGAAATCAACCCGCATTCGCTATGCAGTAACCCAGGAAATTAAACCAAACACCGACACGGTGTGTAACATAAATGTCACATACATTATCAGACGATTATTGCCTGTTGTTCTGCTCCTTTGAGTTGTTTTTAGAGGATAAAGTGCACGCAAGAACAGCACATTTTGACAAAAAGGAAATATTAATGACTGCCAAGAGCATTTTCATTGTGATCAGATGCATCCAAACACTAAATAGAGGGAGCTATGGCAGAGTAGATGGGTCCTTGTGTAATCATTTTAACAGAAAATAATCAGCTTACAAGAGAGAACACACTGTTGTATTGTGCAATGTTAAGCCATGAGCTGTGAGTAAGCAGAAAAAGGAACGGCGTTTCAGGAGCGTGAACAGAAAGGCACGCTGAGGTTTTGTGCTCCAAAACTGGCACGGAGCCCCGAGCATTTTAATAAAGTAGAACAGCAAAAAGATGTCAGACCAAGAAGATTCAGAGTGGAAAAGGAAAGGGAGCGCCAGTGATGAAAGGTCACATAAGGAGATGCAGGTGTGAGGGAAAATAAATACAGGGGCTGTAAATCTGACCTTAAATGAACTAGTTAAAGATATATCAGAAATATAGTCAATACACGTCATATAAGGAAGTAATTCTGCTAATATATTAGTGGTTTTAAGAGGTTTTTTTTTTGTGAAACTAGAAGAAGGCTGGCATACAGAAAAATAAAAGTCAGTTTAAGGAAATCAGTAAAACAAATTGATTTCCACTGGGTGAAAAGTAAAAAGAAGAAAATGTTCTCAATGGCAGTTTCAGTGTGTTTTAAAGAACATGAGTTAGAGGCTAAATTAACTTGGTAAGAAGTGATTAGTTGAAGCTGAATTTATGTTGGAGTCACTCTCACCTTCGACAGTAACACACACACACACACACACACAACAGTACAATTAAACACTAAAAAAGTATAAAAAGTGATGTAACACTAATCAAAGACACACTGTAGCTGTGAGGTCTACTCATACAATCTATATATAACACATCATTTTAAGGCCATATAGCTGCACCCTCTGTGAATTTAAGGCTATGATTGGCACTCCGGTGGCAGGTTTTGCCTGACAGCCTCAGATCAGGGTCTTAATCTAACATATGCTCTGCTGTCAGTTGACCGTGGGCGGACTTGGCCCTGTGAGGCAGCGTGGGTAGACGGTACAATGGTCAGCTGCTGACCTGTCATTTTCCACACTACAGGGAAAACTCTAATTACACACAATTAGCTATTCAGTAAGGAACTGAGTTAGAGGGCATGAAAACAGTTTTTAAATATCTCTACAGAAACATCAAGTGAATACACTTCTGCCAAAAGGAAAATATAGTAAGATTTGATTTTGTTTCAGGCCTATTTTCAAAGTCAGATCCAATCATAAGCAGGTTTCCAGATTTTCAACCTTATTGCAACATATAAAAAAAATATTCCTACTGTAGGAAAAGCTGAATTTAACACACAAAACAGACAAACACACCAGCAGGCAGGAGGTGGGACACATGCTATCTTTAGTTAAGCAGAAAGCAAATAACATTCCCTCTCAAAGTCCACAGTTTGACTCTTGATGCCCTTCCTTTCAGGGGAGGTGTGTGTGAATGTGTGTGTAGTTTCAGCTGCACAACAACACAGTGAGTACATACAAATAACTAATCAGCCTGTATGACACCAACACTGAAGTTCATGCAACATTTGAACCGAAACCTGGCTGTTTTCTTACTCACATTTTTGTGCCTTTTGAAGGCCTTTGTGTGTTTGGAGGATAAACAGAGAGATCACGCCTGAGCCTCTGACTCATCAAGTGATATCATGTGATGTGAGCAAAAGTTCCTCGAGTTGAACAGTGGAAATGTCCTGGTGTGTTTCCTACAGTTTCTCTCTACAGTTTCTTTCCACAGAAAAAGTAGTGTACTACGCACACTGAGAAAGCAAGCATGCCAACATACGTCATGTTGGTATATTTGTTATTCCACCTCATCAGCCTCAAAATAAAATCCTCCCCGAGTCAAGTCTGACAAATGTTCCACCAGACCACCAGTATGAAACATCTTTTTTTATTATTATTCAGTTTCTTACAAAGAAAATGAGCCCCTTTTTTGCAACAAATAAATCCCGCAACAGCTTTTCTGCCAGAGAGGTCCATTATCAGTGATGTAGCCGAGCCTCCACCGCTGGCTGCCTCATTGCCGGAGTGTCTGCGATAACGATCTGAGAGGCAGACAGAGCAGCTCAGGGAAGGATTAGACCGCAGCAGTGGGTACAGTAATAACAGCTGCTGCCGTGGCAATGCCCCACAGTCAACCAACGGGAACAAAACGCCCGCTCAGCTCCGCGGGGCAGAAGGAAAAAGAGAGACAGAGCGTCTTCCTCCTTCCACTTTTCCTTGCTTATCCAATTTTCTCACATCTTTTGATTGCTTCTCTCATCACGGCTGAGCAGAGTAATTGGACTTTCCCCCCTCGCTCCAGCTGTGCAGTGGTTTGAAGTGGCGAGGAGCTACATGTTGAATAAGCGAGCCGGCGATGAGGCAACATAATGAGGCTGCGGTATTTAATTGTTTAAAAAGACACATGAAAGTGTTTTCTTGTAGTCAGCATGGGAAAAAGCAGCGAGCACCCCTTTTCCTTTCTAATGTTTGAAGGTGAAACTATCGTAAAACAGGAAGTAGGTGTGTGTCCTGGGTGCTCGGGGACGTGGACTCACCAGCACCTCCTGGCCCCCTCCTGCTCTTTCCACGCTCAAGTGTTCATCGGAGCCCTTCAGCTTCCTCACCTGAAACCAAACACGCATGCAGACAAATTAATGGAGGCACCTGAATGGGTTAGTGGGGGGACATGACGAAAGCATATGCCCGCACACGAGGCACCAGGGAAGGCGCTTCATGGTTTGATGCGTGCAAAAAACACAGGGACTCACACGCAGCGATGCCTTCACAGACCCAAACCCATGGGAGATTTTGGACTGACAGGTTTGACAGCACTCATATTTAGATCAGGACTCAACACAACTGCATTATAAAACAACTTAATGCAAACAAAACAGACAAAAGGTTTCCTCTTTCTTAGAGTTTGTTTTTATTCACATTTTTGTTCACACTTATTTGTCATCTTTTGAGAGTGACCTTTAAACATAGCAGATCTGTGTGTGTGTGTAAAAATATATATAGTTTCAGACTAGTCTCATCCTGAACAAATAGCTTTGAGCCACAATCACCAGTACAGTCATTTCACTTTTTAAAACAGCTTGGCTTGTAAACATTTACATTTTCCTCGTCTTTGTACAATAGCATCGTGCTTATGACGTATCTAAACATGGTGGACAAAACTGTAACATTCAGTTTAATGTAATCAAACAACAAAACCTTTCAGTACAAATCAGTAAAAACGAAACCTTTTTGCAGCCACAATTTAAAGCTGAATTGAATTAGATTGATCACTTCTTCCACAGCTGTTGACCACAAACATCAGTGATATGAAATCTAAACTTTATACCGCTACGATGTACACCAGTCACATAAACTTCAGAAGTTAAAAAAATATTTTACAAACATCCAAAATCCGACTGACAGAAGTCTTAAGAGCTTCACTGTACAAAATCAACTTTAATTCCAAAAGTTTGCCAAAGAGATGATAAAGTTTGGATTATTTCTCTCACTCACGCCCTGCTGGTTTCCACGCTGTCACAACCTGCAGTGGCGCTCCAGACGGAGCTCTATAACAAGCCTCATTCTCCACTGGATCAGGCGAACGGGGATGCACCCCATCGAGATACAGACAGCACACACAAATACACCGACTAATCCCTCGAAGCCCTCGCTAAACCCCCCCAAAAATGCACGTCCAAATATTAATCCATGAGACCCATATGAGAAAAGACTGTGGATAAATAAAGGTAGTTACGTCTCCACCCAACACAGTAATCTTTAAGAAATGATAAATATGAACAGGGCAGTGAAACCAGCGACACTCATCCTCAAATAAAGCAGCATGAGCACTTATATACACATTTCCCTAAATCGTTTCTGCCAATGGAAACGCTAAAAATATCCCCGAATTAGACAAGCGAGAGAAGTTAAACATGAGCTCTGCAAAGGGTGATAGTCATGGATTTTTACATCTGTCACATTTTTCTCCCTTATTTTTACATTTTAAATATATCTGTCCTCACTTTTATAGCATTTTTTTTTGTATTTTTTCTCACTTACTGAGTATTTCTAAATACATTTTTCCCATTTATTTCCTATAAAGCCTCTAATTTCCTCTTGTTTAAACATATTCCCTCCCTTAAGACACAAAGATTTAATTCATTAAGCATTACTTGTTGTCTGTGTAGACATTTAGGCATTTATTTGGTGACATTTATTAATTGGATTTATTGGATTTGCTTACACTGCTGTGTTTATAGTGAGAGACAGAAAATGAAAGCTCGGTAACACATGAACGAAAAGTATAATGCTTACGGTCCCTTTAAACCAAAATCCCCCAGCTGAGTTGACTTAGGAGTTTTACTTTCATGTTAAAATATCTGAAAAGTCTTTGACCACCTGTTTCACTGTGTTTCATCTTAAGAAAAACACATCCACCTACCCCAGAATACATTGTATTTGGTAAATCCACAGCCTAATCTTAGCTTTTTTAAATTAGAAATTCAAGATACAGTGCCAGTTCTTTTTAAGTTAACAACACTGTCTGGCAAATGCCTGCAATAAAGCTATAAAGTTTGTTAAAGATTACTGGAGTACAAGAGGCTGCTGCAAGACTTAGACAGGAAAATGATAGTGAGCCACTAAAAATGTTCTTACAACTTACAGTACAGTTGAGTATAAGATAGCAAGTTTCAAACTTGTGATTTGTTAAACTGATTTGCACTATTAAACTTTAAGAACCTTAACTAGTAAAATGATGGTTGCTAGAAAATATCTTTGCATTATGGACCAAATGATATTTTAAAAATTGTATGGATAAGAACTTATTGATATATGGAGAAATGTATTTTAGACTTATGAGACAACCTAGCTGACTTATGGGTATTACAATGATGTTTTCAATATCTCTTTAAAACTGCAACTAATACCTACATAAGAATTCACTTGTGCGCAGCATTAATCTTGCTTATGTTCTTACTAAGCCAAGTTTAAATACACAGAGAGCTGCTGCAGGAAGGTTGTAAAAGCTTAAGCCTGCTGCAAGACTTCATAGAGAAAACAGGTCCTTTTAGCAGTCCAAGAAGGTCAGAGTGATGGGAGGAGAAGTCAAGCGAGGGCTGGAGTCACCCAGCCAAAACTCCAGAGGGAACGTTAAATGAGACTCATGGGAGATGGTGCCATTTAAAATTTAAAATGGCACAGGACTGCACTGAGGGTTTTCACCTGGTCGGGGACCTGCTCCTGCACACAGACGGGCCAAATGTTAAACTCGTGACTCCACCTGACTTTACCAAAATGGGCAATTGTCTAATTTCTAAACAGAGGGAGAACAGAAATGTCGAGGCCTTCCGCTCTCTTCTCTTCCCGAGGAGCACACGCCAAGAGCTTGGACCAGGGTCGTGTTTACAACTCTGTTAGTCTGTGTGTGTGTGTGTGGCGGTGTCTTACCTTGGCACTGCTGTCAGAGTGACGTCTGGCACATGCTTGGAGCTGACTGATCCAAAACTGCTGTTCCTTGGCGTCGGAGGCTGCGAAGACAGAAAAGAACCACAACAGATCAATGAAATTACAAGCCGTAACTTCCTTTACACACGACACGCTGATGATCACCAATAACTGCCAACATGAGTTCACAGCCGGGTCAATATGCAGTTACAAGAAAGCCATCGGCCTTAAAGTCTCTCCACGTGTTTACCATTCAGTCTGTGTTATTGTACTGTGACCATTTCTACAGACTGACTTTTAAAATCACTGCTCGAGGCTTTAAAATCCTTTCCCTTTAAAGCAAGATTATTTAATAAACTTTCATTATGTCTAAACGGCTTTTCAGGGCTATTCTCATAATACAAGGAATCCAGTTAAAAGAGGACACACTGAATTAATGTAATGAAACTGAGATCATGTCATCAGTGTCATTTAAAAGAAAACAATGGAAACAAGTGGGAGACCTGGACTCATGTAAGGCTGCTGCTAATGATTTTCACTGTTGATTCTTCAATTAATTTTTCATTTTAAACAACAATCCAAAATCCCAAACACATTCATTTTACAACAGAAAACAGAAAAACAGTAAATTCTCACATTTCAGAGGCTGAGATGAGCAGAAACTTCAAGAGACAAATTCATCAAACTGAACAAATATTAAATTGTTGAAGCTATTTCTACACTCCTTTATGACCCAAAACAGAAGAAAACATGACGGCCTGGTGGCTGTAAATACTGCTGTAAAAAAAAAGTTCATCTCTGTTGCTCCCTCTGGAACTCCAACATCATGAGATCAGGTTTGACAGGCCTGAACTGACACAGCGACACAGCAGTGTTTTGATCCCAAACAAGGCTTACTGAGGGGAAATGTGGCAGAGACATAAACCCACACTTACATGTGCGGTGTGAAGATTCAGCCATGATGGAGCCAGTTTTAAGGTGGACTCAGTGACTGTTTTTGACTTAAGCTGTGAGGCAAGCAAAGTGAAAGCTTGAGGAAAAGCTGATGAAGGCTGTGTATGACTGAGGCACCCGTGAGAACAACCTGCTGCTCTCATTTGTCTCCAAATGATGGCTCAGCTCACTCATTTGATCCCATTACCTCTCTGAACGATGTCCGAGGGCCCATATCACATCTGCACCTCTTCATTTTCTCCTCTGTGTTAAATTGAACATTCAGCATTCGAGAAACAGCGGCAATTCATTTGGCCACTTTGAGGGCAGCACAGGAAGCAGCTTGATACTCTCTGCATGCGTGTGGCTTTCCCCTCGGCTCGGAGACAATGCGCCCTGTTATCCAAACACAAATAGCCAGTCGAGGCTCGGACTTGCTGACTAACACGGCGAGCTGCAGCCCTCCAGGTTCAAGGAGACGCTGACTGTCTCCCCCCGCTCCAGGACTGGAAAATAATATCCTCCTGATCCCATTTCACTGACTAATTATTAGAACACAATGTCTTTGATTGGTTCTGATAATGTTGAGTTCAAGGCTGCGGGTCTGTCTCAGCTGCAGCGCCAATGGAGCAACAAAAGGTTTAAACATGGCGGATGAATACACCTGATTTCAGATGCTGTGAAAATGCGTCTAGTGATTCTGTGCTTCTCCCCTGAAATAAGCAAAGTCACTCACAAAGTTAAAAAAAAAATAACTCACTCAAAACACAGAGGCCTCTCATGACAACAGGGAAGGTGTGTGGCAGGCAATCAGCACACCTGAGCACAGCCTTTTCCCAGGGTGCGCTTGATTTTGTACAGCTGTGTGTGAACAGAAGGTGACTTCTAAAGTGTAAAAAAAAATTCTTTAACAAATACACCAGCAAACACAGTCATTCATACACAACTTACTGACCATGGCAATAATTTTCGCCTTCTTCTGAGCTCGTGTGTTTAATTTTCAGTATTTTCAGTGACGCATAAGGCTCAATTAATGTTGTAAAAGTCCAGAAAAATTAAATGATAAAATATATATTTTTCGCACCATAAGGCGAGAAGGTGAGAAAATTTAAGGATTTTAAGTGCGCCTTATAGTCCGAAAAATGCGGTACATGGTTAATGTCAGGGAGTGATCATGGTCATGAAAAAAAAACAATGCAATGCTGACTGTTCATTGGAAATAACAAATGAACACTGGTCTCTGTTGTTGTGTTAACAAAACCTCGTCCTTGGATGTTATTAATATTTGAATACAAATCACCAGCGATGACTCATGAGGATGAAAATGTCTGTAAACTCAACAGTGAGGAAGAACTATGAAGTCAAACAAAAAGGCTGGAAGGCATCTGTAAGTGAACATTTAAGTCGAGGTTCCCATTTTACGCTTTTGCAGAAGGTTTGAAACTCTGGAAAACTCGACTCATTTGTTCTTGCTGAACTTTCTGTTTTGTAATTTTTTTGTTGAAAAGTATAAGTACATTTTTTATTTTTTGAATATGAAAACAGTGCGAATGTAATCATTAAAACGCTGCACATACTGCAAGTGACGAGATCCCAAAAGCTAGTAATGAGACTGCAACAGGCAGAGTGAGAAAAATCTAATCTTTTCTAAAGTTTTTTTTTCTTTTTTAGTAATAAATTGCCTCTTTGTGGCTCAGCGAGGTTGAAATACAAAAAGGGAGCATCACACTAAAAAGACTTTTGAAACTTCATCTTTGGCTGAACATTGGAGTTCATTTCAGCACAGACCAACGATTCTGTCCAACCAATACCTACAAGAAAACTGCTTTAGGAACTGATCTCTTCACGACCCGTATGAAAAGGAGGCATAATTACAGCAGCCAAAAACTAGTTTGGGGAAAACACACCACTGTGAAGATTGTGCAGACGGCTTCACCAGAGCATCCCATTGAGGGCTCGTGGCAGCACCTAAGAGCACCCTTACTGAACAATAACTTCATTTATACTACATTATTCATCAGGTAATCAGATGATTAGAGGGTTAAACCATTAAATTACATCATTAACATTAGCTATTTTCTTTGACAGCAGACACAAGCAGCGCCTAACAATTTGTGTAACTTTCCAAAACACAAATCACAGCTCTTTTATGCAGAAACTATGTGTGGAGGTGTGAAAATCCTCAGCTCTCTTTTTCATTCTTCACATGACACTCTAATCACTTGTTGCATGTACAACAACAATCTTTTTATAACGTGTTGTACAACTTGGTTAATTGTAAACACACTGACCCGTTAATCCAGTCTTGTTGAAAACGGGACCAAAGTCTGGTTGTCTAACATTTTTAATGAGATTTTTTTTCTCCTGAAAGAAAATCTTTAAATGTGTAAATGCAGGCAGGACTCTCTCCATCAGCAGCTGGATAATGAGGATGGATAGCTGCATTAGATTTACCAGGGACTGCATCACCGACAAAATTAAATTGAAGCACGTAAAGTGTTTTTCTGACATGCCGGTGGAAGCTATTTCAACATATGGAGAATTCAATTTGCACTTGTCAGTCAGTCGTGCTGAGCACATCTGCCACAGTCATGAGAGCACCTATAAAAGAGCTCTTTAACTGAAGAGGCAGCTCTGAGAAAATGAGACGTTCACAGAAACCTTTGACAAGTGCAGCATTCGAGGCTCCCACTGGGAGTGGCTGCTCACTTCTCTGGGGGGGTGGGGAAGCATTCATATAGAGACACCTGTGCCGAGCTGCCTTTTCTCCAAAAATACCAAGAAAACAACCTTCCCCCTTTATTTCTTGTTGTCACCGTCCACAGAAATCACTCACTCTAAAGGAGCCACTTACTCCGAGAGTGTGCAGGCGTCTAAATCCGATATTTTTCTCCGTGATGTGCACAAGCCTCGCTGTGATTAAAGATAATTAGTTGTCTGTATTGAGCAGAGCAGCCTCCGTGTGCAGCTATGCTAATATGCACCTGTGCATATGGTGACGCACGAGATACACACTCGACTTAGCTTTGAGCAGGACGTGCTGTCCCCATTCAGGCAGAGTACCATGATACTGATGAAAATTTCAAAGCTGGTTTTGTGTCACAAGGGGCTGCAGACTTAGAGGTGACATGCTGACGGCTCAATTCGTTTGATGAATGCACGAGGTTTGCAACGGACTAACGGCGAAACGAGGAGCTGGTCTGCCTGCATGACACCCAACCCGGCCTGTGTGTCCTATTTAAATGTCAATATCCATTGCAGAGAGATGGCTGAACAATATTCAAACATGGCTGAGTCAGAGAGAGAAAGAGAGAGAGAGAGAAAACGGCCTCCCAGTCAATCATAGCACCAACATCCCCATCTGATTACACCCATTTTAATTACAGCACTGTGGAAGATGCTATTGGTTAAGATAATGGTAAGTCTGAGGATTAATGCTTAGACCAGCCGTTAGATTTGATTAAAGTGCTGGGAGACATTATGAGCGGGGCACTTTAACCATATATTCCAAGAAAATGGACAGACTGACAGGGACTACAGAAGTTGGAAGAGCAGCCCAGCAATTACAGCAAGCAGCCTTTTCTCATCAAAATGATCCCTGTAATCATTCTTACCCAGTAATCATCCTAACTAAATCAGTAACACCACATTAAAGGCAAGGAGAATATTTGTTGTAATTTCAGGTTCAACTTTAATAGAAGGAAAGATAAAGAAACGCTATGTGGAGGGCAGAGCCTAAACCAAGAGATGTGGCATGAAATGAACAGAAATCTAGTCAAGTATGAGGCGTGAAGTATGAAGATGGCACACTGTTAGATGTGCTTCTTTATCTGGAAAAATTGAAAATTTCCAGTTGTTTCTGACGCTTGTAGAAAGCGGAGGCAATTTGTTCACTGCAACTGATGCGGTATAAATGTAGTAAAGCACACGATTAAAGTAAAAGCTTACTGCATTGAAAAAACAATCGAAAGCACACTCATACTTTAATCATGGGAAAAGTTTGACATTTTGTTTAAAATGCTTTTTATCTTTACTTCTGAGAGTCAGATAAGTGGATTGATGCCACTCTTATGGCGTACGACATGAACAATGTAAGACAGCAGCCAATTGGCGTAGACTGGAAGCAAAACAGCTGCTCAACGTGACCCATGATGAGTCGAGCTGGCTGCAAAACCACCAAACTTTATGGTAATTCAAGTTCATTTCTATTAGCTGTAGATACATATGTAGCATACAGACTTATCAGTAGTGTTGATATTTGTAAATAAATCTCTGTACAAGCCATACAAAATGTACAATAACTCTTTTAACCCTGTAAAGCTCAAACCATGAAATAATTGCCAGAAAATTCTAATTTTTTAACTGAGGTGTTTATTTAACCTTGTGATAAATTAAAAAAATATCGATTTGCATAGTTTTATCATATTTATTATTTGTATAATGTTTGCGACATTTTTTTATTTTTTGTTTATAGTGTATTTTCCAGAATTTTGTTTATATACATCAGGTATATTCAGCAAAGACAATATCACACCTGTGATGTTGAGGTCTCAAAAAGTCATGTATCAAATATGATACGCTTGGCATTAAAGGGTTAAATACAGATTTTAAAAAGGAGGCTTTAATGTTTTATGAAACTCAGTGACAAAAAAACATTCACTACTTTCAGGATAAACTCAAAACTTAACAGCAACTGATGTGAAAGTGCCCACAGACACAAAAGACAGTAAAGCCACAACTGCTCCCTCACTCAAAGTTACTCTGGATAATTAAAAGTACGCAGCTAACGGGGGTCATTACAGGAAACCAGACAAATAGTTTGTTGTTGGGGATACGAGACATATTTTGACAGACTTGCCTTGAGCTATGGCCTTGGCTAGTTTATAATAATCAATCACAAATGACAGATTTCTGCATCAAAACACTGCAAAAACATTTCATTATAAAGATGCACAACAAAGACTGTGTCAGGCATCCTAATCAGCCAGTTTGAAAGCTGTGCCGAACACGACTTGACCCTTTCATTGGCTGATGTCTCATTGCGACGTCGTATGATAAATAGCTTAATTTGCCATCTGCGCATTCAGACATGATTAAATTCACACCGCTCTTCACCTTTGCACAGCAGCAAAACACAAAGGCGCTACAGTCTTCCTCCATCCAATAATGAAATACTCCATTTGTGTTTCCCTGCTTTAGCTAATTACACTGTGCTCCTCAGGATACTTCACAGCTTATATGTAAGACAACCTTTGGATTAAATTAGACATGTTTTCATTTATAAAAAAACATTCTTAAAAGTTGGGATCACTTCAAAAGCAACAGCACAGCCATTTTAGGGGAACTTCCTGTAAATAAAATAACTAAATGTGTGGTGTTGTTGAAAAAAAAAATACCCTGAGCAGTATCTGCAATCCTCCTGACAAGCTACAGCCTCAACAATCTCCACCAAGACGGTAAGGAAGCCTGTATGTTGCCTGAGAGGCAAAATCCAGGGCACAAAGCCAGAAAATCGCTGCCTACTGCTTGTAAACCTTAAATGCTGTGAGTGCACAGTATAACTGAAGACGACTCGGGCGGCCGGACAGCAGGAGGATGCGATTTAGTGCTCTTTCAGTGAATGAATCAAATGGAAACACTGGAACGTGTTTAAATTACGCTCTCGCCTCGAGGTAGCCTCTGCAGCAGCGACAGACGCTGAACATCCAGTATCTTCTCACACCAGTTAGCCTCGTGGAAATATGTTCAAAACCCACTTGTGAGAAGACATCGACAGCAGCATAAAAGGCGGCATTTAAAGCTTTAGACACAGACTACTGTTGAAAAGATATGCAGCTTACAAATGACTCCTGACTGAACCTTGAAGTTACTCTTTTCCACCCCCAGAAGAGACTTTCAGGGATTCCCATGGTAACCAAAACCAGATCTGAAGTGCAGGACTAATCTTCATCGCAAAGTGTTGAGGACGTTAATGTGAGCTGCTTTGTGTCCTGCTGTTTGGAAAAATTGAAGTTTTTTAAGCACAAATTCCGCTTTTGAATTGCAATTATTTTCAGAGTAAGAGTATTTAAACTGCATTTTTTGTTGTTGTTGTATTGGTATTTGGACCCGATTAAACCTCACAACAGGCCTTGGGTTTGTTTGGCTAAGCTGCACCAAAAGATTGCTTTTCCTTCTCAATGACTTCCTTGATCATTCTCGAATCTCACTGAGGCTTTGGAAATGGAAACACCTCTCAACTTCTTCCTCCTCCTCCTCGTCTGTGGGATCATTGTTTCGTCTTAGCTCGATACACATGGATCACTGGGTTATTCGGGGAATATAGGCCAAGTTATTCTGATATCCTCCCCCTCGAGAGCGTGAGGGGACATTCCAGCCGCTCAAGTGGAGCAACAGTAAAAAGGAGTCTCTCTCGCTCCGGTGGATACAGGTCACTGAAAGCAAAGGCCCTTTAGCGCGGTGACCAGCGACAGGCTCTTTGTCTGCTGCCAGGTCTTAAAGCAATATTTCACTTTGCTGCAGATGTGCCTAATGCTTCGGTCACACATGTCTCCTGGGATGAATTTTCCACTCAGGTATACAAAGTTTTTACAAAATGGTACATGGGAGGTGTTTATTTTAATTCCTTGGAAAGGAAATAAAAACTAATCTAAACTTCAATATCAGATACATACTTAGATTTGACACTGGTCTTAAGCACATCACAAAAAACATATTAAATTTGTACTGTAGTTATATATCCTGGAAAGTGATATCAAATTATACCATGCATTTAAAGGGAAGAGTCTATTTGAGTAGGTTACATCATTGCCTAATAGATTATTATTATATAGCAGTAATTAAAATATAAAAAAGCGGGAGCTGCATCTATTTCAGCTAAATGTGAAATTAAGTGCAACTTATAACATTTCTCTACAGCTTTAAAGCTGAGTTAGTTACTTGTTTCGCACACAACATAACACTGACATTTTATTATCTTATTAAGTTGAAACTGAAGCATCATTATCATTAAATTAGAGTTGTGTTTATGGCCATCTGATAAATATAAACCACTCCTCACTCTTCCTTTAGCTCTTCAGCTCTTTTTTGTTTCCCACCAGCTCCTGAGGGAAATATCTGGCTCTTTAGCTGCTAAATCCTCCACTATGTTCACCAGCTAGTTTCTAACTTTGGCTGTCTGTTGTTTGGTGCTGAGCAGTTTAGCAGAGCGTTTTCAACAGTAAAGTTGAGGGCCGTAAAACCAAAGATGCTCATAAGGCCTGTAAATCTGAGGGAACCTGCACAGTCTATGATAATTCATTGTGGGATTGGCAAAATGAGAGACACCTTCCATTTTTCACTGTCACTTGATCCGTTGTCCATCTAAAAATACTGATTAGAAAAGCTTTAACAGTAAAATATTGCAGTTCTATTCCTATCAAGTGGTTTTCCACCAGCAGCTGTCTGGTGCATTCATAAACACTGAATGGAAAAAGTCCATTCATAACTCTCCAGTATATTTACTGCACTCCAAGTGTCTCCACCATGAAACACACACGCTTCTCTCAGTGTTTGTACGTCGCCATATACGGGCAGCCTGAGGCCGGCATGAGGTCATACCTCTGAGTTTGTACAGCTCTCCATTGACGGAGTTTACAATGAACATGTGCGGAGCCTCGTCGCTCGGGGTTACCGAGGCACCGATCAGGGGCAGGGACCCGCGGGGCTTCTGGCTCTTCCCCTGCTCGTTGACAAAGTACTGCAGCTGTCCCAACTCTGGATCTAACACAAAGTACCTGCAAGGGAGGAAAACAAAGAGAGAGAGAGGGAAGTTAAGAAAGTAATGGACCAGAGAGGAAGAAGGCGAGAGGGGAAACTGAGGAAGCGCTGTTAACGATATCATCATTTTGTTTTATGTGCTCATTATCGCAGCTTGTTTACTGGTAAAACTTTTTTTATATGTACTCCTGTTGCACAAACTTTTCAGGATGTAGGAGGGAGTAAAAACGAAGGCTATGAATGAGTGTGAGACGAGGCAAAAGAGAGTCGCCGTAAAAACACACAACGCCTTTAAATTTCTCGCCTCCCGTGCAGCAGCGCCTGCAGGATATTATTAACCACAGCTCTCTTCCTGCAAGATTCGTGAAAAATACCCCCCCGTGCACATTAAGGCCTGGTTTCACCAACATCAAGCCGGCAGCTCAATTCCAAATTACTCAAGGTAGCGATTAGCGCGGTCATCTTGAGCAGAACGCACAGCTCGAGGCGTGGAAATGAAAGCCCGCATTTTCCCCTCTGTGATTAATGAATCACATTCTATCACCGAGTAATTGAATCTCTGCCTCGCTCATCGCTGGCTGGAAGATTCAAAGCCAGCCAGACACATAACACAAGATACAGAGAGGCAGACACATTTCATTTCCTGTGGCCAGGAAGGATCGCGTTTGACATTCGAGGAACCGGCCTGTCTGCTGGACTTAACGCTTGTTCTGGTTCTGCAGTTCAACGCAGGCCAGAGTGGCACCGGGTGGCTTTGGCTGACCTTTCCATGTTTGTGAACAGCGGCCTGAGGTAACAGCAGTCGCCTTTGTCCTGTCTTGTGGTTCAGCGCGGTCCCGTATCACCGCCTTTTCCCTGAGATTCCCCGTATTCGCAATCAATGTTCTCTTCCCAGCTGCGATTACAGAAGCTGCAGTATTGATCAAGCCTTCGCCGAGCGGCTCTCTCAGCTGGCGCTGCATCATGTTTGGTTGTTTGTGACGATTTAAGGCATCGCGAGCCGTCGCCTGTCCACTCTTGTATTTCAGAGGTGCTGCTTTCCAAAGGGTGTCTCAGAGATTTCAAAGAATGGCAGCGGCTCAACTCAATCTGCCCTCACGCTGCAGCTTCACACGCTGCCATTTCTTTTCATCTGTGATACCATATCGACGACATTTACTGTCACTTTCAATTTAGGTGGCTCATATTTTCAGGTCATTGATTAAATGTCAGAAAATGGAGGAAATGTGTATTACTCTCTCCTAAAGCCCGACGTGACATCTTTAGAAGGAACGAATAATCTAAACTCAGAGAAAAGCACCAAGTCTGTACAATTACGATGGTGGATCTGGGTGACATTTGGGTTTTAAACAACAAAAAAGCTGCACATTGATTGATTGTCAATCACCTAATGAATAATTTGACTAATTGTGTCAGCACTAGTGTCTTTAGAAACTTCTCCTATTCCTTAATCCCTCTTATCTAGGACTGCAACTAAGAACTATCGATTAATCTGCTGATTATGGTTTTGGATTGATTAATCATAAATAGAGAAAAGCGGAAAATCCTTACATTTTGCGGGCAAGAACAGCAAATGTTTTACATTCTTACTTGATAGAAGACCAGATTATTAAAAAATCTAGGCCATCTTATTTAGCAAATGGTTTATCAAGTAACCATTTCAGCAAATTACAGCACGGCAGTCTTTAAATATGCAAACGACAGACAGAAGACTGCATCTTTCACATCAGGCGCTTTCCCCTGAAGCCTGCAGAGTTCCCGAGAGACGATGCAGTGAACACAGCTCTCTGAAAATTGATCCCCACTCACAGTCTTGCCCCCTTCCATCAGGAGAGCCGGTGATTTATGTCGACCACAGCCAACCAGGGAACAATCTGCCTGCGTCGGTTTTTATCCGGCCGTCTCTTTTTCTCTCGCACACACAGACTGTACAGTACATGAAGTCTTATGCCCTGTTCAGTCAGCAGAGCGGAGGCTTTTACCGCTGACCCCTCCAGGCAGTCTTGCCTCTGCAGCTAAACCACAATGCAGACCTTTAACATGACGGATGGAGGTGGATAACAAAACCTCGGGCTTTACATTCACCCCCTCGTGTCACAGTGCTGCTGATAATGCCTGACCTACAAGGCCTCAGACCGTCTGAGTTCACGGCTGTCTTACCTAATTCATGCCTACAACAGTCAGTTTTAGATGTATTAGATTGTTAAATGCATATGTACACATTCAATTTTCACTTTGTGTGTACAAAACACTTCTCACTTTTTCCAAACGATTCATAATTAATACTTAATCTTGTTGAAATGCCGATCATCTATAACAATCTAGGCTATAGGTATCACTCAAAAGTTGTTGTTTAGGGTTTTATTGCTCATTTAATCACTATGTCTAATGAAACATACAGATGTTAGTTAATCAAATCTGGACAACTTACTCAGCGGTGCATAAAAGATTAAAGCTCACTATTATTTCAGGTCAAAAACGCTAACATGACTAAGAGTTTACAACAATGATGGATTATATGAAAAGTTATTACAGTATCACCTTGAGAGGATCATCAGTGTGTGCAGCAAATTTCAAGGCAATCCATAGTTGTTAATATATTTAGCATGGCTAAAAAATATTTCACTGTCCATTTTTAAAAAAAGAAACCACAGTCCTGAGATAACTGTGAGTGGTGTAATATATGGAAAAAACAAACATGCCCTGCCAAGTGCTCTTTTGGATCATATTACACTGTAATACAATATTTTGTATCTTCAAAATGCTAATTTATACAAAAATATTCTCAAGGACAAAACATGCTGAAAGCATTTTGGTAAAAAAAAAAAAACCAAAAACATTTTACCTGAGCAAGCACTTATACAGATGTGGTTATAAGATGTAGATGGCTTGGAAATACATGGCTTAATCAGTGTTAAAATACCTTTAGATGCATTTTTAGGCCTTCAAAATCTTTCTTTCTATCTTTAAATACATATACTTTTACTTCTTCAGACATTGAAAGCAGTCAATTTAACTTCAGTGGGTTTTGTGGGATTTTTCATCGAAAACTATCCCTGGCTTACAGCTCTGCATTGTAAATCCCTCACCCACTCAACAATAGATATCTCTAACAACAAAGAGCTTTTGGATACTGATCCATTTTTCTGCTGATATCATTCAAATAAATCGTCGCCATAACAACAATAACACTGAAAAAGGGGCTTAGTCAAGCACATTTGTCCTGCCATTTCCTAATGGCATTAACATTGATGCTGCAGGAAATAGCTTGTCAGCAGAATTTGCATCTCCTCCCTGCTCTTTTGGCAGTTAATTCTCAAAAATGCTCAAAGGAACATCAGACCAGCAGGAAGACAGTAAATCACCACGGTTGTTGGCAGGAAATGTGGGCCTGTACTTGTTCAGTAATAAAGTGAGTAGTGTTGCAGTGTCATGGGGGCTGTGTAAAGCCAACGCTTATTATTACATAGTATCATGGGACCATCTTAAAGCAGCAGAAAATTATTTTTAACCACTAGAGGGCAGAAAAACTGACAAAAAAATTACCCCTACGGCTGCAACAGGCTCCTGTCATTCAGAGCCTGTACATTGTTAGATATTATAAAAACAGGTGGATTTGTTCTCTAATAATTTCCATCCATCCATCCATTTTCTAACCTGCTGTATCCTGCACTCAGGGTCACGGGGTGCTGGAGCCTATCCCAGCTGTCTTAGGGCGAAGGCGGGGTTACAACCTGGACTGGTTGCCAGTCAGTCGCAGGGCCACATAGAAGACAAACGACTTTCACTCTCACATTCACACTATGGACAATTTAGATTAGCCAATTCACCTAATGCATGTCTTTGGATGGTGGGAGGAAGCTGGAGTACCCGGAGAGACTCAACCGGGAGTCGAACCCAGAACCCTCTTGCTGTGAGGCGACAGTGCTAACCACTGCACCACTGTGCCGCCCTCTCTAACAATTTAAATGACAAAATTGATCGAATGATGTATGTGTGGTTCGCTGCAGTTATCCACATTTTTAGGGAACATTAAAACCAAAAAAGATAACCTTGCCTGAGTGACAAAGACCCCATCGCTGTGACAGATATACTTCAACAGGTGAAGCAATTCAATGTCTGAAAAGAGCTTCTTTTGATATGTGCTCAAACAGAGACTCATCACGAAGCTGAGATCTGGTAAAAGTTTGAAAGAGTTGAGTGGCATTTCTCTTTGGCTGTGTCACTACAAGAGACCGTTTTGACTTTACAAAGATTTTATTCAATATCAGAGTTTTGATCAAAGTGCTGCAAATTCCTGACCACAGAAAAAGCAGTCTAAAATCTCAATTTAAGGTCTACTTAACTCTCGAGCTTTTATCCATAACACATGGCCTTCATCACTGAGTTCGCTCAGTTGTCTTGCTACTGTAGATGCTTAAAATTTCCATCATCAGTGTTGATGGAAAGGTTGAACATCAGAAAATCTCCCCCGACTCTGCACAGCTTTAATCAAAGCAGCACAGCAGTACTCCTTTCCAGCGAGTACATCTGCAAAGACATGATTCATCCCTCACAATGTACTCCCCACCCTGCTGACCGCTTAGGAAGACATAAATTTAGAATCTACACATGTAGCATCATAACGTACAATGAGATATCTGAGAAAGGAGAGTGAGAGAGAGAGAGTACTGTGGGAGCTGCATGCAAATGTTGGAGTACCTACATATGATGCACAAACACTCATCAGGCAGAGGAGATGAAAACCAGATTATGAACCAACAAGGGAGCAATATCTCCGGCATGAAAAGCTGAACTCTGGACCTCATTTGCCTTCGCAGCTTGACAATAAAGCTAAAACGACGGGTTTATTTTCTTTTTTGCTTTTGGAAACCAAGTCCGTCTCCACCATCATCACCCTGGAAACCAGCTTTGAACCATCCAACGCCTCTGATCTGCTGCTACACACATATATATACATACATATATATA
>JBAJHX010000040.1:14966216-14977429 GCA_037176925.1 Amniataba percoides
TGCCACAAAAAAGACCCCCCCCCCAGAGGGGAAGGGGGGGAGGGGGGTTAAGAGGGGGGTTTTTCGGGTTTTTTTTTCTGAAAGGGGGTTGAACCCCCCCCCCCCCCCCCCCCCCCAAAAAAAAAGATCCCTTTAAGACTACAGAGGACTCAGAAAACCAGCAAATATTCACATTTTAAAGTCAAAACCAGATCATGTTTGGCACTTTTGCTTCAGAAAGGACTTAAATGATTGTAAATTTATGATAAAAAAATACCACCAACTAAAGGACGTACTGAAATATAAATAAGTGAAATGCTGCCATCTATAATGTGACTTTGTGAGTTATTAGCGTTGGTCAGAGTCTCTAAAGTAGTTCATTAACAGGAGAGCAGCCTCTGCATTTAAACCCTCTCACCTCCTCACCCCTCCTCCTCCCCCCTCGCGGTGACGTGGTGGTAAAAGTGCAACGTGGACGGGGGCAAATAACAACACGAAGCCAGCGGACACCTGAACCCAAAGTGAGTCGTGTCTCCCCCCCTCCTCTCCTCTCCTCCCCCCTCACCTCCATAACTCCTCCATCCGTGCGCTCACCTGTTCTGCCAGCCCTGAATCAGGTTGGTGTATTTGCTCAGGACTCCTTCCAGCTGCCTCCTGCGGCTCTGCTGCGGCTGCGGCTGCACGCTCATGTTGCTCCCCAGCGCCGCTCCTCCCCGGCCGCCTCCCGCTCCGGCCGGGCCGCCCAGAGGGCTGCCTGAGCCGGGCCGCCCGGGCTTCCGCGACGCCGAGCTCCCGCTGGTGGAGGAAGAGGAGGTGGAGGAGGAGGAGGAAGAGTTGGGTTTGTTGGGATGCGGACTGCAGAGCGTCTTGTCCATCCTGGCGACGGGACGGCGGAGAGGAGGAGGAGGAGGAGGAAGAGAGGAGGAGGAGGGATGGACCAGAAGCGGATCTCACCAGAGCATAAGTGTTGAACGAGGGGAGAAGGAGGAGG
The DNA here is from genome assembly GCA_037176925.1 of Amniataba percoides. Classification (NCBI taxonomy): domain Eukaryota; kingdom Metazoa; phylum Chordata; class Actinopteri; order Centrarchiformes; family Terapontidae; genus Amniataba; species Amniataba percoides. The sequence goes on from JBAJHX010000040.1 coordinate 14,967,187, forward strand.
AGGAGAAGGAGGAGAGGGGGGGGGGTGTGCCGAACTAACGCAGAGGCCGAGCGGCTGCAGCGACCGCGCCGCGCCGGTGGACGCAGGGAGCCTCGGCGGTCATGTCCCCGGTGCGGAGCTGCTCCTGGTCCGGCTCGGTGCTCTGCAGTGAGGCGCTGTGGAGGCTCCCGCTCTGCTCTGCTCTGCTGCTGGGAAGGCACAGAGCGGAGAGAGCAGACACGCCCCCTCCACTCTGGACCAACCCCCGGATATTACAATGCAATCTTACTAGACGCATCATCATACCACCACCACCTCCAACAAAAAAAAAAAAAAAAGAAAGAAGGAAATAAAAAAATTTCTGCAAACACCAGCAAGAAAAGCCTCAGATGAGTCATGCATAAAGCTTTTGTATTGAGTATTTTTGATGCACTAATCTGGCTATTGTTCCCTGACCCCTGTATGGACCCAGTTTGCTGTAGTATAAAGTATATGAAGGAATATTATGGAGAAATTGTGGGTAATAATGCAACATGAGGTGACAATAAAACCTAAAAATTATAATATAGCATATGTAATAATAATAAAAATGCACAAGGAACATTGCATTCAGATAAAGTACAATCATTCCAGTCAATCAATAACAAGTAGATATTAAAAGTAAGATTAAAGAAATATATGCATTATATGTGAGGTATATTTAGGCTGAGTCTTCCACACTGTCCTAGTTGGCAATCTGCAGTCTCAGTATAATGCCAACTGAAATAACTCCATAAAGCTCTACTCTGGATGCACTTTAAAGTTTAATCTTGTTCATCTTATCTCTGGAAAGTCCTTTAGACATACAAATAACAGCCAAGCCAACATCAAACGTGTTCCAGGACACATTTAACAGCCTTTAATATTTGATTTTTGTAAAATAAAACAGTTCTTTATTAGGTTCAGAGAGAATTGGTTTTCTAAGTCTCATTTTGATGTGAGGGCTTTAAAGCACCTCCAACACAGATGACATCTGCAGAGGAGCGGCTCAGAACATGGACTGCACCGTATAAAGTGTTTTTATGAGTCTGATTTAAAGCGGAGTTTACTATAATAAACTCCACCTCAACCCCGTAATTCAAAGTAATAAGAAACAGTGGGGGGAAACAAACTGCTGGTACCACTATCCTACAATGTACCACAGATCAGCTGCATTGTATTTGCAGAAATAAACCAGTGACAACGTGCATTAGCAACGTACTGGTTGGGTTTATTGACAACATTGATTAATATCTTTTCGCCACTCCAGCAGCGTGGCTCTAAAATGTCACTCTGTCAGTCTGTCTAGCACTTTGGTCCAGACTGAAATAACTTATCGACTGTTGCCCCGAAATTCTGGATAAATAACTTTGGTAATCCACGACCAATTAAAATCTGTCTAGAACTTGCAAAGTTGATGACGTTCCCATAAGTTTCAGCTGCACTTTGTGTTTTGTGCTAATTAGCAACTGCATGATAATTGGCAAAATTAAGACTATAAGCATTACAGGGATAAAAGATGAAGAGGAAATACTAGAAAATAGTGCTGAAAGACTTGAAAATGAAACCATTGAAATGAAAAAAAAAACATACAACAAAGAAGTTATCTCAGACACCCAAATAATTACAAAATACAATAATGGTTATACATAAGAGATAAGGAAAATATGGACAAAATATTTATTTTAATTATATTTATTCAGCCGATTAAGGATGTATGATGAATAAATTCTTGAGTCAATACACTGCATGTGATTTTAATATATCTTTCAGTTAATTTGTGAGGTTTTATCGCATTTATACATTTTAAATTTGGACTGTTACATGTCCTTGAGATTTTTTTTTTCATCAAAGTATTATATAACCTGTTCACACACACACACACACACACACACACACACACACACACACACACACACACACACACACAGCCACACACATGAATGACAACCAGGATGAAAAGGACACAATAATGAAGACCAGACTGAGGAGCACTGCATGCGATTAGGAAGAGGCAGAGATTGCACTGAGCAATTGAAGGCATGCCTCGATGAACCTCCATAGGACACTTAACAGAGCTCGGATAGATTCCTGCTGCACATCAGCTGCAGCAGCCACAAAGAACAGATCAATACAACAGAGGGGGAAAAAATCCCAGTGCAACAGAGAGTCAATGGTTTGTTTAAAGCCCGCGCTGAGAGTCAAGCTCCGGTCAGCTGCATCTCATTACGAGAGGTCATGCCAGTTTTTGACTCCGAGGCCTTTGTCATTAACTTTCATCTATATACGTGCATCATCGAAAAAAGACTTTATCGTGCACATTTAGCAATATCAAGACTGATTGCTAAACAACGTCCCTGAGCAGGGATTATCTAATCACCCCGTTGCAGCCATAACAAGGCATGGCAGGTCTGTCAAGCTTTGGATTTGTCCACATGTTGAAGCGGTGTGCATGAGGCTGTGCAAAGAGAGATACACTGTATATGAACAAAAATACAAGAGCAATGGGTACATAAACTGTGTGGACTGTTGGAGAGAGAAGCAACATCTAGAGTAGTAACACAGTTTTTTTTTTTTTTTTTTAGGAAGGGTTATCACTTTAGAAAAATGCATGTTCAGAACTGGAGTGAAACAGATGGTAGTGTATCAGAGTAACATTTGAAGCTCTGTTTGCTTTTTTTGTATGGTTTGGTGAAGTTTTACAGTGGCCAAGAGAGCTCCGTCATCGCAGCTGAAGAAAACACATGCAAATAGACAAGACACTAGCAAATTAACAAAGAGTCATTTCGATGATCACTAAAGCATATGCCATGCAAGACAGCCAGTAACAACAGATGGACTGCTCAGTTGGCATTCTGATGTGTGTGGACAACGTTGATTGATTCGACCTTAAAAGTTTCTGTTAACCGTCGGTGCATTTTTTGAACCAGTGAATTGTTGTTGTTAACTAGTTTGATATAATTCCCTAATGTATGTAAATCTTCCATGATGGGAACAGCAGGTTACATAACCTTACATATATAATACTACACCTCTGCAGAAAATGTGCTATATCATGATATGTATATGTGTATATATATGTATATGTAAATGCATTATCTATATCAGGATGTGAGATTTTGTTCATATTGCACTGCCCTAACATTGCATTTAGAGTCACACAAATACACAAACACCCTGCAAGTTGCAAATAGAGAGGCTGCTAGATGCACTTCAAAGCACTTTGAAAAGACCGTATGAATCATTTTAATGATCTCTGAGGAGATGGAGTGATTCTGAAAAAAAAAAATTAGTATACAAGTATACAAATATGAACCTTTACTATTCGATTCACTATTGCCAATACACTGTAGACCTGCAGCCAGCATAATAATCATGTTGACATTATTAGACCAGAACTATTATATTAAAGTGTCCGCTACAGTAAGCCAAGTATTGTAATCATAATAAAACAGCCCAAGCTTTGACGTTAAAAGAACTACACATCACACAGGATCTCATTTTTGGATTCATTTTTTGGATGTGGACGAAACAAAGTTATGATGACGCAAGTACCCGCAGTGCTGCACTTGTACTTTTCAATTTCTTACAGCAACTGCTGCAGTGGATGCTCATTTGTCTTTGAATATGGAAAGTAACCCTTAGGAACAGGTTTCATTTTTTCAGAGAGGCCGAAGAGAGAAATGCTGAATGAGAGATTGCACTGAGTTACATAAGTTGGCCCGACGTCATGACTTTCTCTCTTTTGTCTTCTGCAAACTCTGCTGTATCGTCACATTTCAAATCATCGTCATCTTCATTATTTTTCCCCGCTTCACCCTTCTCCGCCTAAATCATATTCAGCACCATCGTCCATGTTATGAGCACTTTGAAACACCTTGCATCATCGCTGCCTCAGTCGCCATCACTCTGCAGAACAAGGTGGTGTGAGGGCCTCGTCTGTTTCCTCACCTCAGCACTGTGAAACATGAAAGAACTCGTTCCCCAGAGCTGTGATTCGATGTGTTTCTTTTCCCTGGCTACACACTGACATCGCACCAATCTCCTCCATTACAGTCCTGCGTCAGCCCGGTCAGATTTATAGCAGCTGTGACTGCCCGAGGCGGGCCCTCATCATCTTCCACCACCAGTCAGCTCGCGGCACCAGAGCCATTACAGCCTAGAAAGAGATACTTTAAAACCAAATAGCTCTAAAATGTCAGCTTTTTAGGAACGGATAACCGCAGCCTTGTTTGTAGCGTGATAGAAACACATTTCTTTGTCCATGTGGTGACTTAGGAAGGTTTTAAACTACCAGCTTTTTGAAATGTTAACCCCATAAAATCTTCTTTTTAATGTTTTATACTTTTATGATTTGGGATACCATCCTTTTATGCATTCTCTGGCTGCATCTCATTCGCTGTATTCTGAGTCAGCTTGTTCCAACTCTGCATCAAAGCTATATTATGTTTACACTGGGTGAAATATTCAAACCACAGGCTCCATGTTCAAAAGGAAATATTCTGGGTCTCTTTGCATCATTTCACACACATTTACCCCCAAAATCTGCCTGACACATTGATGTTTTTGAAAAATTCAGACCAGAAAATAATGAAAGCTGTACATACATGTACTGTATGGCCAAAAGTATAAGGATATCTATGTTAACATACATTATTTTGAACTTAGTCTCATGGTCTGAATGGATTTAACAAAAAAATATAACACTCTAGTATGTGAGTTTTGGAGGTGCCAATAAGTGGATTTTCTTTTGTTTGTTTGTTTTTTTGTTTTTACTTTGGACAGTCAGGCCAGCTGTTTCCATTTGCTCCTAGTCTTTATGCCAAGATAACTTTATATTTACCATACAGACATTAGACTGATATCCATCTTCTTGTCTAATTGAAGGAAAATAAATAATTGTATGCTGTTGCTTTAACACTACAGCATGTAATGATGCTTTAGACAAGTGTCCAAATACTTTTGGCCATAAAGTGTACTAAGATGTGGTTTTAATAAGAATATTTCGCAATGTTGCAGCAAGAAACTTGGTGCAAGCCAAACTTCACTTGATCAAAGAGTGCTGCTGTCCATCCTTCCAGAAAATAATTGATGATTGATCGCCAGGCTCAGCAAAGAAAAAGCCCCGGACTCAGCTTTAAAGATAAAGTAGTATGAAGAAGAAGTCCTCCATCAGCAGACGGTCTCGTCTCTTAGTTCTAATGCGTCCATTTCCACAATGTAATATTTCATGGCTTGAAATGGAGCCTGACATCTTCAAAGGCGACGGAGTTTTGATACAGTAAGTCAGAATAAAAGATCATTGCTTAGTCACAGTTTGAAAGGTTATTGGAAAAACTATGAAGGCAATGTGAATTTGAATAAGGTTGCATTTAATCATCAATCTTATCTGCTTGTCTGTCCTTGTCCCTGACAGATATCTGCTCTCTGCTGCGCTGCCCATCGCATAATCCACAAATCCTCCTCTCCCAGCAGACTGAGACTCCAAACGAAAACCCAGCAGTAATGTAAAGAGGGACACGTCCGGCCTCGGTTTGTGTCTGTGTTCTGCTGACACTGACTTTACAAAGAGCAGCTGGATCAGATCAGCGTTTCACCTGGTTTAATTGTTCTTGGCAACCGCGGGAACTCCAGATTATCGAGTCTGTTTGTTTTTGGAACATTTTATCTGCCCGTTCCTCGTTATCTGTCGTCCGCCAACATGGCTCCCTCTTCCTCTTTGCTCGCTGGAAAGAAGCTTATTTGTCGTGTGGAATTGGCTCCACTTCTTTCGGCTTCCCTCCAGTGTAATCTTAAAATTGTATTGTTGGGTCACATAGGGTGTGATTGTATTTGGGTTTATTCGATTCAGTTCAGTTTGGAACATTAGAAATGACATGCGGTGATGCTTGACTTGCCAAAAAGCTTGCATATGTTCGCACAACAGCCTGCATTATTCACAAAGACCAGCAACCTCGCCAATAACTACTTAATGGACTGGAAGGGGGCTGTTGACCCTGTACGCTGACAAGGTCAACAGACTGAGTGTGCATGTGTTTGTGTGTGAGACTGTAAAGTGAGAGCAGGGGGGAAAGATTTTACAGTTCAAGGGTGTGTGTGTGTGTGAATATTTGACTTTCTGCTTGCTGCCTCTTTCCATGCAGGGCTGAGCGATGGACCCATACATATTCATCAAGGCATTTCGAGAATGAGGCTCTATGATGGCTATGAATATGTAGGCCGGACGGCTCATGTCAGGAACCTTCAGTCAGCCACCGCTCTGAAAGTCAGAACACCTCCACATGTCGACAAGAAATAGGGAAGTTAATTAAAGCCAGCACATCGACACAAAAGAACAAACAACAAACCCGACTGCTAACATGACACATGGTACATATTTACATCCAGGTCTTCCCATTGCTAAGAGGTTAAAAAAATATGTAGGAGGGGAAATCATAAATCACTTTGCTGAATTGAAACAGTTCAGCTCACTGCAAAAGAGTTTATAGTTTGTTTACTTCTGTTTCCTAAGGGACTGTTCAAAGGGACATATAAGCACATATAACAGCATGAGAATATATCACCATTCAAAGTGCTCACCATAAGGCAGAAACAAATCATTTAAATACTCAACAAAAAGGGTAATAAACTCAATGGATATAATAGAAATATATCGACCAAATAAAATACAAATATACAGAAAGTGCAGGGCAGATAATAATAATAAGTTACCCCGAGTTCAGTTTTTAATTTACATTTTAAAATAGCTAAATTTGGGCTGCATTTAAACTCATCAAGAAGCTGGGTCCATCTGTGTGCAGCAAATAAATTCTCTGGAGGCACTGAACAATTAAATGTACAATAAAAAAAGCTTCCTAAGCACACTATCTGCTTCCCATTTGTTCTTTTAGTTGTGGCCTTGAACTAAAAGAAAAGGAATGAAACAATGCGGCAGTGTGCGGGTATTTTTCTTCTTTTGATCTCTATAGCAGGGTTTCCTTCGTGTAGTTGTTGAGTCTGTGTGGTAAAAAGAAACAAAAAAAAGTAATCCCATCGCCGACATGGTCAGATTGGTGGTTTGATTTTATCAGTAATTGCTTCATTCCTAGAAGAGATAAATAAAGTGTGATATGCTAAAGAAAATGTTGTTAACTCACAATGAAATGCAGAAGCTCAATATTTTGATGTGATGGTGGAAATACATGCAAAGGCAAAACAGAAAGGGACACGTACAGCAATACAAGGGGAAAAAGAACCATTTTTCACAGTTGAATTCTCCTTCTGATTCGTCATAATCTATTTTTGTCTGCAAGAGAATGATGGCTGAGTTAAAGGTCATATTCAAAGGTGTTACACTAATGAACCGTACACTTTGAAGATAGTATTTTCTTCCTTATTAGATCACTTTACAGGACCAAAAGGTGGACAAAGGTGCAGGAAGGCAGTGACAGACCTTCAGTAAAAGTGGCACTAAAGCTCTCTGCAGGCTCAATTATCGCTCAATTGAACAGAAGGACAGAAGGACCACCAATTTGTGCTCAGACTTGACTCTTGTGTTTGTCAGAGGAGCAGGAAGATAACAGCTAATGGCTCCACTTGATTTTCAGAGTTTTCCTACTAAGCAGACGCCTCCAGGAAGAAACCAGTGTCAAAATGTGACAGAACGTGGACGGTCATCTCCCCGAGGCTTGTTTCGGTGGGATGAGAGCGGAGGACACTGTGACAGAAACAGCACCTTATTTCTTTCCCCCTGCACCGTCACTCTCATATCCTTTTCCACAGACAACAGGAAATCACAAGTTATGCACATACGGCACACACAAGCACGCCCACACGAGCATTGCATTGTTATCTGCCTCCGAGTTTTATTACCTTCCTTGTTTTTGTGCCTCTAATTTCCTCTAAGGACTCTATGATTACCCTCTTAGTTAAAGAATCGTTTTATAACTTAACTTGACATGTGCAGATGCATTCAAAGCAGCAATAATGCCACAACGGCTTCTTTACGGGTTAATTAAGATTTTATTGCTTGAAAATGTCAAGATGGAAAGGAGAAGCATCAACAGGCAAAACAGGTTGTATTTCAAACTAATTGTTGCCTCAACCCACCACATCGCTGCAGAAATAAATGCCCACAGGTTGCAAGCCGGTGATTTATATCCGCAGCCGGTTGGGGTGGATGTAATTTCTCTGAAGCACATTAGAGACATCTACTGGACGGAAAACTTAATTTGAGAAATGATGAGCTCACCCTCAAGATGTGATGTAATTTCTTTGGGGAGGATCTGGGAATTCTGACCTAGAAAGCCAAAAGACGGCGCTTGCATGTTTGGTGGAGAGTAAATTAAGACCAGAATGTGAGTTTTGGACATTCGTTGTGTGAAAATACTTCATGCACAGTGCGGGGTTTCCTTGAATGCATGTGAACAGCATGTAAAAGCCAGACAAAAGCTGCACTCGTAGCTTGTGGCTCAATAACCGACTACTCTAATCACTTTCAGACAGACAGACAGACAGACAACCTATATGGCTCAAACAATAGGTCTCTGTCATAGAGGGTGTATGAAAAGCACATGTGTAAATAATAAAAATGTATGTAACAGTATTGTTTTTTTCTGAAATCAGAAGTCAAAATATCTTGTAAAAACACCAACCATAATCAGGTATAATCACTATGTTTATAATGTCAATGTGAAATGGGACACCTGAGGTGATGAACCTACATCTTTAACTTTATGGGGCTTAAATGGAGTTTCAGCTGATTGTTTACCTGCTCAGCAGCAAACATGTACTTAGCAGCCAGCTGTTGAACACAGTGGAGCATTTACCAGCTAAAACAGATTGAATGCAAGACTGATGTTCATCAGGTGGCCAAAAGTATGAGTCATAATGAAACCTGGTGTTGTTCCCTAACTGCTGGATGTGTAAATAAGCCTGTGTTTGCTGATAAATTCACCACACCAGCTGTTGTTCACCACAGTGTAAGCCCATTTCCACCAATGTGATGGAGGAAAACTATTCTGTAAGACATTATAATCTCAAATTAATCACTTAGTATCTCAAAGTTATAGAAATTTTGCTCAAAATGATAAAACTGTCTCAAATACATGACAGACAGAGTTACGTTATACTCCAGTAAATTACTACTACTTACTTAAATCTTACTCATAAGTACATTTCTGTTACAGTATCTAAAAAACATAGATTGTAAGCCATCATTATGTGAAATTTTCTCATTATAATGACTGACAGGGTCTTTTTTTTTCTTTTTCATCACATTGGCAATAATAAGCTTCCACAGCTTCCCACTTAATTTTGACCGGCATGTCACTGACTTATAATAGTAATCCTATACCAGTACGGCAGTAGTTACACCTAATCATAATGGAGTCTAATTAAACTGCAGAAGGTTAGGCAGAGTAAATTATATAGATATTAATGATAATGTATGTTTGAAAGTGAGCAAATAATCAGCCTTTAAAGGCAATATGAGGCTGTGAAATAAAACTTTAAACTTCTCTCTTGGACAGTTTTATTTTCTGTAGTTCATTATTCCTTCTGTAAACATGTTTTTTTTCAGCAAAGACCCCAAAGAACTTCTGCCTGTAAAATAGGAGCAAATTCTGTTCACGCTGCCGAGCCTGATGAGCATGTGGACGTCTTCACTTCATTACATCGCTCAGATGAAGACAGTCATTACAGGCGCATATATTCATGCAGATGACTTCACTCTCTATTCCATAATTAGGAGAATAATGTAGTACCGCTCTGGATCCTCCTCTCTGACAGTCTCTAAAGGGCACAGAGGAGTATGCATAGACAGTGTGACTGCCTATGCACACACACACACACACACACACACTTCCCATCCATCCCACTTCTACCTGCTGTGTTTTAATGTAATGAACCTATATCATGCAGCTCATCAGTATGCAGAGGGGGAACAGGGGTCCGGTCCCAGGCAGTCTGGACCAACTGGAGTCACACTTTGCTCTGCAGCACGCACACACACACACACACACACACACACACACACACTCAAGGACAGCTCATTAGCATTGATTGTCCTCTACTACACTCAGTATTATCAGCACAGGAGGACAGTAAATGTAAAAACTGTTAATTATCTCCTGTTAATCAAAAAGATCTCACTAAAACTGCATAACGTTGTATATTATGGTGCCAAGAGAATTTGGGGGGGGGGGGGGGGGGGGGGGGGGGGGGGGGGGGGGGGGGGGGGGGGGGGGGGGGGGGGGGGGGGGGGGGG
>JBAJHX010000040.1:14977529-14995740 GCA_037176925.1 Amniataba percoides
CCCCTTTGTGTTGTAGAGAGCGCCCTCTCGGTGTGTGTGTGTGTGTAGGGGTGGTATTTTATCCTCTCTATATAGTATATGTGTGGGGACCCCCCCCCCCCCCACACACACACACACACACACACACACACACACACATTTCCCCTTTCCAGCTGCTTCAAAGTCATCATTCATTCATTTTAAGGTTATGTGATGATGGGACTACACTTCCCAGAATGCCACGGGAGTGTTTTCCAGTCCAACCACAGCGCTGCTCGGGGGTTGACCATGTGTCGTGTGACTGCCACCGGACGGCTGTCTGTAGAAAGTGCAGGAGGAGTTGGATGAGGTGGGGTGGGGGGGAGAAACTGAGTGACAGACAACGCGACCATGCAGGCGGCTGAGCCCGGAGCAGGAGCAGCAGCGGCGGCGGGGATGTGAGGGCGGACCGGAGGATAATGCCAACATGTTCCCGGGAGTTTTCTATGCACTGCTGGCGGGTTTCCTCGGGGCCGTGGCGTCGTCGTCGGCCAAGCTGTCCCTCGGAGCCGACTACCTGAAGGGAGTGTGTGAAACCGGACTCCGGACGTGGGGCGAGCAGCGGAAATTCAGACAGGCGGACGAAACGACCGCGTGTGACCGGGTGAGGCGGCGCCGCGCGGGGTGAATTATTGAGAACCGGGAGTGAATAATGCAGCGAGAGAAAGAAAGAGAAAGAGAGAGAGAGAGAGGGAGAGAAATGGGGGTGATTTCTCACGGAGGAAGTTGCGGGGTTATCCCTCTCCTCCCTGACTCCCGCAGCATCAGCACCATCAGCAGCTGCGCACGAGGAGGAGATGGAGGAGGGGGGGGGGCTCGTGCGGCAGCTGAGCTCTCGTGCCGTGTCCGCGTGCTTCAATGACATTGCAGAGAGAGACTGTGTGTGTGTGTGTGTGTGTGTGTGTGTTATCGCGTTGTTTTGTAAACTTGTCTCACCGTTGATGGCGTTTTTGTATGTGTGTGTTTTTTTAAGGTGGGTCAGGTTTGTAGTGTGACCTTCACGCGCTCCGCACACGTCACACGGTGATGTCATGAACATCTGCAGGCAGCTGTCTGTAAACCTTCAACACTGACCTGTAATCTGATCTGAAAAAAGACAGGTGTGCAGGTGGATGTAGAACTAATGATCTTTAAATGCACCAATACTTCAATAATGATCATGTTTATTACTGACACTGAGTTAGAGGACATATTGGTGGTTGATTGTAACTAAGTACATTTAGTTACTAAATAACTATGTTACTTCATACTTCTACTTTAATATATTTCAGAGAAGCATATTGTACTTTTTACATTTACCTTTGCCAACCATATGTAGTTACTATTTATTTGCATATTTGGATCTGACACACAGAATTTTATCTGATGCAGTGTTACAGATGAAACTATACAAAAATACATAATGAAAGCATAACTAGCTTAACTTCCTGCAACTACAACGTGGACATACTATGTAAACAATGCATCCCTTATCTTAATTCAATAATATCATATATAATGATGTAACACTGAGACTCTTTGTCAACAGTACATATGTACCTTAAGGTATGTTACATTTTGAATGCAGGTTTTTTTTTCACAGTGGTATTTGTAGTTTTAGTTTAAGTTAAAATCTTGAAAGTTTTCATTTAACTAAATGGTTTGAATAAGTGATTTAAAGAATTATTAACTTACTACTGTAATTCACTAAAGTATGGCAGAATTTCTACTTTTTGTACTTTCTCCATCAGTGTTGACAACAGAGTTTTTGGTGATGGTGTATTCTCTGGTTTTATCCAGTGAAATGTTCCTTTTATTTAGACTAAACTTGACATCGAATGAGTGTGAAGTTACTGGGCCTTCGGTCCTGATTCATCATGAGACATATTATCTTAAGTTAATCTGTTAGACAGGTGAGAATATTGTCTAAATGGCTGCAGTGATTTAATTCAATTCACTGATTTCAACAGTTCTTGTTGTTATTTCTGTCCCGAAAGATATTGTTTGTATTGTAGAGAATTATAGGTTAGATAGGAAGACAACTTTTGACTTTAAGCAGACCAAAAAGCAACAATAATCAGTCGTCATAAACTTTTATGTTTCTGTTTTTCAGCTCCACATCCCTCTGAGACTGCTGTGTGGCGGGCTGCTTTTCACCTGCAATGCTGTGATGTGGACCTTCCTCGCCAAAGCACTCAGGTATTCCTCCTCCTCCACCCGAACCACTGTGACCACCACCGCCTCCAACTTCATATCTTCCGTAAGTAACAGTCTCTTACTCTACAAAACCTCCTGCACCCTCTTCTTGTCATTTCTTTATAGTATTGCTGCTAAATACTTCAAATCATTGTGTAGTGGAGTGTAAGTTAATTTCAGAGTGACCTTGCGTCCTTTCTTCTTTATATAAGTGGCTTTATTTTAGAAAATAGGCTGGACTATATTCAGAAATAACTTGTCGCAGCGAGTTAGGCTTCTCACTGGATTTTTTTTTGGTTGACACCTTGTTCGACATATCCCATCCTTACTTGCTGCTACTTGTTAACGGGATTATTGACTAAGAGGCAACCCTGACTTCCACCCACCTCTCCTGCAGGCTTTCCTGGGGCAGCTGATCTTTGGTGAAGCCCAGATAACGTTGTGGTGGGTCGGGATCTCCCTGACCTTCTCTGGTCTGCTGGTTCTGCAGAGGGTGTCACCGCAGGATGGACACCAGAACGCCGTCGGCGAGAAGGACGAATAATGTGTCTCGTCTCCGCTAGCTCAGATCAGCCTGGCTCCAGACGCGTGTTCTGGTCAGCATCTCCTCTGATTTTAACATCCAGCCAAAGAACAGAGAAACCCTAAATGGAAAGAAATTACACTTTTGTTATTATTAACCCTTATCAAAGAAATTGTTTCCTGATTAACTAAAAGCTCAAAAAGTGTCCTTCCCAGAAAAAGAAAAAAAAGAAAATTCTCCATTTTGAATCAGTGACTATTTATCCTTCGGGTTGCAGTTTGCAGCAGAGAAACAACGCTGGCTCAGCTGTGGTGCAGCCCCGTTTAGGCCCATTCAGAGGCATCAGAGGAGATGCTGGCACAGTTACAGTCTGGCTAGCGGAGACGACGCCTGCGCTCAGCTTCCCAGAAGCTCTAATATCATCTTTGTCTACAGGCTTACAATGAAGCAAAAACAATACTAGCTTTACATTACTTTTGGGGGAATCAACAACAGCACAACAACACATGGGCTCACAGAAGAGATGAGGGGAGAAGCTAGAAGGAATGGTTGGATATTTTAGGGAATAATCTTTTTTGCTTTCCAGCAGAGTGTTAGATGAGAAGTTTGACACCTCATCTCATGTCTGTACGACAAATTTGAAGCTGTTATCAGCATCCGGTTAGCTTAGCTTAGCATAACGAGTGGAAACAGGGGGAAACAGCTGGCCTGGCTCTGTCTAAACCCTCAAAATTAACACGTTATATCTTGTTTGCAGATTTGTTACCTTTGGACAGAGTCAGGCTAGCTGTTCTCCCCTGTTTCCAGTCTTTATGCTAAGCTAAGCTAACTGGACTCTGGCTGTAGCTTCATATTTAACAGACCGACACGAGAGTGGTATCAATCTTCTCCTTTAACTCTCTGCAAGAAAGAAAGTTAGCGCATTTCTCAAAATGTCCAATTATTTCTTTAAAGGAAGGGACAGATAATACAACAGATGACTGACAGACAGATCTGAAGTCAGTCTTTTGGGGGGGGGTTGTTCAATGGTCGGTGGACAAATAGTATCATTGGCTACGCGCATGATGTCACCATTAATCAGCCTGTGCATTATGTATTGCAGCCGTCAGATCACCAAAGCTTTCTTAATTATCACGTTTCCTTAAGTTACTCTGACACTCACTGTAAACGTCCCACGCTGACGTTGCATTTTTATGCATGCTCAAGGCGACGTTACAAACGGAGCACTTAGCTAACGAGGTGTAATCGTATTTTTCACACGTAATAACACACAAATGTAGCGCTGAAAGGCTCATCCCCGGTGAGAGTTTATTTCTCTGCCTGGGTCTCGCTTTTACTTTTCGTTTGCCTTTCTCGACAGCTTGAACCTTAACCTCGAGATGCGAGCATGACACGTGTTTTCAGAGGCAGCTGGTCTTCCATTTTTCGACAGATCTGCGCGTGCATGTTCCCACCAAGGCCTGAGCTCAAATATCTCACACCAAAGCGTCCTGGAGCCACATCAGAGTGATGTCCCTGCAAGCTGCTTCATTTCATTACAACCCAACCTGTCTCTCCAGCGAAAGAGACATCACTTGGCCTGTGAAGCTTGATGTGCCCTGCATTTGCAATCTCATATTATTCTGTTGCACGTTATGAACATCAGTCCATCAGCCCATCATCTCTCGGGGTTACACAGACACCTGGCTTCATTAAAAGCTTCCCTCTACATCCGCGGAGTTGTCAGTGAGAGCGCAATAACATTATACTTCCTTTAAATCTCATAACACTGTGATGTGTGTAACAACGAGGGAGCTTTGAGCATTAATAATTGAGCATGGAAAATGGCAATACGTGCTGCTAGAGGGAAGTTTCTGTTAGCAAGGTTGCCAAGTTATACAAGGATTTGCCTGGATGTGACATCAATGGCTGCTTTATTGAACAATATTTTAAGATCACACTTTTGCTGTTGTTCGGATACATATCATAATATAAATGCGTAACGGTAGCTATACCTGTCTTGTAATATCCCACAGCAGCAATGCACAAATATGTCAGATGTCCTTCCAGCCGCTGCTGTGCAGGTTTTGTATCATGTGATTTACATGCATCCCTGTTAATGTGACTGCAGTGACAATGTAATTATACAGCTCTCATGTGAAAGGCCGGCTGAGTGATGTTTGGCAGCAGGGCTCGCCTCACCATGCAGGATTTTATAGCAGTGGAGATCACTTACGGTCATTTGTTTGTGCCTCCACGTTTTGGGATCCTGGGTGTGTTTGCATTTACTTAAAATGAATAGTTAGATGTTTTGGGAAATTATACTTCTTCGCTTTCTTGCCAAGAGTTCAATTAAATGAGAGTATTGATACCATCCTTGTGTCTGTGTAGCAAAGATGTAGCTGGAGTCAGCAGTCTGTTAGCTTAGCTTAGCATATAGACTGGAAACAAGGGGGAAACAGCTAGCTTGGCTCTGTCCAAAGATAATCAAATTTGCCTCCTAACATCGCTAATGTTCACAAATGACCAAGTTATATGTCATTATATATATGTTTATCTATATTTTTAAATGTGAAACAACACTAACTTTAGCCATCTTGCAAAAACTTTAGATTAGTATCACTTTTTATCAGGTTTTTGGATTCAATAAGAAACTAAAGCTAGCAGCTGATTAGCTTAGCTTAGCATAAAGACTGGAAACGGGGGGAAATGGCTAGCCTGGTTCTGTCCAGAGACAACACAAAACACCTAACAGCACCTCTAAAGCTCACTGATTATCATGTTATATCAAGTTTGTTTAATCTGAAGAAAAACTGAAGTGCAAAATCAACAAAATGTGGTTTTGCAGCGGATGATTTGTGAAAGGACATCTTGGCGGGGAGCAGTGACTTCCTGTAGTCTCGTCAGCCAACCAGCTGATTCACAAACCTGATAATTAATGAGTTTTAGAGATGCTAGTAGGTGAATTTTATTAACTTTGGATGGAGCCAGGCTGGGTGTTTACACCAGACTCCAATTTTTGTGCTAAGCTAACTGGGTGCTATGTATGGCTACGCAGAGACAAGCTACGAAATAGTCCCATTTATAACTCAACATTAAAAACAACAGGTTGACTTTCTACACTTTATTTCTGTCACAGAGGTAAACATTTAGTATGATAACGACATAAAACTTGTTTATTAATGGCCTTTATTGGTGCTGGTTGGCACATTTAGTTACCTCTGGATGGGGTCAGGCTAACTGTTTCCACCTGTTTCCAGTCTTTGTGCTAAGCTAAGCTAACATGCTGTTGACTGCAGCAGCTTCATAGTTACTGCAAAAACCTGAGAGTGTTATTAATTTTTTATCAATCGAACTCCCTGCAAGATACCGAACAGGCCTATTCCTCAAAATGTGTAACTATTCCTTTAATCTACCTTTAATATCTGCAACTTTTGCTTTTCTGAAGAGTTTTTGGTGCCTGGCTTTCCTCCAGTTATCAGCATGAGGGTAAACCATCTACCTGTGAACCCACTCTCACTGTAATATAACCAGTCAGAGCTTTGCTGTAGCCACATTTATAGCTCTGTGACGGCGGCATGGCCCTGAGCGTGACGTATTTATATCTGTGTGCACATAAACTCTAGATATGGTTGTACAGAGAGATTAGAGAAGACACTGAAATATGACTTTGGCCTGAGGAGGTGCGTGTCACATTGATGAGTTAAATGCTGCACCGCAAGTAAACAGCAGTAAAGCGATCCGGATTTCATGTGGATGAGTGAAGTTTTGACCTCTCTCTTTTGGCGTACTGTGGACAGCAGAGCTTCTAAGAGGAGAAACATCTTTCTTAAGTGTGTTGATATTTATTGAACCGAAGCAGAAAAAATGAAAAAAAGACAGTTTTTGCAGTAGTTTGTTGGTACTATTTAACTTAAAGTATGCGCAGATCAGTCATTGCTTTAATATCAAGGCTGCTGCACTGACAAAACATTGCATTTAACTTTTTAACACAAATCGAGACAATGTGATTAGAGATAGGGATCCTGTTTGCTCTGATGTAAACCATTCATAACGTGTCTTACAGGTTACGTGAAGCGAACATTTGTAAAGGTGTAAATAGATTCTGTTAATAGGAAACACTTAAACGGATGTGTAAATTGCCATCTCCACTGAGAGAAGAAACACTGTTGAATTATTAAATAAACATCTCATCTGACAAACGTACCGGTGGTCTTCATCGCTTCCATATCTGTGGCTGTGGGGAGATGTTAAACGTTTTTGACACGTCTTTGTTCTTCAAACAGAATAACTTCAGGTCTACAAATTGAATTAGATGTTACGGTTCACCTGAGCTCAGCTCAAAAGATGTAAAGGTGTGGGGGGTTTTTTCTGCATGCACTCATTTAGCTCAGTGTCATCTCGTTGCATCTAAACACAGTATCGTCTAATGAAAGGCATACTCGCTGTAGTTAATGGGGCTCGATGTGATATTAGCTCAGAGCTAATCTAGTTACACAGCGAGCTTCAAGCTCCATTAGAGCAGCTTCCTCCCTTTAGAAACTTCTTATGAAAATAAATAACAAAACAAATCAGTTTGAAGTCCTGAAGACATGGCAGATTACTTATTATTATTATTATTATTATTGTTATTCACCACAGGGGTATCAAATATATATTTTTCTTTCTATACCTGAACTAAAAATGAAATGTCCAAATTTCTCACAATGAAAGAGCTTATTTATTTCTCAAAATTAAAGAAGGAAACCAAGTCAATAAAATATCCTTAAAACAGATATTTGTCATATTGCCAATGGGTTATGAAGACAGTACTGTGCTTTGAATGTTTTTATAATTATAAATAACTTTTATCACACGTTATCACAAAGTATAGAAACAATAATAATACTACAATTAATCAATATGAAATTCATAAAATGAAGGTAAATTTAAGTATTTCTTCTGTGTGTACTTGTGATTCAAATGATTTTTTTCAAATGAAGAAATTCAAAAAAGTATTTTTGTGTTTTTAAAATATTTTGTTTGGGTTTTTTTTGCCATAGGTCAAAAGTTAAAGATCTGAAGAACATAAAAAATATCTGTAGAATAGTTAGTTGTATATTTCTGTAATTAGTTAAGTTGTTTTGGGTTTCATAGCATCATATATCTCCCTGAGTTTCTCACAAAGAAATATCTTATCTACTTAAATATGATGGACTGATGAACTTAACCAAAAGTTGTGTCACATACATACTGTTTTATTTAATTCCCCTTTAAAACAAATACCACAGTCAAAAAGAAAAATGTGGCGTGGTCCACAGCGAGTACTACAAATGGTATTCATACCTGACCACAAAGAACATATCAAACAAGTCAAGAAAAAAGAAGAAAGCTGGTGTACTGTATGTGTAAACCGGAGAGCAACATCTCCATATGATGGTAACGATTTACAATTTAAAAACTGCTGAATTTTAAAAGTCATGCTCTACTCTTGAAAATGGTTATTTCAACACATCCCTTCATCAAGTATTCAATTTGGCAACACGTAGGTTCAAATATGTCCTTTCATCATCCTTAAAAGCTTGTTTTATAATTACAATAAGGCTTTCAAACACATCTGGGCAAAGGCATTTTTAGTGTTAAATGCTTTGAAGTGGACCGTTTCCTATCCGCATCAAATTCTCACCACGAAAAGATAAAATCTACACTCCTCTGTCCACACTGGATTGCCTGGATCTGTGACAATTAAAATTCTACCGTGATCTTTTCAGGCCTCAGTAAACATTCTCCACTGGCCTAAATTTTAATCAACATTTTATCCTGTAAGGCTTTTTCACCCTCCAGTCAGACTCAACTACAATCTATGACAAACTGGATTATCCGCAGGCAAATTCCATCAGCTGAGAGCGAGTGAATTACACTTAGGGTCAGTGCATTCGGAGAGCAATGTTTATTGCTTTACTCCCTGACTGTCCATCTGAGCTGGTGACTGTGATGGGAATCGTGATTAAGCTAAGAGGCCGGCTAGATTTACTACAGAGGAGCTGTCAGATAATCAAAGGAAGGACGCTGGTCAGACCACCTGCTGGAGTCTAAAACTAAAGTGTCACTTTCAGTATCGTACAAGCTGAGAACCAAGACGTTGTTTACCCGCCAAGTGTCAGATGTGGGATTTTTTAGTTATAATCCTGAAGATGTTCATGAATTCAAACCCCATTTTTCATATTATTTAGTGCAATGTGAATAAATTCAGTTATTACCAGACTATATAGTGGTTTTCTTTGTCATAGTTAGCCATTCTCGTGCCAAATTGCCCTCATAAGCAGCAAAGCGAGCATGTAATCCAGCATTACTGCAAATCTGATATCGGCCTCATTAAATGCGTTTCCATCCACCTCTTCTTGTGTACATTTTCAGTGGAAGTCTAACTGGATAAAAATTAAATGCAGGGAGAAATAAATCAGGAGACACAAACATCAGATCTGTGTGGGTGAGGAGACCGTGACCTTCCTTGAATTAATACATGAAACAAACACAAGTGCCATATTTCTATCAGCTTTTGCTCGGCACTCTTTATTGCAACATGTCATTATGGTTTTTTTTTTCTTGCAATGGTTTAATGGCACCCGACTGAAGAATTAGCAGCACCGACTGTCGATGTGCTCTCCTTATATTCATGTAATAGAGGTGGATGGAAATGTGCATTAACACACAACAGTCAATTATTGACTTCTCCATTAAAACGCACGTTCGTTTGTATGCACTGTAAAGTTGTTCTTCTGTTGTATTTCTGACAAAGCAACTGCACAGCGAGCTTTTGCTGGGGTATGAAAATGGCTCATCATCACCACGCTAACCACGAGTGATGCCAGGGCTGAAATCTTATATAGGATTATAACTTCATCTGGCCACTTTGAGGCTATTGCTGCTCTCTGTCTTAAAGCCTTTTCAATGTCCTTCACAGTGATCTGGCGTCAAAGGAGGATACGACAATTTAAAATAGTATTTAACAATGTGATCCTGTCTCACCCTGACTGTGACATTAAGGCAAAATAATAATAATAATAAAAAAAAGAAGATGCCACCTTTCACCGATGCACTTTTCTAAGGCGAATCATCCGCAGCACTTAGAAAAAGATGGAAATAAAGCAAATGAAGAAACGACAGGATCACAACCATGTTTACAGGAAGACAAAACCAGGTGTCCGCCTTGGCACCCGGACTGCGCCGCTTTGAGCGAAAAACATTCTGGGCTTCAGATTCGAGTTCACATTGTTTAGTCTTGGAGGCAGGAAATGATCAGACATACTGCAGGAAATTTCGCTCCGGAGAAGGCAGAAATCAGTCTCTTGGTGTGGTTTTTTCCAACTCTTTTCAAGTACTTCTTGTCAAGTTGCTGCTGCACAATTTCGTTTTCTTCCGTTTCTTGTACAGCTACACCTCGTTAATCTCAGTCTGCACCACGAGGGGAAAAATAAACGGGAAAAAAAGGTGACAAAGTTGTTCGAATAGACATATTTTGACAACGTAATATCTTACAGTAGAACACCCTGAAATATCAGTAAAGGAAATATCCATAAATGAAAGAAAATGTAGAAGTGGTTAATAGGAGTTCATGCTCATTGAGGTCCAGCCAAAAAAGGGAAAAGGGGGGGCAGACCAGAATTGATCAGTCCAAGTCCACAGCAGCAGAGCTCAATCAGGTTTCCAGCATTCACACGATGTACTGGTACACGTCTGCTTTGCCGTGGTCGGGGGCTGAAAAGGGGCTCAGCCAGGCTATAGAGAAGGGATGGCCAAACACCACCTTCATATTCATCCATTTGGACTTTTTGGCCCATCGTCGCTCTTCCTTCTTGAGCTGCTCGATGCCCTGCAGGGACAAGACGTGACGAAACATGAGAGGGTGACGGCCTCCAGCGTGGATGCGCGACTCAACGTACGGCTGCGCGTTTAAATCTGAGTATGAAAATAAGCAGTGAATGGGATCAAACATGGAGCATGTTTCGCACTCTTGTTTTTCTCTCAGAGGTCTTCAATCGGGGGTTATATGACTCACTCTCAGCATTTCCTGATGTCTAAGAACAGCACACAAAGACACAGATGGAGAACTGCAGGCCCTATTAGACTGAAATTGACTGAAATAGATGATCTTTGTAGTGAATATTATAACGCTGTGAGTCATTGTCGTGGGCGGTCTGAGTGGGTACGTTAGGAGAAAATACACTAATCTCAACCTACCTGGAGGCCATGAGTGAATTACCTGCTCCTGCTTACATTTGTGCTCTGACTTACAGAACAGACAGTTTGAATTTATGACTTATTTTAGGAAGTGGCAACTGCTATGTAAATTATAGAAATACAAATACCCACACATGAACCTGGTTAACTAATCATTGACTCTGTCTGGTGTTCCTCAGTAGACTGCTCAGAATATCTCTGTTTTTTTGGACATTTATTAAAGAGCCGACAGCAGAGATATGACAGGAAATGAAGGGAGAGAAGAGATTGGAATCTCTATTAATCTCTATTTTAGAAACTATTCCCGTTCATGTTTTATCTCATTGATATCAGCCTCATTTTTTACTGTGCAAAAATACATCCCATATTTTCTCAGCCGGTGGAATCCATCTTTCAAGTGTAAACATGGAGTAAATATAATAAACTCTTTTGCTCTTGCAAAGGTTGTTATCTCTGGACACGTGCCCAAAAATGTACTGTAATAAAATGAAGTATTCCTCCAGTTGTGTTACCTTCAGATGTTTTCTAAAGTTCAGTTTTTGTTTGTTTTTTATTTTATCACACCACAGCAAACAATAATGTGTTTCTGATGCAGCAAAAACTTACAATTGATACAAGTACAAACAAATGTTTCACTGAGTCCTGCAGAGCTGCAGTGACCTTTGTAACACCCTGCAGGGAAGCTCACAACCATCTTTCCTCCACCTGGCTGCCTGAACTCGACCGTCTCAGCACAGACGCTGGTGCAGCTGACTGCGCTGATGTGACGCGGTGGTAAAAAAACTTGCACCGCATCTACTCACCGTCTCATCAGTGCAGATGGAGTGGACCTGGGTCCCAAACATGACTGCGGTGAAGATCAGAAAGAGCAGACCTTCGAAACAGAGCAGGATGAGGAGGATGACAGTTGCTGGTGGAGAGAAGTTACTGCACTCTGGAGAGGGAGAGAAAGATCTTTCATGTTAAAAAAAACGTGTGCAGCAATTAAAGATCTAAAGAACATCTACCCCAAATATTCTCTGAAATGTTTGCATATAAAATTGAACAGTGGTGAAACAGGAAGGTCTCTGGGAAACCTAGAAATGTACACGACTTACTTGTCCAGTCTTCTTCAATGCAGAAAACAAAATGGAAGGCCACCATGATTAGTGCATGGAAGGATATTAGTGCAATATACATCTGGAAAAAAAGCAGAGGGAAACAAAGCAGATAGTTTTTTTCAGTAACAGTCAGAATATCAAAACACAATTAAAAAAACAAAGGGTATTATTTTTTTTTACACACAGAGCATAATAAATTATTTCCTACTGAATACATTCAAATCAGATTGTATATAAGATATATTGTGTGAGAGGCAAGTACAGAGAAGAGATTTAACTATTCCAAAAGTAAAGATTGTTTTCTGAATTGTCACCACAATGTGAAAACTGTAATTCTGCTGAATACAATAGTTTTTTTTCCTGTTCTACACTCATTTTCATTCTCTGTTTGTTTTATCAGCTTGAACACTGAATTAATTTCATGTTCTGTGTTCTGTTGTTCAAGGCCGGGACTAAAAACTGTATGAGCGAAAACAGAGCTTCGATATTTACCTAAAATATACATATGACAACGACTGTGTTTAGTAACATCCGTACTCTATCTGGCCTTTGAACACTCACCGTGAAAAGCACAAAGTACTTCTGGTTGTTCTCGCCGACACAGTTGTTCACCCAGGGACAGTGGTGGTCCATCTTTTTGATGCAGCGTTTACACACACTGCGGACACAAACATCCATAATAAAGATGAAAAACATTACAGGCAAACTGGGACCTTTCGTGGCTCCAGAAGAGGACGAATCTGAAAATAAAACGTACTTAACTACTGCCGGAGTTTATGTAAACACAAAAAGCACACAGAAAGTCTCAGTCCACCTTTAGCAGCAGAATCCACACGAGTGTCGACACTGACTGATGTGAAACGCTCTCAGTCGTGGTGGCTGGATTGTGTCTGTTTGCGTGTGTGTGTGAGGGGTTATTCATCTCGCAGAGCGATTCAAGTTAGGTCTGACAACTTGCAGTCTATCAATGCAGAGAGTCATAATCTATGTGTGTGCTTTGTTTACGCACTCTCCAAGAGAAACGTATATTTTGAAACGCTGCCTGTGTGTAATGTATTATTCTTACGGGTCATTAGAGAGAAGTGTATCATCTGAACCACCCACAAGGATGACTCATAATATTCAGCGAGGAAAAGTCATCTCTTTCATTCAAAAAGACACTCGTTTCTGGCGCCGAGACAGCGTGACTCACTGGCTTTACAATTCAATTACTCTTTTTTTGTGCTTTTCGTGCCTCGAGATCCCAGGGTAACCAAAGAGCTGCCGCAGAGGGGACTCCTTATTATCAAGCTGCAGAGTCTGCAGGGAAATGCTACACACCTTCTCTAAAAAAAAAAAAAAAAAAAACACACACACACGCAGGGGAGGAAGGAGGACCGGTGCAGGAACAAACATAGATGAGAAGAGGACTCCCCAGCGGGGTGGTACACATCAGGACTCTCCTCTGTAAGCTGCAGACTTCAGCAGAACCCACATCTAAAAAGCTGCAGAGTCTGCAGAGGGAGCTAATCTTCCCCACAACCTGCGTGTTGGCGGGGAACCTGCCATACCTGCAGTGGTGAGCTCTGTCGGGCTTGATGCTGCAGCACTTGGGACACTTGTACACCACCTGTCCGGGTTTGAGCTGCAGGCTTTCGATGAACTCTTTGGTAGCGTTCCCTTTAGGCACGGCTCCCTGAGAGAGGGACAGAAAGAGATTTCACAGGGGGTTCAGTTTCTGTTACTGCAGATGTTTTACAGTGATTCATGTCCTGAATTCAGCTGGAGGAGCTTCTTTAAGATGGAAATTCAACTCAACTCAATTTCAATCAACTTGAACAAAAAATAGCAAATAAAACAGGGCAGGATGAAGCCGCTAGGTGGCCCTCAAATCAAAAATGAGCCGTGAACTCCAGCTGATACTGGACTAGCCCTGACCTACTTTGCATTTAGTCCAAGAAACAAACCTTCTCAGTCTCATAAAAAATTGAGTAAACATATTTCTTGATGTGTATCTTGTGTAATATCTAGAATAGAGTGAATTTAAAAGCACATTTTTCAGTTTCAGTTTTTGGGCCACTAGTTTCCTTTGTGAGACAAAAAAAACACAGTTTGAAGTTACACTTTTTAAATCAGTGATAGAAAAAAAGTGAAAGTTGTCTTAGAAACTATTACATCTGGCCATCTTATTTTCCTGCATCGTCCAGAGACAGTTTTCTAATTTATCTCTGTGAGACAGAAAGATGAAGGAGGAAGATGAGGAGGCCTGATTTAAGGCCTCTGCACATCACAGGTCAAACTGACATGCACACATAATGGAGATGAAAGACACAACCCTGCATAGTTAATGTATAAAATAAAAAAGTGGGAATAATACAAATTACTGATGACACCTGTAATGGAAATATAATTACAAAAACATTTTGACACATGAATTTGCAACAAAAAAAAATATTCAGGTCCAGTTTTTGTCAATAAAGTAGCCAGAGAGTCTGACTGACCGGGTCTGTGCACATCGCCTTGGCATGAGAGGCGAGGGCGAGGAAAGCGAGGCCGTTGAAGATCACCCCGTTGAAGAGGCTGTAGGCCGCGTTCTTGGCGGGCAGCAGCATGACGAACACCACCACAAACTCGGCGTAGAAGACCAGGAGCCAGGTGATGACGCCGCACACGATGCCGCAGCCGTCGCGGATAAACCACATGGTGTCGGAGCCGGTGCGGGGCGGGGGAGGGGCGCAGTGCTCGGGCTTCAGGTAGCCGGCTTGCCGCTCGATGTCCCTGGTGCGGTGCGCCGGGCTCTTCATCCTACAGCGCCCGTGGCTCCAACCGCATGCTGCGAAGGGAGGGATCGAGGGACAGATGGAAAGGACGAGGGGGAGCGGAGAGATGGGAAGAAAATGAAAGAGGAAAGGAATTAGAGGACTGGGTGAGGGATCTGGAGAGAGGACATGTTGATGAGGACAGGTACGAGTTAATGTGCTGAAACACAACAAAATGACAGATTTACTGACATGTAAGACGAAGAAAAACAAGACCATTTTTGTTATTTTTCACTGAAAAATGTCTTCAATAATTAGTCCATTATCAAAATAGCAATCATCATTTCCTGCCAACAACAAACAGTTTCATCTCCAAGTGTCCTGCCTGCACTGATGCAATAAAAGTGCTGTCCCACAAAAATTAGGAGTCTGTTGTAAACAATATAACAAGTGCTCTACGCCCTCGAGGAATATGAAGACAGATAGGAGCTAATAACACACAGTGACTCAGCAGATGAGGTTGAGGACGGCGCTCGGGAGGAAGTTTTCGCTGAAGGAGGAACAAAACCCGACAGGGCAAACAATCCTCCCACACTCCTCCCTCCCGCTGGCCGTCGGATTTAAAGGCTGCAATTCACGATTTGGCCAAAGCGACGCATCAACAAAAACAGCCTGCACGCCGCGGTCACTGCTCCCAGTGAGCGTCCAGAGACGAGGAGACTTATGAATATGCAATCGAGTACGTGTGGACAAAGATGATGTGACTTCAATAAGGGGGGGTAAAATGTCAGAAAGCCGAAAATAGGCCTCGCTATTATATGCAGATAACACAGAGTGGAATAAAAACAGGGCTTATTCTCCAGAGCGCGGCGGGACCTCTGCACCCTTTTCCTCTCTGAGCTTATAGTGAGTGAAATCGAACCGCTCGGCCGTTCCTGAGGATTCAATCTATCCATTTGGCTTAACCGAGAGATAACCTAATCTCACCTGCACTTCTGTATTAATTAGAGCTCAGGCAGTGATTCTGGAGGTAAAACACGTGGGAATTTAATCAGAATGAGAACGATACAGCGTCCCTACACGACTTTTGAGATGAATTTACGCGTTTCAAGATCGACCTGTTGAAGATGACGTCCGCTCTTCTGCGTAATACCACCAAACCACAGCTCTTCTCTTTCACTTCACCTCAGCCAGACTCCTTTTTTATGAGTGGAGTTCATCACGCCATCTCTTTTTTCCACCTGTTGGGGTTTGTTTCATTGAAACGGCAGCCAAGATAGAGTCAGTTTATCCAGCGCCGCCTTCGGAAATGACACAGTAATCTCTTGAAATATGATATTTTTCTTTCCACCACTGAAATATCTCAACAAGGATTCAATGGACTGCGTCAACATTTTGTGCACATGGTTCGCAGTGGATGAATCCTACTGACTTTTGACTCCCACCAGCCTCATCTATACATCATCATATCTATTATCAATGAATACTGTGAATATTATCTCTGCTTTATAACAGCCTGTAAGCACGCTGACATTATTATTATAGCTCAGCGCTTAAATCGCGGCCTCACAGAACTGCAGGGTTCTTGTTTACGATGTCAGTGAAGGTGGTCTCTTCTAAAACACTGCGAGCTTGACCTGCGCTGACTTTCCAACAATAAAACAGGGGACATTATAAAGTGCGTTTGTAAGGGGCTGCTGTTTAAAAGTCGACAGCAACCTCTGAAAACAAAAGGCTTTGTGCTATTACAAAAGGAAAAACAAACATGGAGATAACGAGGGAGGATAAAACTCACACATACCACTCCGAGAACTACACAGCGAGCTACACAAAGGGTCTGAAAATGAGTATAGGGCAATAAATCAATTGAATTAGCAGGTTCAGGTAATGATTTCACCGAAGTAAATATGACTAACCTCTGAAGCAACTCCGAACACTTTAAGGAGTCAGAGGCACTGTCTTGACAAATGGATTTCTTGGTTGAAATGACTTTTTTTTTTTTTTTAAACACAGCCTGACCGACCCAAACGCTGCTGCTGCGCGGCCTCCTGACCTCTTTTCACTACGCCTGTCATCACGCAGCA
Source organism: Amniataba percoides (assembly GCA_037176925.1). Lineage (NCBI taxonomy): Eukaryota > Metazoa > Chordata > Actinopteri > Centrarchiformes > Terapontidae > Amniataba > Amniataba percoides. The sequence continues at coordinate 14,994,367 of JBAJHX010000040.1, forward strand.
CGAGTGGGCCGCGGAGGGAGGTCACGCCGGAGCTCTGGCGTGTCTGCGGCTATCGCTTTCACCACAAGTCGAGGATTACTGCACCATCTGTCTCGGCTCCATGGCAGAAAACAGCAAAGACGGTATATCTACACGCATAGGCTTCACTTAGATGCAATTTTAAGGTTCTTGTACTTAAGCACTTCCATATTATGGTTCTTCACGTTAAGCTGGTTTAGTTTAGTTTGGTTTAATTTACTGATTTTAGGAGCAGAAAACATCTCTGACTGACCCCTCGCAGGCCGTCTATTAGCTGTGTGCCAACAGTTCTTCATCTTTTAAATTGCTTTCTAATGTTTTAATTTGCATGTGTAATTTTTTACACTGATTTCCCTTTTAAATATCTTATTGCATTATTTAAAGTACTTTGTGTATGAAGAAGTGCTCTAAAAATAAAATTTATCACCTCTGTGTTAATGTTTGCAGACACCATGCAGATTAGAATCTTACATAAAAATGGATGATTTTACAAAATATGACGCTTTGTTTAAGTGTAAAACTACCTAACTAGATCCTCCTTGAAAAGCTTCAACACTCAGACTCTTAAAAGGGACATTTATCAATTTCTTGTAGCCGATTAGTGATAATTATTATATTGTGAATCAGTTTTTTTTTCACTGTGTGAGAATGAGGACATCCTCAGGGCTACTTCTAAGTTATGACAGGAAGCCGCTTTCAGGCATTTCACTCCTCTTTGAGAAGATGATGTGAGATTTTAAGATTTTAACTTTGTTGAACAGGTTTTCTTCTCTCAGTCACTGTTGGTGATCCATGTGACCGTTTATCAGCAGATAGGAGCTGCTACGTTCAAGAAAAACTTGTTCCAGAGTCGGAGGGGATACAGGTGAAGTCGCTGTTACGTAGACGTCTTTACGGTTTCACACTGTCAGAAACAAAGAAGGTCTGATGGTCCGAAAAACTGAATAAATGCAGACAGGTCTTCCCACAATAAAGCCATGAAAGACCTGGAGTGAAACTAAGTGCAAAACCATTAACAACTCTCGACTGAGACAACGGTTTCTTTTTGTTCTTAAACTGGAGAATCAGTCTTTCTCTCAGTGAATGAAACGACTGACTTTACTGTAACAGAGGCAGCTTACGGAGCAGCCACAGCACAGCTGAGTGTTTCTGCAGTATTTGACACAATCAACGCTTCGGCCTGTGCTGTAAGATTAGATAGAGCACGTAAAAATACCAGGTTCACACTGAAGCAGCGACTCACTGACTCAAAATGTATGTAGATATTGGATGAATGATTTATTCAAGATTCAAGATTCAAGATTCCTTTATTTGTCCCACAATGGGGAAATTTACGGCGTAACAGCAGCAAAACAT
>JBAJHX010000040.1:14995964-15013266 GCA_037176925.1 Amniataba percoides
GGGGACAATAATAAATATAGAATATAGAGGAAATAAAAATATATATATAATCCAAGATAAATAATAATTTGACTGTTTATTTATTTGGTATGTTTGATAACCTGCTGGGATAAAGCATTTCAAAGTAACACACTGACATGGCAGGATGAGACGCAGATAGTCGCCCTCCTGTGGAGTTCATTTTCACTCTAATATGATCGCACTTTACTGATTACCTCATTTGGCACATACTATTAAATATATCGAGGCTACTTAATAGAGCTGATCCAATTAGTCAATTAATCAGTGGGTGGAAAATTAACCCGTAACTCTTTCAATGACCTGAGAAAGTCATTTTTCAAACTCAAAAGCCAAACATGAAATGAATCACAATTTTAACTGTGGCCCTAAAATATGACACGATTTGCAATATTGGGGTGCAACTAATGGTTCATTCTTTTATCAGTTAATGTGCTTATTATTATTACTTGATTCAACATTTAGTTAATGAAATATCAAAACACATTTCTCAAAGCATAAGGTAACTTTTTCATTTCATTTCTCCATCCAGCACTCAAAGGGTTAGAGTAGATAACACTTTAACTTGTGAAATCAGAGGAAATTTAGCATTTTTTACTTGAAAAATGACTAAAAATTTTTACTTTCTATCAATCGACTGACTGAGAACTTGGCTATCTTGACACTGAGCTTCCCATCAGGGGATGTTCAAAGTCCAAAAATTCATTCATGTGGTGTCCAGAATGGTATTTTTTTCTACTTTCTATCGCTGTGTCTTGACTTTTGGTATACTTGATTTTACATTTATCTAGTTTCTCTCACTGTCTGTATTAATATGCACCGAAACAGCAAGATAAATCTCTAATAATGTAAAGCTACTTGTCGATAAACCTGATTTTGACTCTGAATGTAAGGATGAATCAAAGCCAAGTCTGCTTTGATTCAGTGGAGGACAAAACAGACAAACATAAATATATTAGAAAAACTTAATAATAGGCATGAAATTAAACCCTCTGTAGTCTGAGCTGAATTTAAGACAGGTGAGCAAAAATGAGCACAGACTAATGTGGTTATTGTGGCATTTTAAGGATGTGATGAATGGACTTGCAGAAAGTGGAGGAACAGGAAGTATAAGTGGAAATGTGGATCTCCTTCAGCCCAGTCAAAACTGAGGGTGTGTGTGTATGTGGGGGGGTCACATTAAACTATTCACAGGATAAATTAAAACCAACACACCTCACACTCCTCTGGTTCGTCACAAAAGTTTCCTGAGTTGGGTAGTTTTGGATGTTTGTTGAAGTTTAAACGCTCCGGGCAGACAGCGTCTCTGCCTGTTAGCGCAGTCCGGGCTAACCTCACCGATTCTCGGGCAGCAGCTCTCGGCACCTCCCGATGTTCGGCTCCGGCTTCCACCGCCGCCGCCCCCCTGCAACACAACTGGGGGTGACTTCCCCGCTTTCTTCACCGACTATAACAGCGGACAGAGCCTCGGAGCAGGCCGTGGTCTCTCTCTGTCCCTCTTTTTTTCACTCCCGGGCTTCCTCCTCCGTTAGCTCCACAGAACTCCGCGGGCGGTGGGACCGTAAACACAACACGGCGACAACCAGGAAGTGAAACTCGGCTGTGGGCCCTGAGCGCGGACTGACAGGCTGCACCTTCCCCCTGCTGCAGGATCAGTCAATGAAACCAGAGGCAGGAGTTTCAACCATGTGCCTGTCTGCTTTGATGAAACAAAATATATACTGGGGGCGGCTCTGTTCGTATCTAAGGTTAAAGCTAATCTTTGTGTGTGTTTTATTAGCATTGTATTGGTATTATTATGCCTGGATATTTAAATTCATGCATTGTAATCTTATTAATATTTGCAGTTGTGTTTTACTCTGATATTTCTTTTTTTTATTTCTTTCTATTGGATTTTTGAACATTTGAATATTTTTGTGAGCGTGATTGTATTTCTACATGTGTTTTGTGTAAACATGTTTTTTCTTTCTTTCTTGTGTGTTGTGTTTTCTTTGAGCATTTAATTCTTGAAACACTTAAAGTAAAGTAACAAGACTTACCTGTTTGTTGGACCATTTGTTTCCCTGGATTACTTTGAAAGTTTTGTTTTCTTTGTTAGAATAGAACCTGGCCCTGTGCTGGCTCTGATTAAACACATGAACATGCATAAAGTAATATACCATACTAATACTATACTATACTAATATGAATATATTAGTTTAAAAAAATGTATCCTGCTGTTTTTCATTTAGATGTGAAGAAGAATAGTTAATGATTAGCCTTTAAAACATCCATAAACAAAATGGGTCTTCAATGCTGAGCTTTAACAATATGATAGATATAGATTTCAGATACTTTTAGTTATACATTATACTTTTTCATTAGCTCTGAATCAAGTGTTTGTTCATCATCCCAAGTATTCACTTCCTCTGCTCGGAAAAGGCCTCAGTGTGCAGCCACGCCTGTGTCAAAGTCCTGACTCATTAAGGATGTGTCAGATCAGGAATTAGCTGCAACCTGTTAACGTTTGTCAGCACTGCATATACAGACAACTATTTAGTCTGACCTGAGAGAGGAATATAAACAGACCCTGATCTTACCAGAAAACTTATTCATTATCAATGATTATATGAAAAGTCACCAGAATAAGAGATGATTTGCTGAATAAAGCAACAACATGTGTAAACAGGCTGCACAGAAAAGTCACTTTATATTTTTTTTATTCTCACACATGATTAGGGATTATTATCGATACTGATTGATTATTATCACTTTTTAGAGTTCACAGTTCAGGTTTCAGACGAGAAGCACCGGATGGGCGGGGTCTCACTCCACGGGGACATCCGGGCGAGCAAAACGGGCGAACCCAACCTTTTGATGACGCAACAGAAGTGCGACAGTCTCACATGCTGCCTGTGTTTTTCCACAACATGGCAACTGTTCAAGTAAGCGAGGCTGAGAAAGTTTACATCTTACACGGTATCCGGGTGAGTCACTAACTCTTAAACTTTGCCTTCAGTCAGTTAAAACACTTTTATAAAATACACATTAGTTATTTATTCTCCTTAAATAACAGGAAGCTAGCTAGCTGTGTTAGCACTGTGGCTACATGAGGCTGAGCTGATGTTGACATGTTTGTTGTTGTTGTCCTCAGGATGATTTACGGGTGGATGGACGAGGCTGTGAGGACTACAGACACATGGAGATAGAGACCGATGTGGTGTCCAACACAGACGGCTCGGCCAAAGTCACACTGGTGATGTTAATGAGCAGAACGGATTTATTCAAACATTTAATCTCACTCCTGTCAACACTTTGAATTCAAACTCCCACTAATTACATTAATCGTATATGTACTTTTGTGTATTTTATATTTTATTCTCCTCACATGTTTTCATTTTACATGCTTAGTGTTTTAATTTAAGTCCCTCTATTTGTCTCTACCTATATTTGTCTTTGTGCTGTTCTGACACCCTAATTTCCTCTCATGGAGATCAGTGAAGGATCATTTTATCCAGTGGTGGAAAGTAACTAAGTACATTTACTCAAGTACTGTACAGGTATAATTTTAGGTACCGTACATTGCCACTACAATTCAGAGACAAATATTGTACTTTTTACTGTACTACAGATATTTTATGACTTAAATTACTTTGCAGATTAAAATTAATAATGCAGAATATAAGCATAAGAAACAAATAGTTTAATATTACAGATTAGATAAACTAAAGATAAAACTTTATTAATCCCTGGGGACAACTGTACAAGATTCTTTACAAGTTGCAACATTAATGTTATGAACACAGCAGAGCAATAATACCTTTAATTCAGCAGTATAATGTGTGTTATTCTGAAATGAGCCCTTCTTCATTATGAGTACTTTTACTTTTGTCACTTTAAATGTAGTGTAGCATGTCACTGTAATGATTTTCAGGTCATCAAGAGACCGGTGTGGGACATTATTCACATACACATGTACCACACATCATATGTCAGTATTTCTCTGTGCTTGTTTGGGGTTGAGTTGATTGACTATCTGTTCTCTTCTGATATGTTTTGTTTTGTTTCTCTTTCAGGGGCACACAGCGGTTCTGGTTGGTATTAAGGCGGAAATTGGAAAACCACGGCCGACGGTGCCAAATGAAGGCTATTTGGAGTTCTTTGTTGACTGGTAAGTGTGGTGCTTAGAGTTAGCGTTAGACTTATATATCTGGCAATCAGACCAATTAGTAAAATGGTGTAAGTATTCACCTTCACACAAGTCCTTATCAACTAAATAACTGTATCAAAATGACATAATCTGAACTTAAATGTAAAAGTGTCTCAGACAAAAAATATATATATATTTTTTTTTTTTTAAATCCCAAATTGAGGACTATTTTTTTCTAGTAAAAGACTGTGATGACGTTTCGATGGATGCCCAGCCACTAGGAGGTAGTGTTGTGTCATCTGTTTCCTGTGAGATCCATCTCCAGTGCAACCCAGTGATTGAAGACTTACCAAACAAAATATTATCCCTGTAAGGATAAAACATCTCACACTAACAGATTACGTCACATGTTTACTGTGATTTGTTTTTTCCATCTCCAGTTCGGCCAATGCGACCCCTGAGTTTGAGGGCCGAGGAGGCGAGGAGCTGGGGACGGAGCTGAGTAACACTCTCTACAAAGTCTTCAACAACAAGCACAGCGTGGACCTGAAGAGCCTCTGCATCTGTGCAGGAGAGCACTGCTGGGTGCTCTACGTGGACGTGCTGGTGAGTGGCAGCGTCTGATAATGACTGTCATTTTCTGAAATGACAACCCACCGACAAAGCCCACACTTCACGCAGGGCTCAGCCATCTGTGCCTCTCTCATACTCTCTTTTTTCACCTTAACTTCTGACACTTTTGGTATATATGAAAAAGTATATGTCCATATCTCTATATGAATTATTCTTAAATAGTCAAATGTATGAAGAATTCACCAAAGTGCAAGTTTTTTTCCATTTAATTTTGCTGCTGTACTCATGTAAAAATAAAACTGTGTAGAGCTGCTCAGTTTCTCCAGGACAAAGCATTCTTGTGTTTTAGTTGAGGAATAAATCAAAGCAGCACATTTTACATCAGGATCAGCTTATTTGGTCTGTTCATATTTGGCCCTCCTGTCTTCACTGAGGTCAGATCTCACACTAACTTGTTTCCACAGCTCCTGCAGTGCGATGGAAACCTGTACGACGCCATCTCAGTGGCCATCAAGGCAGCTCTCTTCAACACAAAGTAAGTGAGGCTTTGTGCTGGTATTTGCTTGGCTTTTAACCTCCTTATTTAGTAAAATCAGTTCTTAAAGATTGATTATCTCACCGACAGAATTCCCAGAGTGCACATATCAGCTGACGACGAAGGAGGGAAGGAGATCGAGCTGTCAGACGATCCGTACGATTGCATGAGGCTTAATGTGGAAAATGTTCCGTGTATAGTAACGTTATGCAAGGTACGCTCCCTCTCTCTATTTCTAAAGCCCCTTATCAGACACACAGTGTTTATACGCCGCACGGCTCCCCTGACTGTCCCCGGCTTTCCTGCAGGTGGGCCACAGGCACGTAGTGGATGCGACTCTGCAGGAGAAGGCCTGCTCTGTAGCGAGCCTGATCATCTCTGTCACACACAAGGGCACCGTCACCTGCACGAGGAAGGTGGGCGGAGGCAGCCTGGATCCAGAGAGCATCTTTGAAATGACAGAGGTGAGTTCAGACCTCGTGCCCAGCCATCTGGCCTCCTCTCACAGCAGGAGATTCATTAGTGCATTAGACTTTTAATTTATTTTTAGTTAACTGTTGCCTCAGTAAAAAAGAAAAAGAGCAAAACAGCTCAGTTAAATTGAAGCTGCAGCCTGTAACTGGTTAGCTGAGATTGAAAACAGAAAAACAAGTAACAAAATCTGCCCACCGGCTCCTCTAAAGCTCACTGATTAACAGCTTATATTTCATGTCTCGCAGCCAAGAAATACTCTGGCACATTACGCCCCCATAAAATCACAATTTTTACACTTCTGTTACCTGTTAGTCAGTGAGCTTCAGAGATCCTGATAAGCGAGACTAGACGTCCGCTTCCCCAAGTGGCTTCTGGCTTTACTGTACAGAGAGTCTCAGAGTCTTCAGAAGCGAATAACCACATGTTCAAAATTTCCTAAGAGTTTCTGTGAGGAAATACAGTATCCAGTGTGAGATTATTATGATCTACTTGGCATTTCATGACACCATTTAAAGAAGATGAGTGATATTATTATAATTTTAAAATGACCATACAATGTTTGCACAGCTTTGAATAATGCTGTGCAGTAGAAAAGCACTAAAGTATTTTGTCTTTTTCCAGGCAGGTAAACGTGTTGGAAAGGCCCTTCACGCTCCGCTCATGGCGCTGCTGCAGCAGGAAGAGAGTTTGGGAAAGAAGCGACAGAAAGTTGGCTTCCTTGGTTGAGATCAACTATTGTACAGTGTGTTTCTACAGTATGCGTGTACGTGTATGCAGAATTTTCTAATAAAACTTTTAATTTGTACAGCCGTCTTGTATTTCTAAAGAAAGTGTTTACATACATTTACTTATGTACATTTTTCTATTACTATTTTAGATAGTAGATACTATTATTACTATTACTATTTAGATACTATTTTATGATAACAATAACGAAATATGTCATGGATATTATGTAGGGACTAAAATCAAGTAGGTCCACTAAATTATTTTGTTGAAGGTCATATTTTACACATCATATATTTTCATATTACAAATATATATTACATATTTTACACAGATAACTTATTTAAAATCTCCTGGTGCTTTTGTCTCATACTCACCGAGCTCGAGTTGCTGTTTGTGACGACAGAAACACGGAGAAGCAGAAGTTCCAGACTCTCTGCATCCTTTTTGTTTTTGCCACGTGTCAGTCGAAGGTTGTGGAAGTCTTAGTCCAGATGTGACTCTGGACCATTTCCACTCTTCCCTCAGACTCTGTAGGGTGTGTGCGCTGGCTGACAGCAGGCAGGTCCAAAACAAACTCCTACTTATGGCAAGAGCTCAGCAGATTTTGGAAGGAGAAAACTCAAGCAGAGAACGGTTGATTAAAATTACAAAAAAAATCAGAATAAGAGATAAAATTGCAGGTTCTTAAACAGGCAATTCAAGCAGCCTGAGAGACTGTAATTTCAGTGTCTTGCTGCTGCCAAAAGCACCTGGAAAAATATCATATTTTCCAAATGAGGCCATAACGAAGGACTTTAAGAACACCTTTTGGCCAGCTTTTAGGAAAGAAAGTCTTATTCCATCTTTTTTTTCAAGTTTAAACAAGTCTTTTATGCCAAGAAATAAACTGTAGCCAATTTATTTAGACATTTATGCAACAGATGAGTCACTGTTTGTGTATTTGTTCTTCATATACTTTGATGAAAGCTGCAAAGAGTTTATGTCATCACCGTTTCAAACTGTCTCGCTCTGTTTGCCAGCCTCCACCTGCCTTCCAGGCCTGGCTCTGCTTCGTTCTGGCCCTCACACACACCATCCTTTAAAGCTGCTGAGGTCAGATTGTTATTCCTACAAATGGCAGTACTGGATAATTCTGCAATGTTTTCCCCTGTTCAGAGAGATGAGAGGGAGGGTGAGAGAAAGAGAGAGAGAGAGAGAGGGAGAGGGAGAGATAAATTGCAAGCATCCACGTTGGAGCAGCCTCATTCAGTACGACTAACCATGGAGTTCAGAGGCGTGTGTGTGTTGCTGGGAGTACTACTACTGGTGAACTGCTCGTTCCAGCAGACTCCACCAAAGAGGAAGCCGGTGAAAAAAGGTAATAAACATCAGGCACATCCCAATCTGCAGGAAAAAAGTTATTTAAATGTTGTATTTGTGATCAAAGTTGTTTGATCATTCGAAAGCCATTCTGTTAATACTGGGCATGCACATACACCTGATTTGAATTTCCTCGTGTCTCCGGTGTCTTTGGGATCAGATACAACAAAGGATGCTGCCATAGAGAACCTGCAGAAACAGATCGACGACATTGTCCAGGAGGTCAACCTGCTGAAGGAAAAACAAGCTCTGCAGACAGGTGAGCTCAACTTTCAAACTTCTGGATCATAAATTTGAAAGCGTTTACACTGACCACACCTTACACCTGGATTTATTTTTATACAATATCAGCTGAGGTGGGCAGTATTATGTAATCTCCAGTAGCCTTATAGAAGTACCCTTTGTCAAAATCTACCCTTAATGACCTTTTATATATATACATTCTATTCTATATACATATATATGTATTTATGCTCATATAATTCATATTATTTAATATAACATACACAACATGTAGATATCTATGTGTATAAGCAATGATATTGCTGCTATATGCATTCCTAGTTTATATGACTGTTGAAATAGTAGTGCATTGAGTCAGCAAAATGAGAGTTGACGGCAATCGCTCAATAATGAAGCGTGACAACACATGTTAAATATAATAGTCCATCTGCTTCACTCATTGTTAGCATTTTCATCCAGCAAACATAAGTCTGCCGATGCTGCTGAGCCTCTCGGTGAGAGCTAGACAGGCGCTGATTGATAAAGCTGTCAGCGTGATGCCTGTCAGTCATGTTCAGTCTCGTTTATGTCGCATCACGATGCTCAGAGTGCGAGCACATGCTGGCAGCACCTAACTTAACAGGTGTCACTGATAACAAGCGTTTTCTGAAAGCTCCATACAGCACCATTAAGAGGAAGCTGCAAGATAAAGATAAAAGTTTTAAGAAGAGATTTCAAAAGATTTCATTGACACAGTAAACTTAGTAGTAGTAGTTAAAGTTATTATTATTATTCTTTTTTTATATCCTTTGCTCTTGTAGTGCAAATAAAATTGTAATCAAATGACTATGCAGGCATTAATTCAGAGGTAGGCCGGGGTCAATCATGGCCTAACATCAATTTCTTGCCCCAGAGCACATGAAAGGGTTAATCTGGCCACAGCTCAGATAAAATGAAAGACTTAATCCTCTGTACCAGTAAACCTCTACTTGTTGAACCACATAAAACTCTTTGGCTTTATGATCACATGTGGAGGTGAACAAGCAGCCAGTAATATCATATTTAAATATGATATTATTGGCCGCTTGCTAGTCTCAGGCAGTGGATTACAATGTGAACATTTTAAGGCGTAGTTCAGGAAATTTATTGGTAGCGTGACGTGAGCTTCATTGTTCGGGGAACCAAATGTGTATTGAAGTTGGATTCAACTGTCTGAGGTATGTTTCTTTTAAAAATAAAGACAGATGTGACACGTGTTGTCTTTGAAACTGCAAGTGTTAATCTGGAAGGCACATGGCAAACCCGTGTCTGACCTCGTGTTCAGAAAACAAAATTAAATCCAGTTGTTCCTGAAAATCCAAAAAATCTCAAGTACAGAAAAAAACTCAAGTTTCCATCATGTTGCCCATTATCACTGAAGTGCTTGTACTTTCAAAATAAAGCCAGCCAGCCTATTTTTAGTTATATTGCCATACTTCCATTATCTCCGCATTAAAAACTTATAAGATCACCATTAATTGTACAGTTCAGTACTGTTCTAACTAACCATCTTTATGTTTCTCTTTAGTCTGTCTGAAAGGCATAAAGATCAATGGCAAGTGTCTCTTGGCCGACCCGGTGAGAAAAAGCTACTACGCCGCCAGTGAGGACTGTAACAACATGGGTGGTATCATCTCTGCGCCCGCATCCAGCGACGAGAACAACCAGCTCAGAGACTACATCCGCCAGACCATCGGCGCAGACGCACAGATCTGGCTGGGCATCATCGACATGGTGACGGAGGGCGTCTGGGTGGACCAGACCGGCGTCACCATTACATACAAAAACTGGGACACGTCCAACTACCGGTCCCCTCAGCCGGACGGCGGCATGTCCCAGAACTGCGCCGTCCTGTCCGTGGCCTCCAATGGGAAGTGGTTTGACGAGAACTGCCGCGATGAGAAGCCCTCCATCTGTCAGTTCAACATAGTTTGATCCCACTTATCTCATCATAGACTGTGCATGGTTATAGCTGCTTTCAGTGTGTACTCTTGCTGCAATTGCCTGCTATTCTAAAAGGAGCTTTAAGCCAGTGGTTCTCAGCTGGTTTTGCATCTGGATTAAATTCTGATCTAGACGATACAGTCAGTTGCATGAGACAGTGACATATAAGAGTTGTTATTTTTGACTAAAGCGATCTGGTGCCGTGTCATTTGCAGCATTCCTTGTGGTCGCTATAAAACCATGAAGAACACAGTTCAGTGTAGAATAAGCTAGAGATTATGGAGCATCATGTCCTCCAAAGAAAATAAACGATGCAAAAAAAAAGCAAGATTATCAAGCTTCCAGTCATTTCAAAGCATTTATATTGGATGTTCATCATTCAAAATACCAGTATTCCTGCATCAAAAGGTGTGTGTAGGTGCTGGCACCTTCCACAGTTCTCAAAACTGCGTGCATGATTTCCACACATCCACACCTCTGTTACAGAAGGGTCCACGACTCACTGGTTGAGAGCCACTGGTTTAAACTCAGGCCTCCCTTCTCAACTACTGTATTTTAACGACAAGACTCGCATGGAGCCACAACTATAAGAGAAACGGCATTTTTTAAAAATCTGGTTAACAGATGATTTCAGATTGCTAGCCTTGTATTCTCCTAAGTCTAGCCTGATGTAACCTGGAAAAATCACCATCAATAAAGTGTAAAAAACATATTCTTCTACTGTTATTGTCATTTTCTTGTAGCTCTCGGAAGCGATGAGATGAAACGATGTTTGTCAAAATATCAAACACCGATCCCAAAAGTGAAAAAGCTCCACTGAAAAAAAAAACAACAATGCAAAGTTAAATGCGCATCTGCATCTGCAAGAGATATGGTGTAAACCTGGCTTCTGCATTGTTGTTTCCAGTAAAAACTCCTCCATGGTAAACACTGGCTGCGGCTCTGCAGTCTGAGGTCGTCCACACCCTTCACACTGTTTCTCACTGCCAGAGTTCCTGTGGTTGAAGTTGTTTTCACCGTCCCGAATGCAAAAGGTGACTGTTTCAGCATCAGAGGGGAAATTAAGTGTGATGGCAGTCGTTACCTCATGTAATAACCGTTTCCACACCAAATCATTTTCTTAAAATTTATTGCAAAAAAAGAAAAACTAAATTGTATTTACATGTTAAGAAAAAAATGACTAGTAAACAATATAAAAACACTTTTAAACAAGCCCCAAAGGTACTTGCACATTTTTTTCATAGTCCCAGCTCCTGAATCTGTGCCACATACAGACATTTAATAAAAACTAAAATCAAACATTAAAAGAATTATTTGACATTTTTTGTTGCTCTGTTCCTGAGAGTTAGCTGTGAAGATGTGGAAGAAGCGGGTGATGAAGAAACAGGTGGTTAGTTTAGCGAAGCTTAGCACAAAGGCTGGAAACGGGGGGAAACTACTAGCCCTGTTTTGTCTAAATGCACCAACCAGCGCCTCTAAAGCTCAATAATAAAGAAATGATATCTCCTTTGTTTACTCCCTATAGATTTGTAGTATTGCAGAGTTATAAGAACGTTTTTTTATTGGCTAGGATCAGTAACTTTTAATATTGACAGTACTGTATGCATTAAATATAATCAGTTATAATCAGTTTTAGTTTAGTGAGCTTTAAAAGGTGCTGGTAGGTGGAATACCTGCCTTTTCCACTTGTTTCCAGTCACTATGCTGTGCTTAACAAACAACCTTCTGGTTTTAGCTTTATGTTTTGAGAACAGACTCAATCTTCTCATCGAACTCTCAGCCGTGCAGCCGAAAAGCATCTCCCAAAGTGCCAAACTTCCTTTTAAAAAAAGACGGATTCACAAATTCTCCTCTTGAAGTTTTAGAAATAGCCAAGCTCTGACAGAGACAACGCATACGTCAAACTCAGAGGCTCGTCGAACTCAGGCTCCCCGAGTGTGATCGAGTTCACATCAGTGCAGTCCACAGACTATCACAGACTATCAGCGCAGTTTCAACACACTACAAAGACTCCTCTGGCAGCGGCTGCGGCTCCATGTCAGCGCCGGACAGCCGGATGGTGTTTATATCGCCTGTGCTCTTGAACGTGTACAGCTGATTGTCCACCATCCTGCTGTCCTGGAAGCCGAGGCTGTCCTGCCGGTCGATGGGAGTGCGCGGACGGGACGGGATGAAACTCTGAGACGGGTCCAGGAACGTGAGCTGGTCCATCTCAGGCTCGTGGTCTGGCTCTTTTATTACAGGCAGTGTTGTATTGGTCGGGCCTGTGAATGTTTTATAAGAGTCTACCTGCATCCCGTTGTAGCGGTCCTGCAAGCTGCCTGAGTAGCTGGAGTCGCCGCTCAGCAGGTGGCCGTACGTCATCATCTCATCTATGGACTCGTAGACGTGGGATTCGTTTTCAGAGCGAGTTTTGGTGAAGTGTCTGTCACCTGGGCGGAAGATGCTCCCTCTGCCGATGAAGATGGAAGACTCCTTGTTCATCCTTCTCTTCTTCCTGTTTAAAAAGATGAGGGCGAAGCACATAGATTAAGAACGAGTCACTATGTAAATCACAGTGATTCGATAAATTGCGTTCATTCTCAAGTGGAAGTTGAAGTGTGGGATTCTTACATTTCACTTGAGTTCAAAATCTCATGGTTTGATAAATACAGGCCCGGAGGTTAAGTTAACCTTTGCTACAGGTGTACTCACTTTATGATGATGCATACAACAGCCAGCACCACGAGCAAAAGCAAAAGAGCTCCTACTATCCCGAGGACGATGGCCAAGATATCTGCAGAGGCAAAAAGAGGACGACAGAATTTAAGCACTTTACTTTAAATACACAGAGTTTTATGTGCATATGAAAGGATCAAAAGCCTAAATGAGCCCCGCTTGCTTACTGGACTTCTTCTGCAGAACGATTTCGGTGAGCAAACCGAAGTTTCCCTCCTCCGGTATACAGTTAGACATGTTGAGATAAAAACTTTGCGGCACCGTCAGCGTGTCGTCAACTCGCTCGTCCTCCCTGCGGCTCAGGATCTCTTCCGCCTGCCCCAGCATCTGCACATTGATCGCGGTGTGCCAGTCTTTGCACTTGGGCTGGCTGACGTTGACGAACCGCATGTGTGCCTGGTACTGGCTCGGGAGAGTGACAATCCAGGAGGCGGAGGAGGAAGGGCTCATACCGTCAGGCCAGTTAGGGGTGGCTAGCAGGGTCGAGGACGACATCTTTGGACTGACTCTGTAAATAATGGTCTCTAAAAAAATTTTAAAAATGTTAAAAAAGGGATGGAAATAGTGCTGAGAGTCAGTACTGACTAATCTTCGCTGCTCTGCAAGTTTAACAGGCAACTCCAGCGTTCATGATACAACAGTGCCCCTGTGTGGAAGTGAATGTGCTTTATTTGTGCTCTTAAGAGCAACATGACATTTTTTTGGAGACTGCAGACACAGATCTTCTTACTAGATCCACTCATGGCAATTTCATTCATTACCAATTAATTTTCTAAATGTTTTTGTGATTATTCAGTTGAATGTTGTCTGCAAATGCCAGAAAATAATGAAAAATGCTCATTACAATTTCCCAGAGCCCCAGGTGACACTTTGAAAACTTTTTAATCCAACCAACAGGCTAATTTACTGCCCTGGAAAAGAAAAGACAACCATTATTAACATGGCTGCCTGTTAATGATCAACTGATGGACCAAAGGTTTAACCAAATATTCCTATTTGTTTTACCACAGCGCTGCTACTTCCTCTGTTTCTGATTTACAAATCAGTAATCTGTCTATCAACAAACACTCAGAAAACATGTCCAAACTTGTTGCATTAAACTGCTGGGGGAGGCTGCACCAGACCTGCCAGTTAATAAAGTTAGTCAAAACAGTTAAGCAGTACTCTTCGTGTTTATTTATGGGCGACAGAACCAGCTGTAAACACGTTTAAATAAAACGTTTGCAAACAGTCACTTATGTACACATCCAGCAGACAAAGAGCAACATTAACATCCATCAGTCGTGTTTGTGTCCACCTGATGAAGTTATGTTCACTCTCCTTTGGCTCTCTTTGGGTCTGAACTAACTCCTGAGGGAAATATCTGCATAAACTAAATGAGAAAATACTCTGCAGATCAATAGAAAATGAAAAAATCCCTCAGCATATTAATACCTTACCTGGGATCTCTGGACTGAAGCTGACATTGAGAAAAGGCTCCTTGCTCTTGCTGAAGTCCCACGACGTGGCTGTCACGGAGACGTTGGTGTGCATCTGGATTTTCTGGATGACCCCGTTAAAGCAGAAATCTCCAACAGAAAAGCCATCGTCCCCTGGCACATTGATGGAGATGGACTGATTACACTCCTGGCCAGGAAGGGACTGTTTCAGACTCCCTGTGGGCGACACCAGGTCCACCGTGGCGTCCTGGGGGATGCTGATGTGCCAGGTAAAGCTGTGGAGAGGCATCGGTAGGGACGAATCCAGTTTGGGTACCACGAGAGTCGGCGGGCAGGACGCCGCATTTTCACACACTGTAATTGAATATGAAGATTATGTCTCATGACTTGGTATAATATTTCTCTTAGATGTGATGGACTTCTTTTCAGCTGAGAGAAAACTACTATAAGTTTAGCTAATAAGTAACATGCCAAATAAAAACGCCTTACCAATAACTTTACTGGCAGTCAGGCGCACATCTTCATTTGGACAGTCGAGAAAGGAGAGGCTGGCCTTGGTGCCCGCAGCCACATTTATCTTCTCTTGAACCTTAGAGTCAATGCTCATCTCACAGTGCGGATCATTTCCCACCTTCTCTATCTGCAGGGACACTCCTTGGTGTTTGGTAAGATCCACCGTACCCAGAACTAAGAGGGAGACACAACACAGTCATATTTATCTCAGCTGTTGTTGTGATAATACTTCATCATAAATCCTTTCACAACAAGTGTCGTTTCTTTCCGTCTAATTTCTACACATAATAAATACATAACATTACACTCACATCAGCAAAAATTGATCTGAGCCAATCTGAATGAAAACTATTCAGTCTGCAGCATGAAATCAAATGAGCTTTAACGCTTTTCTGGAAAATGTGACCAGTGTATAATTACATGATCAGAAAATCAGAGGAATAAACTGGGGTTTGGACTCCCAAAGCTTCGACAGTTAGAAATCTTTAATTATATTTATTAATAAAATTAGCCTGCTTAGATCTGTGAAGGACAACAAAGGTCAGTTAACCTTAAAAATGTCAAAACAGAAGTCAAGACCCAGCCAGTCTTCATGTTTTTCACTGTACCTGGGTGACCGCTCCTCATTACAGAAACTTTATATTTCAAGCTGAGTCCTTGAAGCGTCCTGTTGGTTTCACAGTTCTTCAGCACCATTTTGAAGTTGCCCTGCTGATGCTCTGGCTGAGGATCCGTCAGGGTCAGTTTAGTCGCCTTCTTGCCCTCTTTCTGGTACTCCACCTCCACTTCATTGTTGAGGCATTCGGGAGCTGTGTGGTCAAGAAACGCCATTGTGTAGTTGTGCATGCCGGGCACCGTGAAGTCCCACTGCATCTGCTGGTTATCAGGGAAGTCACGGGGATAGCTGGCTGTGGTGAAGTCTGTACTTGATACACCTCGAGGTAGGCTGACTTTCACGATGGCCGCCACTGGAAAAAAAACATGAGAGAATACAGTGTCATCTGCATAGTTATAAATCAACATTAAGGAGTTACTTAACTGACTAAACCTAAAGAGAAACATCTGAAGACAAAACTGATCTTTTTCTATATAATCATGGTAGAAAACATACTTGCAACTACAGTTTTGGTGAGGTATTAAAAAAAACAAATCAATATTTGAAACAGTGTACTCAAAATAAAGAACAGTGGGTGACTCACTCTGAACCAAGACTGTGTATATTTACAAAGAAAAATATGAATTATGTTAAGAATGTATCTATAACAATATGCACCCCATTGAGATCTGATCATTAACCACTCAATGTTGAAACTGGACAATCTGTCAGTCTAAATGATTACTCTGACACAGTCGTAGTCTTGTCTTCTACTCCCATGAATGATGTTGGTCCAGATGTTACTTACTGTTAGTCTCAGGCCCGACGTTGAGCTTTAAGTCAACAGGATCCAGCTTCCTGTCTCCGGGCACCTGCAGAGACATGCGGCCTTTGTAGCGAGCCAGGATGGTGGTCACAGTTCCATCTTTGCAAAAGGTACCGATGGTCGCCGGCCCGGTGCGCAGGTAGGTGAGCAGAGAGTACGTGTGCTCATCTGGACAGGTCTCCTCGTTGGGAATCTGTCGCATCCCTGGCTCCGGGAAATCCAGCTGGAAGGCCCGAGTGGAGACGACCTTAAGATACCAGGTGAACGTCCGATTGAAGTCTGGGAAGAGTGAGGACTCGGCCTGAACGATGTCACCAGAACAGGACGTCTCTGTGCAGTCTGGAATTTGAGCAGATAAGACATAAGACTGATATTCAAGCATTCAAACAACTGCCTTGTTAAAGCATGAAAACATCTCTGAAGAATTAAAAATGTATGTGTTCACCTTAAAAAAGTCTTTGTAAGAGCAAATAATACAGTTAAACGCGTGCTATAATGCAGCTGGACTTCATGCTTAATCAAAGTTCAGGAAAAACCAAACAATGTATTTTTGTATCTCTGATTTTCTGAATCGCAGCTCAGATATCACATTGCATCCATCACAAATGCAAAAATACACTTTTCACTGTCAAACAAAGATGCCTTTTCCATTTTTAGCTGAAAAAGGCTCAGGGTTCCTGTGAAAAAGCTCTTTTACGATCATCATAGCACACATGTGATGCGCCCCAAAAAAATATTTTAAAAATGTCAAATTTTTGTCATACCAATTTCTCTCCTGATCTCCACGGTGAACACGTCCTGCGGTCGAGGGCAGGTGAACTCCACCACCGTGTTGTGCGGATCTCTCAGGATGAGCTGTTTCGGTTCGCATACCGGTTTGGGGGCCTTGTTCTCACAAACACTGCAGTCCGGCTCATTGATCACACTCCTGATAGTGATGATGGTGTTTGGATCGGGGGTCACTTTCAGGGTCCTGCTACCTAAAGAGAAAAATGGGACAATAAGTATGTTAATTAGACCAAAGAGCAAACACTTTCCAGTACAAAAACACCTCAAGTAAACCACTTATATCTACATTGAAGAATGTAAATACCACTGGATGCATCGTCATATTATTTAGTACAAACACTCACAAGGTTCCCATTTTTGGCTTCATCTACTGCCATCATCTGGTCAAAAATTTAATTTC